>VZRI01008825.1:16857-73096 GCA_013397515.1 Upupa epops | reverse complement strand
TGAGACCTCACCTGGAGTACTGCGTCCAGTTCTGAAGCCCTTATTACAGGAAGGATGTGCATGTGCTGGAGAGTGTCCAGAGGAGGGCCACGAGGATGATCAGAGGGCTGGAGCACCTCTCCTATGAGGCCAGACTGACAGAGTTGGGAAGTTGGGGCTGTTCAGTCTGGAGAAGAGGAGGCTCCCAGGTGACCTTATTGTGGCCTTCCAGTATCTGAAGGGGGCTACAAAAAAAGCTGGGGAGGGGCTTTATAGGATCTCAGGTAGTGAAAGGACTAGGGGGAATGCAGCAAAGCTGGACATGGGTAGACTTGATGTGAGGAGGAAGTTCTTCACTGTGAGAGTGGTGAGAGCCTGGAATGGGTTGCCCAGGGAGGTAGTTGGCACTCTGTCCCTGGAGGTGTTTAAGGCCTGGCTGGACGAGGCTCTGGCCAGCCTGCTCTAGAGTGGGGTGTCCCTGTCCATGGCAGGGGGGTTGGAATTGGATGATCTTGTGGTCCCTTCCAACCCTGACTTATTTTGTGATTCTATAACTTCTTCCTAGTGAGGGTGATGGGGCACTGGAGGGGGCTGCCCATGGGGGTTTATGGGGTTTCCTTCTCTGGAGATGTTTGAAGCCAGGCTGGACTTGGTCTGAGTGATGCTGCTGTGGCAGGGCTACTGAACTTGATGATCTCTCGAGGTCCCTTCTGATCCCTAATGATTCTATGATTCTAAGATGAAACAACTTTTATGTCTTGGTCTAGATCAGCTTCCTTAGGCACATCAGGGATTCTCTTAGAAATATTCAAAACCCCACTGGACAACAGTCCTGGTAAATGATGCTGGTGAGCATGCTTGAGCAGGTGTTTGGACTAGATAAAGTCCAGAGATGCTTGCCAACATCTGTGATTCTGTTATGTGCATCTGCAATTAAAATGTATTCCTAAATATTCCTGGTTTTAGAAAAGCCTGGTGACAGAGACATTACAAGGAGGAATCCCAGCTGATGAACCTGTTTTAAGGGGTGATTTATTAAAGATCATAGCAGCATCAGCTGAAAGACATCCTTGTTTAACATCAGGGGTTTTTTGAAGAATGGTTCTTTGTAATAATCTGGTGAAAAGAAATCCCAGGAAATTCATGTTACTACATGATATTTCCTGACTAATTTGGCAGGAACCTTAGCACTGTATCACACAATTAGTCCACTGTTTAATGAATGGCTCTAAGTCATACTGGGTAAGTATTCATTCTGATTATTAGGCAGGTGCACAGCAGGGTATTGGAGAAGAGTGGAAGCTGGTATCCACCATACAGGAAGGTGCAGTCCAGGCTGTCTACCAAAGATGGAGAGAGTGCAAGGCAGACTGGAGCTTGTCACCAAACTCTCTTCACAGAGCCAGCAAATGCAAGTTACCACAGCAGAACTTTATAAACCATTCCATGTCCCCACATAAGCAGAGGAATACTTGTCTTCTGTTCGACACAAGAACATTTCTCCTCCCCACCTCGCCCCCAGAAAACTGAATGTAATTGTGGATTTCATAAAAATTTAGTATCTTTGTTTTGTGGTATTTTTGTACAAGCACAAGAAAAGCATAAACAGAACACTGGACTAGCAAAATGGTAGGAGGAAGTGTTGTCCCTCTCTGGGTGCAGAAACTCAGTGGTGAGAGACTGAAGTTCAAGTCTTTCTTTTTTGAGCCCAACCCACAGACCTCAGGTTCTTGAACCAAGACCTTCTACTACTACTTCAAACTACTTTTAAGAGTCATTGGATGTAAGAAGAGACTCCATGTCTCACAGAGGTATGTGCCTCTATTCAGCACATGTTCAACCACGTCTAGTGCATTGTGTCTAGATGTGGTCCCCTCAAATACAAGAGAAACATTACTAAACTTGAGTGACTTCAGTAGAGATGGAGATAAGGGTAGCCAGGGGCTGTAGGCCTTGTTCTATTAGAGGAAACTGTGGAACTGGAGGTGGTTTAGCTAGGAGGAGAGATGGCTTTGGGGCCACCTAACTGCAGCTCTTTCACTTACAAGGAGGTTACAAAGTAAGAGAAAATGGTCATAAATTGAAACAGGTAAGGTTCTACCAGACAGAACAAGAACAAGAAATAATCCAAGAGGAATGCTGGGAAATGCAGGTGGGGTGCAAAAAAGTTGTGCAATTGCCGTCGTTTGAGGACTTTATGCCCCATTACATGAAGCTCTGAACAGCCCATTTTGAGATCAGAGCTGCCATTACTTTGTCAGGGGTTTGGACTAGAGACCTCCTGTGGTTCCTGCAAACCTGAGTTATTCTGTGGTTCTATGATTTGCATTTATCTCCCACATTTAAACCATCATGTTTTCTCTACATAAAGTGAAAATCCTCCAGGACAGACTAAAAATGCCTTATCTCCCTTGTATCACTTTTCCAGGAGATAGAAGATCCTGTTTCAAATCAGACTGAATTATGCTGAACTAAGATACTGTATTTCCCAGGATAATACTCAAAACCTAGTTTGGCAATCACCTGACTCAGAGGTGTCTACACTGTCTAGTTGTTTTTGCAATGACACTGGCCTGCAAATTCATATTAATTGAAATAATGATTTTGCCAAAAAAGGATTCACATTGTCCTCATAACTACTTTTCTGTGTAATAACTAACATATCAGGCTATGTTGACTTTATCTGATGAGAGTTCCCAGCATGTGTTCCTCCCATTTTGCTTGGCAAAGCTTCTTAACCTCTTCTGGCACAGTCCAAGCAATGTGATCTAAATGAATACACCACTTCTGCCTGCAGCTGATCACTCATAGCAATAAAAGACGAAGAGAAGACGTGAAGAGGAAAAGAGAAAACATTGTATGAGGTGAGAGAAGGTCCCATTTGTGGGGGAAATGCAGTGACAATGATCAACAAGGTGGGTTTCCTTTTGTTTGTGTGTTATGTACACTTGAATACGAGGGCAGACAAGTTTTCATCAGTATAAAGGAGGTAATTAGAAAGTTAATTAGGAGACAAAGGTTGCTGTGCTATCATAGCCCAACTCTCCCTTTTCATACCATTATATCTGGACAAAGAAGCACATGCTCCATTGCTTGGAGGAGGTGCAGCACTGTTGAGCCATAGGTGCCTGAGAATCAGTCTCGAGAAGGTGATGAAAATGTGGCTATGTCATGGTGACAGTTGTCAAATATGGGTGAGAACACTGCTCGAGTTCTGCAGAAGTCCAACTCTTGCTGGTCTACCTGTAACTTAGTATCTCTTGTACTAAGAGGTACACTTGTTTGTTCCCTAGCTGGCTACAGAAATTGGCACATAATAACCATAAGTCTGTCTCTAAGCTTTAGCGATGGGAAGGAAAGACTGGATAAAAGACAGAAAGAGGCTGTTAAGATACTATGGTGCCTGCCAGATGAGGTACAATATTTAACAAGACTCATATCATGTTTTAGAAGCAGATCAAATAACAACTGATGTCTAAAAATGGATAGAAATAGGAGATCTGTCAGCTTGTAATTTATTGAACCCATCTTGTCCTGATGCCAGAATTAAAAACGGAGTATTCATAAAGAGATGAGAACACAAGTCAAAGAGTCAAAACCCTTATTTTGTAAACCAGTCATTGGACTCAGACCAGGACAGCATATTGTTAAAGCAACTTAATACCCACAGTCATTAGTCATTTTCCCCCTTGGATCTTGCCATCTGCTGTAATCTTCCTTCACTGCTGTTGTCATTACATGTAGACTGCAAGGCAGCCACAGATATGCTGGCAACTGGAATTTGTTTACCACAAAGTGAAACAATTGGTGCAAATACCACTGATTGCACATCTGACCACTTTGGTGTGGTCTGAGATGCCCAGTATGCAAATATAGATTGTTTGCAGGCATTGATCAAACCAGCTGACAGTGCAAACCACAGCCACAAGAAGGGATGTAATTTTGCTTGTCTTTTTTCACCCAAATGAAAAACTTTAGAAGAAATAGCCTCATCTGTTAGCTACCTTTAAAAACAGGAAGAGCAGCCTCTAAATTTTCTAGATTAACTTCTTTTTTTGGCTGTTTTGTTTATAGATTATAACTGTGACTGTCATTCCTTCTTCTAAGCAGAGACAATTCATCATGTCTGACAGTTGCCTCTGATAATACCCAGGAAACAAATATTTTAACCTGAGCCATACATTTTTATCTTTGCCACTTTTCAAATTCACGAAGCTTTTTGGCTGGAAAGTGAGTCAGGAATGACAAAGTGGTGCTGTCTCTTTCAAATAACTTGGATTTTAAAGATGAATAAAACTGCAAAAAAGGAGAGTTAAGATCTCTGAGAAAAGAAGATGGAGAGGGATTAACATGTCACCAGGTCCAAACAACAGGAGAGCAGAGAGAGCCAGCTTCTCATCTTGGCTCCAGCAGAAAAAGAGACAGTTCAGCCCCTCTCACTGCCCTTTATAGTGCCATGGAGAGGGATATCCATTGGTTCTCAGATTTGTCCTGTTATGGAATCTGGTTGGTATGCTGTCATGTGTTGTCAAGGGATCAGGGATTAGCTCATGATAATCCACCCGTATATCCATTTCCATGGCATATAAATGAATACCTACAAGTTAACATTAATAATACATATATTTACTCAATGAAGAATATACACCCATATATATAATTATGTACAATATATATATACAATGTACCTAATATGTATACAATGTACCTATATACAATACTACAACATATAACTATCTGCTTGTCCATAGCTATATACGTAATCTGAGAAGTGTGGATGGGGTGGTTACAAATAACCTGTAATACTGCTCATTAAACTGGCAGTTATTCCACCAGCATTAGCTTCACCTGAGGTACACACTGGATGTCACTATTTTCTTGCATCACCTACCAGGTATGTCCAGTGCCTTGGGCAGAGATGATCTCATGGATGGGTTTGTCTGTAGTCAAGGGTGAGGAAACCCACACAGATTTCCCTATTAGGTTCCTTTCACACACAGTGGGAACCCTATTTTTTTTCACTGTATGCAAAAGGTCTGACTGGGTAGGACCACCTTGATTGATTGATCCCAAGTGTTAACTAGCCATTGGCTTCTACCAAATGCTTATCCCAATTCTTGAGGTTTCTCTCACTCAGTGCTTTCAGGCTGGTTTTTTTTAGCATAATTTTATACCTTTCAATTTTTCCAGAGGCTAATGCATGACAAGAAACTTGATAAATCCACTGTATGTCATGCTTTATGGCCAAATTAGCTACCGAATTCTTTTTCCAAATGGGTCCCATCATCACATTCAATGCTTCCAAGAGTTCTGTGCTGCCACAAGATTTATCTTTCAAGGCCCAGAATGATATAAAAAGGCTATGGAATGAGGCACAGGTATGTCCAGTGCTTGCTTCTACCCTGGTTAGCACATAGCACTTACCCTGGCAAGTTTGAGGAAGGGTGTCCTAATCTATTTTCAAGGCCTCCCCACCAAAGCTGTCCATATAAGTTCTCTGTGTTATGAGGGCAGTCCACTTACTTCAGGTAGCATTCATGGCATGGTGAGTATATGCTATGTCCCCCTCATATACCCAGCTTAGGATGGAAGTCTGAGGCCAGGAGCCTCAGTTACTTCTGAAGCAGCAGGAACTCCCTTGTAAGTACCCAGTATCTCCTGCTCAGTGTGGGTGTAATTTGCCTCTGAGCCTGGATGACCTCAATTCCAGAACCCAAAGGGATGCCCTCCTCCTGGAGTTGTTTGCCAGAGACTGCAGGTTACATGATTCTTATACCTTTCTCAAAGGCCTCCTCTGCTGTCTCACCCCATACAATGATGTCATTGATGCACTGCGAATGTTCCAGAGCTCTGCCCTTCTGCAGTGTCTTGTGGAGCAATCTATAGAAGGTGGCTGGGCAGTGCTTCCACCCTTGAGGCAGTCGGTTTCAGGTGTACTGTGTGCCCCTGCAGCTGAATGCAAACTGCTTCCTGCATTCTGCTGCTAGGGGAGTGGAGAACAAGACATTAGCGAGGTCTGTCATGAAATACCATTTCACTGGTTTGGACTCCATCTCATACTGAAGCTCCACCCTGTCAGGAACAACAGCACTCATTGGTGGTATGACTTCATTCAGGTCATGAAAGTCCACAGTCAGCCTCCATTCTCCATCAGGCATCTGCCCTGGCCATACGGGACTACTGAAGGACACACAATCCTTGCTCGTGACATGCTGGCTCTCAAATTGGTCAATTAGGCTCAGTATAGGGTTCAGGAAGTCTCCGTTGGTCCTGTACTGACAGCCATGTCCTGTGATGGATATTGTCAGCACAATTTGATCCTCCACCTTCAGCAGGCCTACAACCAAAAAGCTCCCCAAAATTCCAGTATGGGCAGCAACTGTATTACCAGTCTACTGTTGCCACACCAGGGGGATTGGACTGGATGATATTTCGAGATCTTTTCCAGTCCCTGATGATTCTATGATTCTATGACTCTAAAATACCATCTAAAATAAGTCCATTCCAAGGGTATGGGGTGTTGTCTGGACCAGTTACAATCTGATGTTTCTCCCAGCTCTTCCCTGTCAGGCTCATGTCAGCATCAAGCAGTGTCTGTTCTTGTGACCCTCCAGTCACCCACTGATTGTTACGGTTTCTTTCCCTTGGTGGTGTCAGAGTGCACTGTTCAGCTGTGTCTGCTAGGGCTTGGCACTGCAGTGGCTCTGATGTGCCAGGCCATTGAGTTTGCATTGTCTGAGACACCTGGTTGTTCCTCTTCACCACTAGGCTGGAGGCAGGGCCTCTCCAACACTGGACACCAAGGTAGATGTGAATGACCTGCTTAGCTGAACACCTGTGTGTGGTGCAATGGTGACCTGAACAAGCTGGAGCAATGGAGTTCCTATTAGAAGAAGGTGCATGCCTCACTGCAGCAGTCTCCTTTTGGGCTTGCAACTCATGTAACCTGGATCACAAGGTGGAAGTTTGTCATTGGTCCCACCTCCATGATTGTGCAAAACTGACACATCTCAGGGTACAACATGCTGCATTTGTTTTGGATGTGTTTTGTGGGATAATATTTCATCTTAATAGCTTAGACATTGGTTCAGGAAGGAGAAAAGGTAGATGGGGAATTTCTGTGGTCCAGTTTCTCCAGTATCACATTACCCATCTTCTCCACATTAAATCATGTTAAGAGGAAATCAGCCAGTTATCCCCATGAAAGGTCTCACAGAATATCTGGATCAGCTGTATATGCAGGAATGCTGTGGTGCTGCCATTCAGGTTTTAATCAGGTAAGTAACAGGTTATGACCCTCAATCAAAGTAAGGGACATAGGATACATTACAGAGATCTTTCTTTATTGCATGCTGTTTGTTGAAATGCTGACATTTCACATAAACAGGCTGCAGGGGAACCCTGTGGCAATACCTGCCTGTACAGTTTTACATATATATTTATCTTATGGTGTACACATTTATGGTATGTGTCAAACTGAAAAACACGGTGCAGCTGGAGCTGCCTCATTTGGAAGTGTTTGCAAGTGTTGCTGTATTTCTGTGTCAATTGACAATCTCCAGTATAAGCAAGTATCCTCCTGATTTCCTTTGCAGCAGCAGTCAGATACAGATTTCTTCACTCTGGTACAAGTCTGTGAACTTCAGTCATTGCCTCTTCAGGTAGAAGTTCTGTATATATTGTCAGTTGTCTTCTTTTTTTTTGTGGAGATAGTTTTTTTTAAAAAAAAAATCTCTTACTATTTGATGTTGCAATTGAAACTGCTGTTGTTGCGAAGGTGTCTTTCCTTCATATATATAAAATACATATATATATAGGGTATATATACGTATCTCCATATATCTTGTCTATATTCAGCATTTTTCAAAAGAAGAGATGGTACCAAGGCTGGAAAAGACGAAGCTCTGACAAAGACAGGAGGAAATGCCCAGACAACAGCTAGATTACTACATGACTTCAAACCACACAAAATCCTAGCCCAGCAGCCAGGTAAGTGAAGTAACTTTCAGCTGTAGGACTCTAAAGCCCAAGGATATGATACAGACACTGTGTCTGCCAATTCTTTACTGACTCAAGAGACAGAAAAGCTACTGACGCAAATGTATTAGCCTTAGAGGACTCTCTTAAAGATCACCCTTCCTGTACAGAATTTCTACACTAATTTGGGTAGCTATTTTGCCCTTGTCCAGGACATTCATTATCCTAGTGCTAGTCTTATGTAGAAGTCTCTGGAAAGCTACTTTGCAGCAAGATACAACACATGCAGATCCACTTCAAGCAGTCCTAAAAAAAAATTGAGCTAATGGTCTTAAACAACTGAACACATCTGCCTTTGCTTCTGTCTCACTTCCCCTTTTTTTTCCATCTTTGCAAGTCTCACATTTGGCTTTCTCCTCTGTTTTCTTCTGAGTTCTGCAAAAGTGCTGTCATCTGAGGGAGAAGCTGACCACAGGGCATTTGTTTGTTCACAAATAATATTTTACCATAGTAACCCTAATATTTTCATTATGCAGTCTTCTGGATGATGAAGTTGCTTTTGAACAGCTAGGCATTCCCCTGCTTCTTTTGCAGCTGGTGTCCCGAAGAAATCTTAAAACCAGATTGTCAAAGGCACAAAACCAGCAAGGGAAGCTTCATCATCCACAGAAATGCTTTTCTGCACTTGTCATGGGCCTTTTGGTTTGTTCACAAGTGACTTATTTATAAATGATCAGTTATGTTATTTTGCTGTTAATAGACCTAATTGTGTTTACTGTTTTGTTTTTTCTGGATTGTTACAGATTTCTGTACAAAATTTTTTTTTCAGATTCATAGCATTTGCATACTGTTTAAAGAAAAGAATATTTTTCTATTTTCAGAGCTAAAACATACAGGAGAATACAAGTAACCTATACTAGAAAGAAGAGTTTGCTTTTGTTGTTTACACGTTGTTCAAAGGATCAGTGTCACTTGGCTTACTAACCTCATCCCCGCCTTTACAACAGGAAGCAAGACCAGTTCCTGATTCCAAGTACTGGGCTATAGCCCCGTCCTGAGCCCAGCTGCCATCCCAGGTCTCTGGACTGAGCATGAAGTTGCTGGCACAACCTTCAAGGTCTTTAATTTCTCTAGCCCTAAACCCAACACTAACCTTACCCTTCTGCAGAGTAGATGACAAACCTCTTCCATTCAACATGTATGATGACCCACCATTCCATTCTGAGTGACCATCATCTACCTCTCTACACAGAGCAGTATTTCAGTGCTACTCCATACTGAGGAGCCTTGCTTCCTAAATTCTAACCCTAATGCTACACTACACTAGTGTGGAATCAAACCAATCCAGTTGGAAACAGGTAAAGAAAGCATCATTACCCTTACGCCCCATCCTAAGCCAAACTCTTATCCCAGCTTTGGGCTGACTGTTGTCTTTGCAGTTTAAAGTTTGTGATTTCTTCATTAGTTATAGGCCCAGTCAACATGGTTTCATGAAAGGCAGGTACTGCTTTGTGAACCTAAACTCATTCTATGACAAGGTGACTCACTTAGGGTGATTCTGTGGAGACTCCCTGAATTTCAGCAAAGCTTTTGACATTGTTTCCCATAGCACTCTTACAGAAAACATGGCTGTGCATGGCTTGGACAGGCATATGCTCTGATGGGTTAAACAGTGCCTCTTTTTTATTTGGTTGTACCCAAATAGTGGTGGTGAATAGAGACAAATCCAATTAGTGACCTGTCACAAATGATATTCTCCAGGATTCAGTATTTGGGCCACTCCTGTTTAATATTTTTATCAATTATTTGGATAGATCATTGATTTGGATCAATGAGGGGATTGAGTCCATTCTCAGTAAATTTGCAGACAACACCAAGTTGGGTGGATGCGTTGATCTGCTTGATGGTAGAGAGGCCCTACAGAGAGATCTAGACAGGCTGGATCTATGAATCAAGGTCAATTGCTTGAGCTTCAACAAGGTTGAGTGCCAGGTCCTGCAATCAACACAGTGCAGGGCTAGGTACCTGGGAAAGAGTGTCTGGGAAGCTGCTTGACAGAGAGAGACCTGAGCTATTGATTGGTCATTGGTTAAATAGGAGCCAGCAGTGTTCTCTGGTGGCCAACAAGACCTGAGGCATCCTGGCTGTTATCAGAGGTAGTATGGGGCCAGCAGAAGTAGTACAGTGGTTGCTACCTTGTTCTCAGCATTAGGGAGGCCACACCTCAAGTACTGTGTTCAGTTTTGGGCACCTCAGTACAAGCATTGAGATGCTGGAGCCCATCTGAAGAAGAGCAACAGTGTTGGTGGATGTTCTGGAGAACAAGTCTTCCAAGGATCAGTTTAGAGAGCTGAGGCTATTTAGTCTGAAGTAAAGGAGTTTCAAGAGACATGATACAACTGGCTACAAATACCTGACAGGAGACTGTAGGGAGGTGGGTGTTGGTTTCTCTTCTCAAGTAACCAGTAATAGGACAAGAGGAAATGGCCTCAAGTGGCTTGGGAAAGTTTAGGATATTTATACATTAGAACAAACACCTTTATTGAAAGGCATTGGTACTGGCTGGCCCAGGACGTGGTTGAATCACCATCCTGGGTGTGTTTAGAAGTTCTGTATATAGGAAGCTTAGGGACATGGTTTAGGAGTGGCCTTAGTACAGTTAGGTCAATGGTTGGAGTCAATGACTCTAAAGGTCTTTTCCAACCTAAACAATTCTATGACTCTATACAATGCCTGCTCCATCATGTCTTGTTTCAGTGTATTTTTATTTAAAGTAAGATTTGAAAATGAACTTGTGTTTGAATTAAGATTTGAAAATGAACTTGTGTTTGGATTAATATTTATATCATATTTTTATAAGTAGACCTTATTCTAAAATTGTACACATTTAAACTCATACCTTCATGGAAAACAGCAAAAGTGGGTTTTTTTCTTGTTATACGTGCAAATAACCTTCAGTAACTGGATGATGGTAGCACAGTTTTAATTGAAGCATTTATTTTTTTATCTAAGTAGCTAAAGTATTTGTTAAAATACCTGAACCTTAAAGTAATTCTGGCTTCATCATGGAACCAAAACTTTTTTGAATGCCAAGCCCAAAGGACCTAGATATGGAATATTTATATTTCCTTCTTATATCCCAGATAATTTCATAACTGAACTTTAGCAGAGCATCTGGAGAGTTTAATGAGAAGGCCTCTTTTCTTGTGGTGGTTGCTGTCCCTTGGTGGCAAACCATAGGTGACATAGCTTGGACTTGTGAGTGGGCACTGCTTTACATGCATAGATGCAGGAAGGATACTCTAGCAGGATTATCTGCAGTTGCCATGACTACTTTGAGCTCTGTCTCTTCAGGTGCTGCTATGGCTGCTACCTGCTTGTTTCCTTTTCTCTGCAAGCAGATGACCAGCCCATGCCATAAGGATTCAGAAGTGACTCTTGCAGAGCTATATTCTCTAGCATGGTTTAAGCATTGGTGTCCTCTTCATTGATACCAACTGTGAAATCATATCATCTGATGCTGTCTTTGTTGTCCAAAAATGACAGAATTAGTTCCTGAAAGCAGTATCTGAAGACCTTCAGAGGATACCTGGTTAGCAGACCATTAACCAGACTTGTAGACAGTGTTTAGATACCTTAAAGTTCAATCACAGAATCACAGAATATATTGGTTTGGAAAGGACCTCCAAAGGTCATCTAGTCCAACCACACTACAAAAAGCAGGGATGTTTCTAACTAGGTCAGATCACCCAGAGACCCAGCAAGCATGACCTTGAACGTCTCCATGGATGGGGCTCCACCACCTCACTAGGCAACCTGTTCAGTGATCCAACACTTTCATATTACAGAACTTTCTCCTGATGTCCAGCTTAAATCTACCCTTTTCAGCTTAAAACCATTACCCCCCATCCTATCATTCCATAGCCTTGTAAACAGTTCTTCCCCAGCCTTCTTATAGGCCCCTTTCAGATATTGGAAAGTCACTATAGGGCCCCCCTGGAGTCTTCTCCTCTTCAGGCTGAACAACCTCAACTTTCTCAGCCTGTCCTCCTAAGAAAGGTGCTCCAGCCTTCTGATCATTTTTGTGACCCTCTTCCGGACACACTCCAACAGGTCCTCATCCTGCTTGTGTTGGATGAAACACTCCAGGTGAAGCCTCAGAAGGGTAGCGCAGAAGGGCACAACGATCTCTTGATCTACTGCCCATAGTTCTTATGATGCAGACAAATTATCTGCTGACTGGTTGAAAAAAACCCATGGAAGTCAAACCTGATAGCTGTTAAAAATAGTAATTAGCTGTAAAATTGACATTTCTACTCTAGCTATTTCCCCAGCACCTGACTGCTTTTTTCCAAAGAGGAAGTTGCAGTTTGCTGGTGCCAGCAGATTTACAAAGAAAGAAGACACTTGTATTTATCTTGTTTAGTAACTTCACATAAAGATGTCATTGTTCACAATTTCTTTTACTACACTTCCTGAACTTTTTGAAATAAGCCCTCTTATTTCAAACAGCTGGCTTTCCTCTACAGGGAATTAAATATGGCCTGAAAAAATGACTAAGTAATAATAAAAAGAAGTTGGCTGATACTTCTAGCATAAGAGAGGGATCCCAGAGTCCTTTTGTCATCACTCAAAATAAATGACCTTTATTGAGCTGTGACTACATGCTCAGCTTTACATTTTTTGAGATTGGCCTCATGGTCTTTCCCAACTAAGAAGAGCCTGAGCATTTCAGAATTGCTTAGCATTTTTTTGAGATTTCTCAGTTTTTATAATAGTTCAGGTATTATTACATAGTTTGCCATTATCTGAAGTACAGCAGTACAGAATTTACACATATACAGCAGATAATGACTCCACAGAGAAAACAGATTAGGCCCCTTCTGTGTGTTGTTGTAGTTCTCCATTCACACTCAATACCAGCTCATCTCATCACATTAGGCACAGCACAGTTTCCTTTGCTGACTCCTAACAGATGAATCAGCAGCACATTGATTACAATGTATATTAATAAACTCAGGTGGCTGTTAAAAGTAGTTTCCAACCCTCAGCAAAACAGAAGTAACAGATATCTCAGTGGTCTCAGAATGAGATTTTAGGGGTATAAATCATCAGAAGCAACTTCAGTGGATGGAAGAGTAAATCAGAATAATCCTGATTGGAAAGGAGGTCCCCCTCTCTGCCTTCTCCAAACTAAACACACCCATGTCCCTCAGCCTCTCTTCATACAACTTGTTCTCTAAACCCCTCATGAGCTTGGTAGCTCTCCTCTGGACATGTTCCAGCATCTCCATGCCCTTCCTATAATGAGGGGCCCAGAACTGAACACAGTACCCAAGATGAGGCCTCACAAGGACTGAGTATAAGGGCACTATAACTTCCTTTCTCCTGCTGACCACACCATTCTTGATGCAGGCCAGGATCCTGTTGGCCTTCTTGGACCTCTGAGCACACTGCTGGCTCCTATTAAGCCGTCTGTCTACCAGCATCCCCAGCTCCTTTTCTGCTGGGCAGCTTTCAAGCCACTCATCTCCCAAGCCTCTAGCACTGCCTGGGGTTGTTGTGACCAAAATGCAGGACCTGGTACTTGACCTTCTTGTACCTCACACAAGTGGCCTTGGCCCATCGATCCAACCAGTCCAGGTCCCTGTGTAGAGCCTTCCTGCCCTTGAGGAGATCAACACTCCCACACAATTTGGTGTCATCTGCAAACTGACTGAGGGTGCTCTCAATCCCCACGTCCAGCTCATCAATAAAGTTACTAAACAAGACTGGCTCCAACACTGAACTCTGAGGGACACTGCTTGTGACCGGCCACCAGCTAGATTTCACCCCACGAATCACAACTCTCTGGAAACAACCAGCCAGCTGGTTTTTAACCCAGTGAAGGGTACATTTATCTAGACCATAATTTGCCAGTTTCTCCAGAAGAATGCTGGGGGAGACTGTGTCAAAAGCCTTCCCAAAGTCCAAGCAGACAACATCCACAGCCTTCTCCCCATCTAAAAGGTGAGTCACATGGTCACAGAAAGAGATCAGTTTGGTTAAGCAAGATCTCCCTTTCATGAACCCATGTTGGCTGACCCTGATTCCCTGGCTGCCCTACAACTGCCATGAGAGCTCACTCAAGATGGTCCTCTCCATGACCCTTACTGGTACCAAAATCAGGCTGACAGGCCTGTAGTTCCCTGCATCCTCCTTCCGGCCCTTCTTGAAGATAGGTGTCACATCAGCCACCTTCCAGTCATCTGGTACCTCCTCTGTTGACCAGGATTGTTGAAAGATGCTGGAGAGAGGCTTAGTGAGCTCTCCTCCTAAGCTCCCTAAGTACTCTTGGGTGAATGCCATCCAGACCCATAGACTTAGGAGTGTCTAGGTGCTGAAGAAGATCATTAACTACTTCTTCCTGGATTATGAGGGATTTGTACTGTTCACCATTCTTATCTTGAAGCTCAGGAGGCTGAACATCCTGGGAACAGTTGGTTTGTACATTAAAGACAGAAGCAAAGACAGCATGAAGTATCTCGTCCTTTTGCTCATCTTTGTTTGCAGTGTTCCCCCCCCCCCCAGTCCAGTAAGAGACAGAGATTCTCTCTTGTTCTGTTATTGTTGATGTATTGTAGAAACTTTTTTGGTCGTCCTTTACGCCAGTGATGAAATTGAATTCCAGTTGGGCTTTTGCCTTCCTAATTTTCCCTCTGTATAACCTGGCAAGATCATGCTACTTCTCTCAAGCTGCCTGGCCCTTCTTCCAAAAGTGTTAAACCCTCTTTTTCTTTCTACATCCCATCAAAAGCTCCATATTCAACCAGGCTGGCCATGTTCCCTGCCCTTTAATCTTATGACACATGGGGATAGCCTTCTGCTGGGCCTTTAAGAGCTCCTTCTTGAAGAGTGTGCAACCTTCCTGGACTCCTTTGCCCTTCAGGACTCTCTCCCAAGGGACTTTCTCAACTAGTGTTCTGAACAGACCAAAGTCTGCCATCTGAAATTCAGTGTGGAGGTCCTGCTAACCACCCTCTTCACATGACTACCACCCTCTTTATATCATAGATTTTTTACATAGATTGCATGCAAGGAAAATATGCCACACAAGTGTAGTTTGTTAATACTAAGCCATACCAGGCTTTTCACAGCAGAGCTTCCCAAAACATTACACAGAAACAGTTCACCAGCATGTGAAAAAATTTTGTGAGCCATCCTGGAAAGCATAGAGCTGTACCTTCTATGCAGATATGCACATGTAGCTCATGCCATAGATGGTCGTGATAGAAGCTTTCCACACTGCTTCAGCTGGCAGCTGCAAATTATTACTAACTGTGTAATGTGACAGCAACCGGAAAAATCAATAAAAATGCTCAGGACATTTTCCTGCTCATCCCATAGGCATATTTCTTATATCACTGTATCTCCTCCAACACCCACCTCTGAAAAAGGCACAGAAGCCATATGGGAGCAGACATGGCCAGCACAGTCACTGGCTGCTAGTACCTTCTACCCAGATTATCTTTGGCTTTCCTTTGGAAAGCAAATCCCTCTGAATTTTTTTTAAAGGCATGAGTACGTATTATGCCTCTACTTCCTCTCACCCTTACATGTAACCTCTTGATTAGTAGAACAGAAGTCCTTATTCACTTTACTGTGCTTTGTAGTATAGTATCTGAATAGAGAAACAAAATGTTAAGCTTTTCCTGCTTAAGACCAAGTTCAGCACATAGGGTCTAACCTAAGTCCTTGGGAAAAACAGAAGGATTGTATGCAAGGGCTGTGCCCAAGCCAGATAACAAAATAAAATACTGCTCTCTTAAAGTTAGTCTACGTTATAATGCCATGTTCTCAGAAAGACAAATCCAGACTTTTCTGTGTACTTGTGCCTTATTTTTTGAGCTCAATGAAAGCCAAAGAAAGTATTGCTACAGCATGACCTAATTCCAGAGAAGACAAAAGATTCAGATAAAAGCTCCAGAAGATGTCTCATGAACAAGATCAGAATCAGCTGGTATAGTGAAGCACTGAAGATAATGGGAAAAGGATGTAAGAACTATAGATACACCTACACAGAGTTAATCTGATTAGATTACCTCAGATCAAATGATTTGTATTTTTTCCATATTGACAGTAAACACAAAACAGGTACTACCTAACTAGACTTGTAAAGTGCCATGCACAATTAGAGCATATAATGCATAAAATAATAGCATTGTTGTTATGTATACAAGAGACTGATTTATTGGCATTGAACTGTGCTATGAGACCTCTTTTCCCTCTCCAACACTAATATTCTTTTCCGTCTGAGAAAATTACCAGTGCCCAATGTCTGAGAACTTGTGGAAAGTTTGAATGTACCTGGGCATGCAAAGTCTTTTTACAAAGCACATTTTCCAGGATGTCAAAAGAAACCCTGGAAAGGAAAGCATCTATGGGAAGGGATGCAGATAATACAGAAAAGCTAAGATTTAAATCAATGATCTTCTACTTGTCTGCTGTTGCAATTATACTGGAAATTATGCAAGGAGTTAAATTGACCTAAGGCAAATTGTGGCCTGTGGATCAACTTTGTCCTTAATGCCAGTTCACTTAGTAAAAAGATTTACAAGAGATGTAACTGGCCTTTGCCTTAAAATGATTGTCCACATTCCCTGTCTTAAAAAGCAACAGATGGAAATGTGGTTTACCCATTTCCTGGCTGGTTAAGAATGAACTGGGTAAGTGCCTATGGAATCAAAATGTGCCATTTTGTAAAAGGCATTTGTACTCCTCAAGGACTCATATGTAATGATTAATGAGACTTTGACATTTATTATCCCCTGAGAGGTAGCCTGGTTAGTAGATGCAGATTATGTTACTCTCTGTCATGAAGAATACAGCCTAACTAATTTAAGCAGCACAAAACAATGTTGTGGGATTTCTGGAAAAATTACTTAATTGCAAATTAAGGTGCAAATTGCTTTTACAAATTCACTATTAAGGAAAATGTTCTGTCTTTTTCTACACATCTCTTTGTAGACAACCTAGTGGGCAACTCTGAGGTTTTTATGTAAATTTCAGGAATTTTTGTGTCATTCTGATATTTACTGTCTGAAGACAGTATTTGTTACTCATTTTGTTTTCTCTGCCACCATTTGTCTCACCCTGGCTTTCAGAAATTTTCTATTATCTTCCTGCAATTCTTCTAAATTAATCTGAAATTTAACTTAAAAAACCATCTGTCCTGAACATTTTCCTCATCGTCTTAAATGTTTTCTCCAATCTCTTTATAAATACTTCAACTATTGCGTTTCTCTTTGCCTTACAAATATTAACCAGTCTTTACATTGCTGCATCTTTTGTGCTACTCAAAACACCTCAGTCACACAAATCTGTGCCATTACATGCTTTTCCTGTTGCTTTTCTGGCTCTTGAGAGTTTACAACAACTTGGAGTTACCAGTTTAATAACAAGTTTAACACACAGGGAAGTAAAAGCTGGTAGCCGAGGAGCATGTGAAGTTCAGCCACCCCTGCTACGAGCTGTAACATCTTGAAGACCAGAGTGGAAAAAAACTGAGGGCAGTTTTAATGTTCTTACTAAGTATTTAAACTGGTGAGTCAACAGTATCAGTTGGCTATTTGGGCTACCAGCTCTTAAAAAATGTTTTATACTATATAATGCACTGTATTTAATTATGTGTGTATATGTTGAGCAAAAATGCACTTTTTTCAGAGCTGTTAGAGATATTTAGTTCATCAGCTGTCTTGGTATTGAAATTAATTTAGATCAGGTGTGCTTAGGTGGCTTCAGAAAGTTTGCTAAAAGATGTGTCAATAATTTGTTTCTCTTTGAAACAGGAATAATTCCATTTATTCTGAAAGATTAAGTAGAGATATTAGTCAGCCAGCAGTCAAAAAAGCTTCACAGCAGATATGTCTTGAAATGAGATCATTCAAGTCTCTGAGGATTTTAGCCATGAGAATTTGGAGCATGAGAGAAATTTAAAGCATAAGCATGTATGGCTTGGGTTAGATAAATCCTAGGTAATGTGTTCTTACTGATGAGATGATAGAATGCTATTACAAATAAAGTCTGCATTGTAAAGGTTATTGAATGCCACAGGTCAGACCAAACAAGTATGCTATGTCTGCAGTCTGTATAGGCAGACAATGCAGGATTGCAGAACTTGCAATGTAACAAATGAAGTGATTCTGATTTCTTTATTATTTCTCGTTGTTTGTGTTACCATAGCAACCAGGAACTGAAGTACCTCTATTAAACTGGGATCTGTGCAAAAACAGAAATGCTTGCCTCTCACAAAAAGTTTCTGCTTCAGAAAAGGGGCAGTGAGTAAAAAAGAGCCAGAGACAGTAAATATAATGAAATAATCCCACATAAATTCTTTTGGACACAGCACACAAATTTCCATTGCTGTTCTGAATCTCATAGGTCTCACAGAAAAAAAAAATAAAACACAGCGACCATCTTTTAAGGTGAAACAGAAGAAGAAAGAAAGATTATAGAGGGCTTTGTTTAAATGACTGGGTTGAAGTGGGCAGAAGATGATGGCAATGCTGAGGAAAAGCCAGTCAGAACTGGAGGCTGCGGAAGTTTTTAATAGTAAGATCAAATGGCTGATGTTTAACGAGACAGCAGAGGAGAGCAAATGTAGAGATGGGAGGAGGGGTGTGTGACAGTCAAAGCTAGGGAACAGATGATCACTGTAGTACTCAGAGTGAGTATGATGGAGTATGCCAGTGCCCAGCTGGCAGCCATACTGGAGAGCAAAACCAAAACATACTAAAGCAGCATGATGCTTCTGTCAAAAAGAGAAAAAGTCTTCAGCTGATGTTTGTATTTTCCATATGTCTCAGTAAACAACTTCTTTTTACAGAACCTCAACCAACTTGCTTCTGGAGAAATTCAGAGATGCCAACCCATCTAGTTTCACTAGTTATCTGAGAAAATGTGCTTTGTTTAACTACAGTTTTAGAAAAATCTATCATCTCCTTCAGGGTATGTATTTGTAGGGGATTTGATCACACTGCAACACAAATGGGAAGGCAGGGCACACAAAGGGACAGCTGCAAAAGTTGAGTGAAGATGCTACATGGGCATCAGTTCAACTTTGAGGGGTAACTTACTGCAAAAGCTAGCAGCTGCAGCTGTGTATCTATCTGGACTTTCTTTGTCAGACAAACAGTATGATTACAGAACGCTGAAAACATGAGATGATAGCAAGGTTCTGCATCCTACCAGAATTGTTCTTCTAGAATACCAGGAATAAACTATACTAAACTAAGCAGTATAGATGGGATCAGGGAGAAGCAAACATTTAACTGAAACCAGTCAGGTTTGCTTAATGGTACATGCATGAGAAACAGACCCCTGAAAAAAAAACAAAACCCACAAAAAAAACCCCACCAAAACTGACCTTCCTTCTGAATAAGCTGATGCTGACAAATCTGGTTCTGAGCACTTCATGTCTCTAACAAGTTGTGACAGTTTGTACATTATTTAATGGTTTAAGAGAATGCTGAGCTTTCAGAATATGCAAAAGAAGATCAAAGACCCGTAGAGGTTATGATCTGCCTTAGCTGATGAGCAAATTTTGCATTTTGGGGTCAATCATATCACTGAGATGAGACCAGCTTATGACTGGAGTGTGATGCTGACTGCTCTGCAAGAAACTGTCCAAGGAGTCTGCGATGTGAAAAAGCAAAGCTGAAACTATAAAACATGTAGTAATAGCAGATCATAAATTGAGCTAAAAATGGCAAGTCCTGGATTTCATCATGACAGCACATTCCTTGAAGAAGATGGAAGAGGAAAATTTTAAGGACTTTTCCAAGGGGATTATGAAGGTTTTTGATAGAGCTCAGTGATGAGGAATTCCTCTTTTCTGTAAGAGATTAGGATTCCTATACTCTTCCACTTTCCCTTCAGCAGAAATTGTAAGAAGGGCTGGCAGACTCCATGATCTGGAAATCCCAGGTCAAACTAAAGAAACCCCAAAAATACCAGAAAGAGATTACCTGTGCTAGACAAGACCACCAGTTTTATTAAAAAACTGTATGAATTGAGCAAAGTTTTTTCCATACTTAAGAAGAAACATTCTAGCAGAGCCTGTGCCAGAGTTTTTTTCCAGAGTTTTTTTAGGTAATTTCTCTGCCTGATGCTATCCAGAGAGACCTGGCAGCTGTCCTTAGGAAAAGCAGTGGACATGTTTGTGGACATTCAGAGATTGTTTCTGGACACACTAGTTCCACAGGGTGCACTGGGAAATTATTCACTGGAAAATTTTATTGTGGGTACCAGGGTCTGCTTGCATGTTGGTATTCATCTGGGAGGTTGGTAGAGGAGTACAGTCAAAGGATTAGTAAGTTTAGCTTGATTTATGGATTGGAGATAAAAGTTAAACAGCTGTAAATTCTGTGTTACAGAAGTGTTGTGAATACTGCAAAAAGTACAGGTGAAAGATGGAGCAGAGGTCAGGGCATGTACTGACAGTACATTAATCCTCCTGGGAAAGAAAAGGAGATGAGGAATTTTTGGCTAGTGAAGTATACAGCAAATTTTGTGTAGTCTAGCTATGCAAACAAGAAAACTGAGAATGCCACTATTAAAGAGGGATGGAAATATTATGGTTTGTGGGAAACTGAACATATCACACTAATACTTAGCAAATTAAAATTTACATTGTTAATGGGCATATCCAAGGTAGGTTACACTTTAGTTCTCCTGAAACAGAGTGGCCAAAATTAAGGTTCTGTTGTTTACACGCAAGGAACATGCAATACAATTTAAATAATTTCTTAACTTCATGTCAGTTACAAGACTTTCCATAAAACATTCACTGTTTCTCCCCAAAACTAGCAAGCATGTCTTCCCCATGAGAACAGAGAGTCTGCACTTCTATGTGTGAAACTAGTGCCTTTCAAATCAAACACATTTTGGAGTGATTATTAAAGAGGTAGAGCACGTGCATAGCTAATCTGGTATTATAATGCAGGTTCCCTGCCAAAACACAGCCAAGTCTGTCAGCCAAAGTCATTACAGACAGCACATGAACTGGATGATGTCTGGTGCAATTGTCCAAGAAACTACCAGGGCTGTTAGCACAGTTGAATAGAAGCAGTGCCTGTATCAATTTAAGGCAGAAAGTTCTAGCTGATAACATGGGATTCAGAAACTGTAATATGTTCAGCGTAATATGAAGTTACATAACAGGAATATGAAAACTCCATGAGTTTAAGAAATCTTTTACTGTCTTCAAGTGACTTTGCTAAAAACCTGCAGGGGACTTTTGATGCATGCCAAAGTCCACCCACATTATGACAAATAAAGGGCAAATAAGTGAAACAGCTTGTGTAGGCTGTCATGCAAACCTCACATTTGTTCACAATGGTTGAAGAAAAACCTTATGTAGCTGTTCAGTGCTATAGCTACTGCTTCCCTGACATAGCCTAATACTGAAGCCAGTGATTGTGCTTGGAAAACCATTTTCCATGAGTAATGGATTTAAGAGCAGACTGTGAGAAAATGAAGAAACATGACTACATGTTATAAATCAATTTTTGGTTGAAATCACAGAATTGCAGGATAAACATGCTTGGAAAGGACCTACTAGATCACCAAGTCCAACCATATCCACACCCACACCCACAAATACCTAAATACTTGATTGATGGAAAAACACAGAATAACCCTCTCCATGCCTGCCACTATAGCCTGTCACGAAGCACTGTGTTTACATGTTTCTTAAATACCTCCAGGGATGGTGAGTCAACCACCTCTCTGAGAAGGCTGTTCCAGTGCCTCACCACTCTTTCTGTAAAGAAATTCTTCCTAAAGTAGAAATTCTTCCTAAATGTATCGTTTTATGTTTTGATGCTTGTCTGTGTTTCCCAGGTGGCTGCGGACAAGTAGCAACTAGTTTTGGAGTAGTCCAACTCAAGACATTCTGCATGTTCTTGGTGACTTTTGTAATTTTGAAAGGTGCTTTCAGGAAGTTAATTGTTCAGATTTCTGACTGTACCTGATTACTTCAGATGTTGATTCAAAAGTATGGTTGAAGTAAATTTACCTTGGGTCAGACAGAGGAATCCTCTGGTCAGCTAAGTTTTCCCAGAAGTTTCAATGAGGACCTGTGCTTCGCAACAACTGCTAAAGAAAGCAAGACAAAATGAATGCAAAACCATTGAACAAAGAGGATAGGGGCTTTAGTTTAAGTCACACAGGCTTAGCTGCTATATCTGACCAAGAAAAGACAAGCATGTTAAGTCTTCAAAGGACCATAGAAAGACAGGGGATCTAGTGCATGTACTGTAGGCAGGAGGGCCACTGAAGTGAACCTGAAAAGGTGCTGACAAAGAACCCAATACAACAACACTTCAACCCATTTAACAAGGGCAAACGTTGAGCCCAGTTACTGAAAGGCATTGAGAGCACTGCAGAGCTACAGATTAGTATATTGATACTGGGTGCTGGTGAGCAGCAAGCTGAGCTGGGGCCAGCTGTGCGCTAGGAGAGCCACAAGGGTCAACAGTGCCTGCAGCACTGTAAGTGGGAGGAGGAGTGCAGCACCCTCAACAACCAATGCGGGGAACAGGGAATATGCAATTGGGACCTTCAGATTGATGCACACTGGGAGGGAGAAAGCCAGTAGCACAGTCAGGAAAAAATCAGGGGAAAATCAAACTGTTTGTAAAGCAAGACATTTTTACCCACAAATAGAGCCAGGGCCTAGACAGGTTGTGCTGTCTCCAGCTTTAGAGTTATCAAGTCCTAACTGGGTAAAGACCTGAGCAGTCTGAGTTGACAGGGCAGGTTTTAGTAGCACAGGAGCACTGCTGGGGTTGGAGCCACTTTGTCCTCTTGCAGACGGGTATGGGTAGGCTTCTCACTCGTGTACAAATACCTGTCAGGGGAGTTCATCAGACAAAGCTGCATTCTACTAGCAGTACCCAGAGGCAGAAGGGTGGCAAACACAAGCTGAAACACGGGAAAAGCCACTTAAAACACCCAAAACCCCACGTTTTTACCGTGAGGGGTGTGTGTGTGTGTTTGTGTGTGCACTTCAGCAGATTTCCAGGAGCACTCTCACCCCGGAGGGCAACCCAGCTTGGCAATCGGCCAGAGTGACCCAGATGCCAGTCAGGGGGTTGACGGGCCGCCCCCGCGGGCTGCCCACGGACCCTCCCCCGACGGGTGCCGCGCTCAGTCCCATCACCGCAGCCCCAAGCAAGGCGAGACCGCGCCCCTCGCCGCCTTCCCGACCTCCGCGACCGCCTAGCCGCAGCAGCTACCTTGTCGCGGAAGATGCTGCGGCTCTGCCTCCCGCTCTTCGCTGCGCACGGTAAGCGGCAGCGGCGGCGGCGCCCGGGGACTCGACGCGACGTCCATCGTCCGCCCTGGGCGCAGGGTGGCCGCTGCTATGGGGCCGGGCCGTGACTGTGGCTCGCTTTGTCCTTGCAGCTCTGCATCTCGCCGCGGCCGCCTTGCTGTCCCCCGGGTCCTGCGCCTTTGAGGATAGTGCTTGCGGCTACCAATGGGACTACGCGCATCTGCCCTGGGTGCTGCACGGGGAAGGTAAGAACAGCGCTGCCCCCCGGGTACGGCTTCCTTCGGGGATACCGCTGAGTACCGAGCCAGGCCATACCGTCCTGCCGGTTCCACGGGGTCCCGGGTGCCACCGCCGCCGTCGCTTGGTTCAACTTTCCCGGGGAAACTGCTGTCTTCGGGACCCAGCCGTGTGCAGTGTCGGTGCCCCGTGACGGTACCTCTGCAGGAAGGTGACTGCTCCCCAACAGGCACAAGGTATCGCCTCACGTCTCTGGAGGATGATGCCTCAGAAACCTCTTTCGTATTTCTTTCTGGTTTATTAAAATTGCCGTAGGTAACTTACCCTATTCCTAGGGTGACACCTCTGTCAAATTCCTATTAAACCTTGTTACCGTTTTTTCTAAATATGTTTCAGGTTCTGCTTTAAAATCGGATGCATTTTCAGGGCAGGACACAATCTTTGTGAAGAGTACAATAAGTTCAATTAAGACTTTTTCTATCTTATGGTATAAACTGTTCAGTAGGAAAAAGACATAGTCTTTCAGTAAATTGTATTAGATTTTACTGGCTGACACTGAAAGGGAACTTACTTGGTAAAGTCTTAGGGTAAATTTTTATGCTTGACAGAATCTTTGCTTGGCAAAGCAAAGACTAAACAAAAAATAATTACAACATGGTTACAACTGTGTAGGAAAATAATTTTACTTCAGCTAAGTTCTGGCTGCAGGGTTGCTAATAAAGTGAAAGTTGTGCTCACAGAACAAGAGAGACTATGAGTTTTCCAAGTTTTTAAGATCTGAGACAGGTGCCAAAAATAATGAAGGGGAGACTACAGGTACAAAGAGGTAGACAGCCCTCATTAACCCTTAACAGTGCCTGGTCCACTTGTTACTCAGCTGATAGTGAGGTTTCTTTTTTTTCCCCTGTACGCAGTTCCTATGTATGCAAAGATAAGTCACCTAAGTTGTTTATTTTTAGATCAATTGTTAAGGTTTGAGAACATATGAATACTGCTAACTTACAAAAGGCTGTGAGGATGTCATGATTTAAAAAATTACTTTTTCCTCTTTTTTAAAAATTTAAATATGCTTTTTTATTTCTGTATTTTTTAGATGCTGATGGGAATTTACTATGCTTGTCTAGCTATGCTTCTTGACTTTATACCCTCTTAAGTCATCCATCTTGGAAGCAGCATTTACTCCTTGTGGTAGGAATCCACATGGTCGTGGAATTGATTCAGGTCCAAGGACTGTGAGATGCTGGGAGTAACACCTGCAGACATAGATGTGCACAACATGATGCACGTTTTGTAGCAGTACACATGCTACTACTGTGTACTGCTACGTGTACTGATGCACAACTTAACTACTGTGCTTCAAGAAACAGGGCAATTTGATCAGAGATTTGGGTCAACAGCAGCCTGCTACTTTTGCCTCACAGAAGACTATTTTGGTTGCTGTAGTTTGATTTTTTTTTTAATGTGACCATAAGCATACCAGTGGCTACATGGCTCCTGTCATTGTAGATCTTGGTTTTCAGAGATCTATAATTGAACTGTTATAGTCTGGGAGGGTATGTGATATATAAGTTCTCTCACTACGGTCAGCATTTCCATTATAAAACTTTGTTCTGCAGTCTGTAATTTAATCATAGTAAGTCATTCTGTGCAAACATCTAGCACACAAGGTATTTAGTCTGTTCAGAAATACATTAATAGAATCACAACTGAGCCTAGTAAAAAATAGTTCCCACGAATATATGTAACATGTGTGCAAGACTGGTGTTCTGGTCAGATGCTCTTTAAGTGTTTGGTAAAACAATGTTCCCTTTGGCATCACCAGTCCCTGGTATGTGCAGGTCAGTGTATGCATATATGGTAGTTTATTGGGACAACAAAGGAAGTTAAGGGTGGGAGAGGCATCTTAGCTTTGAATTGTTCCACTTTTCCTTGCATTGCTTCAAAATTTTCTTATTATTTTAAAATACCGTCTGTAATATAAAGAAAATTTCTTACATGGATTATCGAATTTGCTGCACAAATTATTTCATTTTAGATATCTCTCAATAGCATGATCTTGTGCCAAACCATCAAGATGATGTAAATACATCATCTGTAATCCTGCCCAGAAATTTCCACTCCATACTTGAAAGTTTTTTGCCCTGTTGCCAAGGATGCCAGTATCTTCTGAAGGGTAAGGCACAGTAATTAAACTTCTGTGTACAGCTAACACTTAAACCAGTAGGTTTCTAAGCCCTAACTGTTTCTTTAAATGCTTCTGGATTATTTTGAGTATTCTGGTAGTTCTGGGATAAGTGATATTTGTGTGTGTGTTTAATTTCAGGCTTTTCATTGAGCAGATTTTGATTTATTTTAGCTGAAGTCCTGAAATATGTAATTGACTGGCAGTTTAGGGCCCATTTTAGTCAACTGCAAAAGGAAAATCATAACAAAACCGGCAATGCTAATGTGGAATGCTGCTTCATTCTTTCCTGCTTTACTCAAGGCTGGCAAATCAGGCCCTGATAAAAAGTATATGTTTGTAGGATACCAGCTGCACCAGAAAAAAGTCAGGATGTTACCATAATATCTGTCCAGTGGACCCGTGCTTCCAAAAACTTTGCTTCACTTTGCCCTCAAGTCCTTTCCCATGGCTCTGAATTCAGGTGCCCTCTTCAACTGTCAGTCTTAAGCGTCAGTAATTTGCTAACTAGGTGTTTACATTTTGGAATTATAATGAATTTTATCTGATAAATCACTGTGGAAAGAAAAAAAGTAAAGTGACAGCTGATGACATAAATTTAATGTGATTTCATCTGTGGCTGAGAAGAACATTTAACTGAGGTCATGGTTCAAGCTGGATAAATACAGCATTAAACTTGAGACAGTGTGTTTTCTAATGTACCAGTTCTGATTGCATTGTAAGCTGGGAAATCCCATGCAAGCCTGACGTGGGTGTTTGTAGGATATCAGCTACACAAGAAACACTGTAACGTTGTTGCTCATTAAAAAGACATCATCATAATGTAATGCTTACTCTTGAAATCTGACGAGCAACAGATGAATTTGTGTGTGGACCAGTGATAAGATTTGTGAGCTTTAAGTGATTTACTAGTACAGATAAACCAAGTTGTCAATCATCCATTTTAACTTCAGAGGTGCAGGTATTCTCACAAAAATATTTTTGAATTTATGATACCTCTGAATGGATAATATATTTAAAAAAAAAATCCAGGGATGGAATATAAGACAAAGATCAAAATCCTTGGACTGAAATAAAGCATGGGAAATCTAGAAAGCATACTTACAGTTAGAAGAAACCTCCGAGACTCTCAAGTGCAACTGTCAGCCTAACCCCACAATGCCACTCAGCCATGTTTCCTAGTGCCAAATCTACATGTTTTTTTAACACTTCCAGGGATGGTGACTCTACCACCCTGGACAGCCTGTTCCAATACCTCACCACTCCTTCTTAATGTCCAATGTAAACCTCCCCTGCACAGCTTCAGGCCATTTATTCCTGTCCTATCACTAGTGACTTGGGATAAGAGACCAACACCTGCCTCTCTGCAACCTTCTTTCAGCTAGTTTTAGAGGGTAGCAAGATCTCTCCCAAATCTTCTTTTCTCCAGGCTAAACCCCAGTTCCCTCAGATGATCCTCATAGGTCTTGTACTCCAGGTCCTTCATTAGCCTTGGCCTCCTTTGGACATGCTGCAGCATCTTAATATCCTTCTTGTATTGAGTTACCCAAAACTGAACACAATATTGAAGATGAGTCCTCATTGGTGCTGAGTACTGGGAAGGGTATATTACTTCAAATCTTATATCTTCAAGGATATATTTTATTAGGATGCATTTCAGTGTTTTCTCTTTCTGCAGTATTCCAAAGGAGACTCATCCTTAAAAATAAATAGATTTCATTTAGGAGAGTGATGTAACAAATTACATACACATACAAAAGTATCTTGATTTTTTCTTTTTAAAACATACCTACTTTTTTCTGCATTAGGCCAGGACTCTGTTTCCATGCTACACTGAAAATGGGGACCCATCAGGTAACACTTCAGAGCAAGCATGTTAAGCAAGCAGCTTCACTAACAATAGTGACAGTAAACCAAAGTTTGCTTTTTGCGATATACTTACATAGCTGCAGGTTTAAATGCTTTTAAGATGGAAAAAGCCAGGATAACCATCCCAGGCCATTGGTAAGTCAGTCCTGAAAGCAGCAGCAGCAGCATAAAGAATCACAGATCTAAACATGGCTTGTGTACCACTTAAATAGCTTGCATTTACAGCTGTGCAGTATCACTTAAAACTGACCTATTTTGACCTAAGCTGTCTTTGTGAATGCCACATCATTTGGTTGTAATATGCAGAGTAATGAAACAGGTGATCACTGATAAATCTGGATTTTGTTGCACAGCAAGTGAAGTTCATATCTGATGTGTGCCATGTTGTGCTCAGTTACTGGCACAGTAACTACTGGCAGATAGATTGGCATGTCTGTAGTCTCCAGTTCTTTTCCATCTGCCTGCAGTACTTTTCTGTATGTAGAAAAGCTAGCAATTTGAAAATGTAAAGAAAGTGTAATATTGTTGACATTGTACAACCTAAGGATGAGACAAGTGGTCTCACATGTTTCTGATAAGCATGCAATTGGGAGTAAAGTAGAGGGTAAATCAGAAACGTGCACCAGCTTGCACTAGAATCAGGCTGGCATACCACAGTGCTCACTTGCTGGGAAGGTTTTCAGATGGTAAGTCCACCCTGTCATGTGAGCTACTTAGTCTGAATCTCCCAAATCTGTAGTGTGGGCATTTTTTCATCAAATGCTACTTGATGGTGTGGAGAAGCCATTAGAACTGGCAAATGGCCTGATAATTGATTGTCCTCCTGGCCACAATAACTGCATTTGGAGTGACAATTGTCCTTCTTAGTCACTGCTGGGGGAAATAAAAAGACCAGTCTCACATACTTTTGGTTCACTGAGATTCTTATGGTCTTATTCATCTATCGCCTCTGGTGCCGTTTCTCCTGTACAGTTTGTCTACTCAGCCTCTACTCTTGCGTTGACAGTTTGATTCTTATGATTGTCTTTTCACTCTGTCACCACCAGTTTAATAGTACTATGAGTGAGTACCCTTCGGGCTTGCTCCAGCTTCACTCTTGTTTTGCTGATACTGGTAGGAAATCTGACATATATAATGTTTGTCTTAGGCTTGTGGTCTATATAAGCATTTTTGCTGAACTATGCAGCAATTACAGTTATTAGCATACTTTTTGCTCATCTTTGAGGCTAATCTAGTGCAAAAAAAAAGATAGTCGAGAGCATTTTATATTGATGGAGAACTTCAACAGCAGCTGTCTGTACATAGCATTTTGATGAGTTTTGGCTTTCCATTTGTAGCAGGAGAACAAATGAAGTTTGTTACCTTGTTATCAGTGAGTCATTGTATGAGAAATGAGTATCAAAGTATTCTGCTCCTCCACAGGATAGTAATATTCTCAGAAGTATATTTTCACATACAGCTGTTAGTGATTCAAGGCTTACGGTGTCAGCAGGCTATTTTAGTGCAAAAATGAAAAGAAGATGGCTGTTACAAAATACGTATTTACTGAGTGTACCTGCAACTGCCAACAATAGGCTGGATGGTGTTGTACATGAAAACAACTGAAAATAGATTATTTACCACTAGAGATTTAAAAGAAAAAAATAGGCAATAGATATGGTGAATGAAGGCACGGACTCCAGAGATGTATCTGAAGACAATTATTGTGTGCATAGTACCCTTTTATACCCTCGAGCCTGCAGCCCCACATCGTGGTAAATTTCCATTACATCACTGTAGTTAGTATGTTAGTTTTCCAGAATTCACTACAATTACTTTCTTATCTCCTGTTCTATTTATTCTTACTGCATTTCCAAGCAGGTTGAGCTGACCTGGTACTTTTCCCATGGCTGAGCAAGTACTGTTAATTTGTCAGACATTTGATTTTCTCCAGCTTTCCCCACAAATAGAAAAGCAAAAGAGAAAAGTTGTTTCACTCTAGGAAATATGCCTTATTGTTCATTAATAAGGTGGAGCACCATATATGATTTGCTACCACTAGTACAGCACTGTAAACCACAATTTCTGTAAACTGTATTGTACCTTTGCATTTCAAAATGCTGCATGTTTACATGAAAGTTAGCTGTGCGACTGATTAGCAGCCACTCAATATGAGAGTGGCTTCAGATTATTCAGACATAAACTGGGCTAATTTTAATTTATGATGCATCTATGCGTATTGGTTGCACAGCTTTCTCAGAGACACTCTGGTCACACCACTGCAGCTTGCATATATTTGCAAGGTGATGATACTGAAGGGTGAGGTACAACTTCTTCCTTGAAATCACAGCTGCTGTGTCTGACTCTGATGGAGATGAGTAGAGCCCAGGATTATGCAATCAGTCCAGTGTTGTACTGTTATCTTCTCCATTAACAGGAAGTTAAAGAATATGTCTTTAGCGTCTATTAATAAATAGAATGGATACTGACCTTGCAAATAATGTTGAAGTTCACTAAAATATAAGTAGAAGCACGCAAAATGACTTGCTGAAAACAGGCAGAAATACTTTCAGTTCTCCAAAAAAATAAAATATTTAAACAAATTGAACCAAAGCTTCTTCTGGTGAATTTCAGGGTACATGTATGGTATGAATTCTTCTATCAGTAAAAATGCTGACAGGCCAGACTTTGTAGTTACTGTAATTACAGACGTACTGAACTGCATTTTAACAAAGAACTTTTAGCTAAAATGCCAAACACAAAGGGAGGGTTTAAGAAAAGCATTTATCAGTTTGAAAGCAATGAAGCAACTTACTCCATTTGGGAAAAAAAGGCACCAAGACATTTTAATTCACCCCACACGGCAGAAAAAACCCACACATAGAAGGCATACACACATACGGGGATTTGTCACAAGGCTCTTACATAACTGAACCAAAATGTTCAAAATGTCCACATGCCCCTAAAAGGGATGAGACAGTTTCTGCTTCTTTTCTGAAGCCACAGCAGTTGCTTGACTTCCCAAAGCCAGACGTCTTAAGAGCTAGCTTACGAATTTTCCAATGTTTGGAAAACACAGGCACTCTGAATGGACAAGGAGAGTGCAGCAGACCACAAAAATCCAGATGAAGCTTCTTCTTACTGAAAATCTTCAAAGAAACAGGCATTTGGACTGTTTTTCTTCAGTGTCATGTTCTGTAACCCCGAATGCAGATGAGACAAGATCCAAGATGGAGGACCTGGAATAATAAGAAGTGGAGGGAAGGGGGAAGAGAAACATTCTCCAAACCCCGTTTTTTTTTGTCAAAAACACACAAATTAAACTTACAGATACTACATTTTTAAAGGCCTGACAGACTAATTTTAATTTTGTAGGGATGCAATGCTCTTGGGCTTTGAGGATGTAGTCTTTGAATGCTAAACATCTTTCTTGGGCACCCAGTCTCTACAGAACTCTATCCCACTGCACTGTACTGAGGAGGTCCCTGATGAGGCCAAAGTCTGCTCTCTTGAACACCAGAGTAGTAAACTTGCTGGGTACCTCTCTTACTGCCCTAAGGACCACAAATTCCATCGTCTCATCATCACTGCAGCCCAGGATTGTCTTGATTTTCACATTCCTTACTTGTTCCTCCTTGTTGGTTAGGACAAGGTCCAGCATGGTGCCTCTCCTTGTTAGCTCATCCACCACTTCAAGGAGGAGGTTACTTTCAAAGCACTCCAGGAATCTCCAGGAATTGCTCACATGCTGCTGTGTTGTCCTTAAAACAGATGTTGGAAGGATGTCAGAGTGGCTGAAGTCTCCCATGAGGCTTATGAATGTGAAGCCACTCCTATCTGTCTATAAAGGGTCTCATCCACTTGGTTTTCCTGATCAGATGACCTATAGCATACCCTACCATAGTGACGACTGCTCTTTCTTTTACCTTGACTCATAAGCTCTCAGTAGTTTCCTCATCTGCTTCCAGGTGGAGTTTCATGTGTTCCAGTTGGTCATTGACATAGATGGCAACACCCACTCCTTGTTTCCCATCTGGCCTTCCTAAAGAGCTTGTCTTCTTTCATTTCAACACTCAGTCATAGGATTCACCCCCCCATGTCTTCATTATGCCAATGAGCCCTGCACATCTCAAACTTCTTGTTTACTGCCATGCTATGTGCATTGGCATAGAGCATTTGAGTTGGCAAAAAGGTGGCCTAAATGCCTAATAGTCTTATTGTGTAGGATGCTATCAAGTGGAAATATTTGAAATCTTAGTTCTCCCATTCTATTACCTTCTGAGACTTCTCATTCCCCGACAGCACATGCAAGACCAATACAGGCAATGCTACAATTAGTTGGCTGACAAATGTTGAGTGTTGCATCTCAGAGGCAACAATCTCCAACAGACCTACAGGCTTGAGTGTCTTGAAAGCTGCCCAGCAGAGGTACCCGAGGGTGTTGACTGACAGTTGGCTGAACATGAGCTGGCAGTGTGCCCAGGTGGCCAATCACATCCTGGCCTGCATCAAATAATGTGAACAGCAGTACCAAGGAGTTGATCATGCCCCTATTCTCAGCTTTTGTGAGGCTGCACCTCAAGGGCTGCATGTTGTTTTGGGTGCTGCAGTATAGGAAGAACACGAAGGTGCTGGACTGAGTGCAGAGAAGGACAACTAGGCTGATTAGGTGTCTGAAGTACAGGTCTTATGAGAAAAGGTTAAGGTAGCTGGGTCTGTTCAAGCTGGAGAAGAGCAGGCTGAAGAGAGACCTCATTGCTCTCTACAACTACCTGAAGTGAGGTTGTAGTGACTTAGGTGTTAGCCTCTTCTCTACAATGACTATCGATAGGACAAGAGGAAATAGGGTCAAGTTTGCCAGGGGAGGTTTAGATTGGATATTAGGAAAAGCTTCTTCCAAGAGAAGTGGTGAGGTATTGGAACAGGCTGCCCAAGGGGTGGTGGAGGTACCATCCCTGAAGATGTTCAAAAAACTGGTAGACATGGTGTTTCAGGAGGTGGTTAGGTGGTTTAGTGGTTAGGGGTTGTAAAGTGGACACTTGGACTTGATGATCTAACCTTAAAATCCTTGGTTGGTCTTTTCCAAGGGAAAAACACAGGGAAATAATACTGTATTCAGCACTGAAGCTGAATGCATTTGCAGCCAAAAGTTACACCTGGAGGGTAAGGCAGACAGGCAACCCTACCTGCTCTGTGTATTAGCAGATGTCTCTGTTTTCTGATATTAACATTAAAGATCAAGTTTTAATGCACTATAAAAGCAAAGTTTAGATTGACTATTGTAAACCCTATATCAATAGAGCTTTAAGCACTCAAAAAAGCACTTTGTACTTGCAGTACAGCTGATGTGTAGATGGATAAACTGAATTGTCCAGTGCCACTCCCTGATTAGTTTGTAGATCTTGTGATAAAAATATGGCTTTTTTTCATGGACCTGTTTTATATTTGCTGAACTGTGTTACTTCCAGCTTGGAACATAATTGCTGTTCACTAAGTCTGATGAACACAACTCGAGAAGCCTCTTGAAGATGACTAGAGTCAGCAGATAGGATGATTATATGTCTAGAATAGACAACTGAAATACAGGAGGGATGAAAACATAATTTTGATGTCTGTTTCTTCACACCAGGGTTAGTGATGAGATTGCACCTGGCTATGAGAATCCAGGCTAGCTTCGTTGTCATATAGGTAGCTGTAAGACAAAGTTACTTCTGAATTAAAGTCTTCATGGGTACTGCAAGACTTATGAGTACTGCAAGGTCTTTTGGGAACATATTCCATGTTCTTTATTCTGTGGCAGATTGAAGTACTTCTTTATTTTCCATTTTATCACAAAAAGAGTCTTCAGTTCTTCTGGACATAGGCTAAGGTAGGGCAGGGAGGGTACCATGTGTCTAGGAGCTATAACAAGGAAACAAAACTTCAGATTGCGTGAGGTGAAGATATGACCAGGAAACAGTGTGGAAAGGATGAGCAGGCAGAAGATACTTTTCTATGTCTGTGCAGCTATTGGGCCATAAGATCAAATCCTTCAGGCAGTCTTGCCCTAAGGAAAAAGTGCCTGAACATTTACAAGTTCTGCCTTAATTTTCCTTATATTTCTTTTGCAGAAGGATGATAATTTGGATCTGTGAGGGTAGCTAGGAGGTCATGGAATATCCATCTTTGTAGACATTCTGAAGCCATCTGGACGTGGCCCTGGGCAACTGGCTTCAAATCACAGAACCATAGAATCTCACAGATTGGAAAACAACCCTCTAAAATCATTGAGTCCAGTTGTTAGCATAACAGTGACAAGCCCTCATGCTTCAACCATATGCTTCAGCACCATGTCTACACAACTCTTAAATACCTCCAGGGACTTGAGCTCCATCACCTTCCTGGGCAAACCATTCTGATGCCTGATAACCCTTACTTACACTGAAGAAATTGTTCCTAATATCTAATCTAAACTTCCCTTGGCACAATTTAAGACCATTTACTCTTGTTACTTGATTGAACAGATTGACCCCTACCTTGCTACAACCTCCTTTCAGATAGTTGCAGGCAGCAATAAGGTCACCTCAGCCTTCTTTTCTCTAGACTAAACCCAAGTACTCTCACTCACTCCTCATAACGCTTATTTTCCAGACCCTTCACCAACTTTGTTGCCCTCCTTCAGACGTCAATATCCTTCCTGTAGTGAGGGGCTCAAAACTTAAGACAATACTCAAGATATGGTCTCATCAGTGCTGAGTACAGAGGCAAAAGCTTGGGAGGTTGGACCTCAAGAGGGTCCTTTCCATCCTCAACCATTCTATGATTCTCTTGAAATTTTATGGTTTTGACTGAAAGCTTGGAAAAATCCTACTGCAGTGATATTTCAGGAAGATCTATAACCACAATGAAGAACATGAGAATTTTTGGTACTTTTTAAGGTAGAAATTAAACAGAATAGCCACATGTATGTGTACGTGTATGAGTCAATTTATATGTGTGTATATGTGAAATCTCTGATCTATCATTCAAGAGAGGAAATGGCGGTGTGTAGTAGATTTTCTGTTAGATGAAGGATCTGTTAAGTATTGTTAACAAAATATGGAAAACTTACTCCTTACTGGTATTTTTACAGTCAGTAAGTAGGATTTCAACCCTGGACTTTATGAGTGCTAACTTTGTTCTCTTCAAAGACCTACTTGGAAGAATCCCATGGGCTAGGACTTTAACAGGCAGCAGCAGGGACAAGAGTGTTGGTCAATACTGAAGCACCACTTTTTCTGAACTCAAGGTAAGTGCATTCCTGTGACCAACACTAGTAGAGGAGGCAGGAGACCTGCATGAATGAGCAAGGTGCTTCTGGAAAAACTCATATTGAAAAGAGAACTTCATAGTAAGTGGAAAAAGGATCTGGTCACTTGTAAGAATTATGAAAACATTGTCAGTTTATGTAAAGATTGTTAGACTTTTATTAACAAGTGAGATGTCTCAAACATCTGAGATAGGAAGAGCAGAAGGAACCCTGAAACTGGTGAAGAGGTAAGTGCTGTGTGGTGGAAACACTGGTGGAACCAGCAGGCCCTGAGAATCTGCCATTCTAGCTGCAAAACTGTGTTTAAGTGATGAGAACATGGTGAGCTGTCACTTCGCAAGGACTTGCTTGCCAGTGTTTTGCCTAAGCCGCTGGGGACAAAGTCTTCTATACTGGTGGGTGTGAAGAAAGCACCTGGAGAAAGCCAATGTCACTCCAGTCTTCAAAAAGGGCAAGAAGGAAGGCCAATCTAACTACGGATCAGTTAATCTCACCTCCATTCCTGGAAAGGTTAGGGACCAGCTCATTCTGGAGGCCATCTCTAGGCACATGGAAGAAAAGTTTATCAGGATAGCCAGCATGGAATTTCTAAGGGGAAATCATGTTTGACTGATAGCTCTCTGCTGTTACATGACTGAATAAGTAGATGAAGTGAGAGCAGTGGATGTTGTTTGCCTTGACCTCAGCAAGGCTTTTGACGCTGTCTCCCATAACATCTACATAGGTAAGTTTAGGAAGTGTGGGTTAGACGACTGGACTGAGCGTGGACTGAGAACTGGCTAAACACACAGCTCAGAGTGTTGCAATCAGCGGCACAGAATACACTTGGAGGTCTGTAGCTAGTGGTGGTCCCCAGGGATCGCTACTCAACCCATCCTGTCCAACATCTTCATCAATGACCTGGATGAAGGGACAGTCTGAGTCTGCTGATGGTACAATTCTGGTTGATTCACCAGAAGGCTGTGCTGCTGTCTGGCTAGATCTGGACAGACTGGAGCTCCAAGCAAAGGAGAAGCTAATGAAGTTTAACAAGGAGAATTGTACAGTCCTGTAACTGAGGAGGAACAGCATGTTCCTAGGAACACACTAGTACAGATTAGAGGTTGTTCTGCTGGAAAGCAGCCCCATGGAACAAGACTTTGGAGTCCCGGTGGACAGTAAATTATCCATGGGACAGCAATGTGCCCTTGTGGCCAAGAAATCCAGTGGTTTAGTGGGATGCGTCAAGAGAAGTAGGTCCACCAGGTCAAGACAGGTTTTCCTTTCCCTCTGGTGTGCCCTGATGTGACCATACCTGGGGTACTGTGTCCAGTTTTGGACTCCCCTGTTCAAAAGAAAGGGAGAGAGTCTAACAGAAGGCTGTGAGGGTGACTTGACCATTACTCATATGAGGAAAGGCTGAGACAACTGGGAGTGTTTAGTCTGGAGAAGGCTGAGAGTGGATCTTACTAAGTCTGTAAATATCTGAATGGTGGGTGTCAGTAATAAGAAACTTGTTTCTTTTCAGTGGTGCCAGGTGATAAGAAAAGGGGCAGTGGGTGCATGTTAGAGCACAGAAAGTTCCAGCTCAGCATTAGGAGAAACTTCTTTGCTGTCAGAGTGACAGAGCACTAGAACAGTCTGCCCAGAAAAGTTCTTCACTTCCAGGAGGTCTCCTTCTTAGGAAACTTTCAAAACTATCCTGGCAGTATTCCTATATGACCTGCCCTAGATTATTATGCATTATTATGCCCTAGATTATTATGCTTATAATAATTTTTTGAGTCCAGACTAGATAATCTCCGGATGTCCCTTCAAACCACTACCATTCTGTGACACATTTTGTGAAAGGGTCTGTTCTTCGTAATTTGCTACTTTTATGCTTATTTGCATTTGAAGACTTCTTGTGTTTATTTGTGCTGATTTACATGTGCATTTTACCCTGAAGAAGCTTTAATTTCATTTAATCACTCTTGGAGGATCATTCTGCAAGTGAACCTCCTTGACTGAAACTACTGTCTTATAGCCAAAGTGAGTTAAGTTCATTTGAGGCCATGCGACAGAGTTGGCAGTAGTTGGCATTGTTGTTTAGCAGAGTCAGCAGGGAGGTAGATGAATGAATTGATATGGACTCTGAATTGCTTTCATCTCATCAGAATAGGTTCAAGCAAGTGATGAAACAGACATAGATGCCTGTGCTGTCTGCCTGATACCTGTTTGGGAAATAGAGGCCTAAATTATCCCAAGCCATGTATCCCCAAGCTAACGTGCAGTTCATTATCAGTATTTATTATTGTAGTTTGCTGTCATCAGATCCCTCCACTTCTCCTTCCCCTGTGTGTTACATGCCCAGGGTACAGACAGGAGTATTCCCAGTTCCTTAATCACCAAAATGCTTCTGGCAAGCAGTCACAAAAATTGACAAGCTTTAGGTAGGGACTGGGATGAGATATTTGGACATATATTTGTATAGGTCACATAATGCTTCTCCTACTGAGACCTTCTTCATTCCAGAAAAATCATATCTGAGTGCAAAAGTGACAGGTAAAGGCCAGTTTTGTCCTGTACAGTTTTGACAAACCAACAGTGAATCTGTTAATGGAGCTGTGATAATGCCACTTGATTTACATTTTACCTCTACAGTGATAAATTCTCCATTATAAGACCATACTGTCTGATGCCATCCTTAAGAGTTCAGCACAAGATTTTCTCAACACAGGCATCAAGAAAACAAGGAGGTTTTAGTACCGCTTGGGCTTTGGGCCATAGCTTAAGCAGCAGTATATTCCCATAGCTGTGAACAAATTTGCATTCTTCCCAGTAATTAGAAGGCCAGTGGTTATGGTTTTCCTAAGTGAGGAGACAGTTCTTCACTGTGAGAGTGGTGAGAGCCTGGAATGGGTTGTGGGGAGGTGGTTGGGGCCCCGTCCCTGGAGGTGTTTAAGGCTGGGCTGGATGAGGCTCTGGTCAGCCTGCTCTAGGGTGGGGTGTCCCTGCCCATGGCAGGGGCATTGGAACTGGATGATCCTGTGGTCCCTTCCAACCCTGACCGATTCTGTAACTTCTTCCCAGTGAGGGTGACAGAGCACTGGATGGGTGCTCTCTGGGGAGGTTTGTAGAGTCTCCTTTTATGGAGACATTTGAAACCTGTCTGGACCATCAGGGTGATGGTGCTGTGGCACGGGGATTGGACTGGATGATCTTTCCAGGTCACTTCCAATCCATAATGTTCTGTGCTGTGACTTGGTCTAGGTGATCCTGCTGTGGCAGGAGGATTGGACTAGATGATCTTTCAAGGTTCCTTCTGATACCTAATGATTCTAGAATTCTATGATTCTATGAAGTGTAAACTAGTTTGTGATTGTTTAAATTCCTAAGTTCATGTAAAAGGGTGTAAATGCTGCTTTGAGTGCTAGAGTACAAATGCACACATAAATGAAAACTGCAAATACTAATGCCCTTATACCTGAACTTTTAAATTACTACAACATTATGACAACAAATATGTTTAAGAAAATGATGTTTACATGATTTTTTTCCTTTAGAGATATGTCTTGCAGACATGATGGCAATGATAAAAACCCGTCAGTATGTAGAATAAAAGCCTGTTTACAAGTCTGTGTCAGTATACTGGTTTGCTTAGCACCTGCATCTGCATATTCAGATTCACAGTACTTGCTATCAGCAAATCACTTATCAGCAACTTCATACATATTCTTACATCACAGAATCACAAAATACTTCTAGTTGGAAGAGATCTTTAAGTCCAACATTTGGCCCAGCACTGGCGGGTCACCTGTAAGCCATATCACTCAAAACTATATCTGTATGCTTTTTAAATGCTTCCAGGGATGATGACCACCACTGCCCTGGGCAGCCTAATCCAATGTTTGATAATCCTTTTGGTAAAGAAATTCTTCCTAATAACCACCCTAACCAGAAACCATTTTCTCTCATCCTAACACTTGCCATCAAAGAAAAAAGGCTGTTCCCCTCTTCACTCTTACCTCCTTTTAGGTAGGTGTATACAGCAGGAAGGTCTCACCTCAACCTCCTTTTCTCCAGGCTAAACAGCCCTAGTTCTCATAGCCGCCCTTCATAAGACACTCGCTCTGGATCCAGCAGCAACTTTGCTGCCTGTTACTGGACGCATTCCAGCATTTATGTGTCTTTTTAGTGAGTAACCCAGAGCTGAACACAATATTTGAGGTGAGGACTCACTGAAGGGGTGGATGATCACATCCGTATTCCTGCTGGCCACACTGTTTCTAATGTGTGCCAGGGTGCCATTGGCCTTCTTGGTCACCTGGGCACACTTTTGGCTCATATTCAGGCAACTGTCAGACAAACTCCCTCTAATCCTTTTAAACTCTTCCTTTTAAGCTGTTGCTTATAGCATTTCAAGTAGGGTGACTTGTTAAAAATATGCATTCATACAGCTAGGCAATCCTAATGTAAGCTGTTGCTTTGTTTAAGATTATTTGAACTTTATTAACAAGCAGGAGTTCCAATAGAAGAGGCTTTACTAGTTTCTATATAGGTGTTGCTTTGCATTCGAATTATTACAAGGTCTGTTGCAGAGGAATTTCTTTCATGGCCAAGAATTCTGCTGTGCTTAAGTGGAAACACGAGAGGATTTAGAGCAGCACCAAACTGTTCTCTAAATACAGCCACTTTCAGTGCTTATTTTAAACCAAGTGTCAAACTGGGAAGTTATTAGGGCAGTGACTGTAGATTGTTTGAAAGAGAAGAGTGAATGCTGCACAGTGAAGTTGTCATATATGGAAATAAGATGAGTGGTATGTATGGTTTGGATGACTACATGTAGGTAAAAAGCAAAGAGTTGTAATCTGTGCTTGTTTTTCTATGTAAAAACACTCATAAATTTGGAGTAGACTTCACAGCTGCTGGATGCCAAAGCCAAAAATAGAGTTACATGATCAATCATGCCTTACTAGCAGAAGACTCCAATAATCTTTTCCTGTGCTGGGTCAGCTAGATTTTCTTCTGTTAGCCTTTCCGCAGCCACTTAGCTTTTGTACTTCTGTAGTTTTTTAAAGACCATTTAGTCTTTTTTTATTAGTTAACGCATCTAGAGCATTTCACTCCTATGTCTTTACTCAGCCTACAAGTTGATCTATTGCTCTTAATAACTTTGAGCTTACTGCAAGTTTGGATGTGACACCCACTTACCAGGTATTTGCTAGTCATGGGAGAAAGGCGAGTGAGAGAGAAAGAGCATGCTGTAGCTGAAGCCCAGAGCAGTAGAAGTTTCAAAATTAAGTCCATCATTTGAAAATACTCAAATGATTCTATGAAAAAAAAGTCTTAATCTTTAAAACTTGCTGAAAAATGGAATTGTTGCCTGCTGGACATCTGAACTAGCTGAAGCTCCCTCTCGAGGCCTTTTCTAACTTGTTAACAGATTGTACCACCCTAGCTTGTATAGTATGTGTATGGCCTGTATAGTGTCCTGCAGAAAACTCCTTGACAAGGAAGGGTGGCAGTGTGGGGGGTCGTCATAATAAAGCATCTCTCCGGCCTAATAGAAGAAGGCAGGCTGTAAGATCCTTCGGAGAGAGATGCTTGCAGTCTGTACCTGCATAGTGGGTCAGTAAATTTTACTGGTGTTCTCTGCTGACATGTTCCTGAGGAGACTGCACAGGAAATCTGCTGCAATGTTTCCAGTGGTGCCCCATAGTGGCTGAGCTACTTGAATGCTACAATCATAGAAACCTAAAGTCTTCTGGGTTGCAGAATGTAGCCTAACTCCCAGTACAAAACACAAAGAACACCAAATACAGCCCTGCAAGGGTGTGGATGTGAGACTAGACTGACAGAGATTGTCTCAAGTCATGAAGATACCGGGTAGTTAGACCACACTAAAATTATTGAGAGAGGGATGAGGAAGTAGTCCAGGTCAAATAGGAATTGGTATGCACCATGGAATTTTTGTACTTAACATGGAGTCATGGCTCTGCTTTTCAACCTCTTTAGCTCTTCCAGTGTTTAATACAAGTGAATTGCCAAAAACCAAACCTTAAAAATTTCCCAGAAGGATGAGAGAATTACAAATATTATGAAATGCTGAGCCCTCTATTGCAACTGTTTCTGCTTCTCATCATCTGTAGCTCACAACAGCAGCCTCATGTCAGCCATGTGTTTGCAAGCACCTGTAACCAAAGAAAGTAATCTCTGAGGCAAGATGGACCAGCTCTGTGATAGCTCCAGTACTGATCAGAAATGCACATGAGACGGGTTGTTCAACTCCAGACTATTATTCTGGAGGTGAGTAGATTCATTTATTCCCTAGTCAGATTCAAATCCAGATGATTACATCAATGTGATTCGTTATTATCTTCACTGATTACATGATTTTAGTTTTCAACTGAATTGATGTCTTTTGAAATACCAACTGTAATGAGGTACTCTGTACTAATTGCTTTATTTCCCCATCAACTGCATTCACAATGGCATTAATACTTAATTGCATTCATATTTTGTCATAGAATAGTTTGGATTGGAAGGTGCTTTAAAGAATATCTAATCTACCCCCCACTGCAATGAACAGAGATATATCCAAATAGATTCTGACCTCGAATGATTCTAGGGATGGGGCATCTATTTAGACAGTCTGTTCCCTCATTCTAAAAAATTGCTCACTAACATCCAAATTAAACCTACCTTGTTTCATTTTAAAACCGTTGACCCTTGTCCTGTCACTGGAGATTATGGTAAAAAAAAATCTTTTGGTGTTTCTTGTAAGCTTCCTTCTTACATTGAAAAGCTGCAATAAGATCTCCCCTGAGCCTTCTCTGGACTCAGCAAGACCAGCTCTCTCAGTCTGTCCTCACAGCATAGGTGCTCCTGTTCTTTGGCAATTTCTGCAGCCTAATTTGGGTCTGCTCCAACAGGTCCATGTCTTCCTTGTACTGAGGTCTCCAGAGCTGGACATAGTATTTATTCCAGCTGAGGTCCTACCAGACTGGAATAGAAGGGGAGAGTGACCTCCCTTGGCGTGCTGACCACATTTCTTTTGATGCAGCCTGGGAAATGATTGTCCTTATGGGCTGCAAGTGCACATAGCTAGCTCATGTCTAGCTTTTAATCCACCAGTACCCCCAAGTCCTTCTCTGCAGGGCTGCTCTCAGCCTGTAATGATACTGAAGGTTGCCCTCATACAGCTACAGGACCTTGCACACTACTCAAGACTGTCAAGGTCATTCTGGATGGCATCCCTTCTGTCCAGCAAATGAATGGCCCTCTTCAGCTTGGTGCAATCTCCAAAATTGTGGAAGGTGCACTCAGTCTCACTATCTACACAATCAATGAAGTTATTAAGCAGCACTGATCCAAACATGGGCCCTTGAAGGACACTGCTTATTATTGCTTTTCATTTGGACATTAAACTGTTGGCTATAATGCATTGGATTTGGCTATCCAGGCAATTCCTGTCCCAAGAAGTGGTCCAGACATCAAATCCGTTTATCTGTGTATCAAAGATTGTTCTCAGAGTCTCAGAATTTTCTGGGGTTAATATTGGACTTCTTGTATTGAGAATTGTAATTGGTGCTTGACTCATCTTGAATGGGCTCTGAATTTTATTGAACTTCGTGTTTATATTCAGCTATGCTACTGTGTTTTTTTCATCACTTGCACAGAAATATACTTCAAAAGGTCTGTCTGATGCATAGTTGGGTTGCAGTGGAGTTTGCTTTCTCTTTGTTTACATACTTCATTATAAGGATTGTGTCTGTTTGCATGATGTGTTGCCCAGGTTTCAATATGTTGTAATTCTATGGCAACGCCTGTAGTAATACACAACAGAACTATATACAAACCAAATCCTCAGTTTCAGCTCTTCTGGAGCTGAAAGGATACTTCTCCTTTCCAATTAATGATGTTCATTAAAAGGCCACTCTTGAGACTGAATTGTAGCACCTAACTCTGAGCTGTTATGGAAAATTGTTCAAAAATGTAAGGTGCCACTATATTTGAAAATTCAAGGCATGGTGCTGTAATGAGAATCTCCTTCATCATTGCTTCTGCAGAAGAAGTAAATGATGTTGTTAACCAGACACTGTCAGAGTGTGCAGTTTGGTTTATCTTGCGTTTGTTTTTTTAAATAATGGCCCATAGTGTTTTTTTGGTAAGAAAGACTTACGAAACCATTTTGTTTTCCAATCAAATGTCTATGCATCCTTTTTTTTCCTGAAAACAAAAAAAAAAGGACTTAAATTTCAGAGGGAAAATGTACCCAGAAGGAAAGTTTTATGTTGGAGGTTTTGGATATGCTGGGGATTCAGCTAACGAGCAAATAAAGTAATGGGCCTGCATTTTGTGCAGTGCACAGGTCACAACAGCAGTGTTCTCCAGGTAAGTGCCTGCTGCAGTGTTCTCATCAGTTTTAACCACAAAAATCAGTCAGTAGGGAATGTACAAGTCTGCCTCAGATCCAGCATCAGAGAACAACTCTCTTGTCCACATGAGGTTGCTTGCTGCTTCATATGACACAATTCTACCAATTCAAAGAACAAATATTAAATGCTAAGAGATCTACGCAAAAGTGCACTGGACTTTGGTAGCTTAGCGTCTTGTGCCTGTCACTGACCTGACTATCTGCAAGCATCTTTGCCATACAGTTAATTCTCAGTGTCTGGTAGGCAACCTGCCACAGGTTTGGCTTAAAAAAGACAGTTTAGCTTATGCTTATGGCTTCTATCCAGCGGTCCCGTGACAATCCCTCAGTCCACGATTAAGCAAACTTTACAGTCACTAGTGTTTTCTACCTACTTCTATATCTGGTGCGGAGTTTAAGCCTCCATAAACTGACTTACTTGTGGAGGGAAATTACAGAGAAGTAACTATGAGTTTATCCTGTCAGGAAGTTTCTGAGCAGAACTACCCAGTTAAAGTGTTTCCTGTAAGGCTCTGAGGGTTTAGAGTTCGCCTGAGTGGGCTTCTCACGGCACAGAGAGGTAGAGGAGGAAAGCAGGTTTAAATTCCTTGTGTGCTTCCTCTGTTGGTAACAGCCTGTGTCCTCCTGAAATGATGACATTCATGGGTGTGAGAACAGCTTGGAAGCAGAGCTGTTTTCCTCCCCAGAGGGTTGCAGGGACAACCATGGGCATTTCATGAGAAGAGTTTCCTGACTTCCCCTCAGGAGACAAAGAGTAACAAAAAAACAGTTCCTTTATCTGCAGAAGGTACAGGTTACTGCAGTCTACAATTTCTTGTTTAAAGCAGATTATTAAAATACTAGCATGAAAATAAAAATCCCGTGGAAAAGAAAATAAAATAGAGCACTTTCGAAAACAAGGAAATAACCATATATTTGAATATGCTTGCTTGATTGCCTTCTTTGTGTTGCAAGATGCATCCCTGGTTCTCTAAAGCATTGTGTGCTTTTTTCCTTCTGAAAAGCTTAGAGAAAATTGAGATACCTATTTGCATAATGCATTTTAATGCCTTTCATTAGCATTTTTCTTTTGGCCAAGAGGACCAACAGCATCCTGGGGTGGATCAGAGGGGGTTGGTTAGCAGATAAAGATTCTTCTCCCCGCCTGCACTAGTGAGACTGCATCTGTAGTATTGTGTCCAGTTCTGGGCCCCTGAGTTCAAGAAGGACACAGAGCTGCTGGAGGGTGTCCAGCATAGAGCAACAAAGATGTTGAAGGAAGTAGACCTCCACCCTTATGAGGAAAAGCTGAGGGAGCTGGGTCTCTTGAGCTTGGAGAAGAGGAGGCTGAGGGGTGACCTCATTAATGACTATAAATATGTGATGGGTGGGTGTCAGGAGAATGGAGCCAGGCTCTTCTCAGTATCATCTAGTGATAGGACAACGGGCAGCGGGTGCAAGCTGGAATGTAGGAGGTTCCATATAAATATCAGAAAAAGCTTCTTCACAATGAGAATAATGGAGCATTGGAACAGGCTGCCCATGGGGGTTGTGGAGTCTCCTTCTCTGGAGATGTTCAAGACTCCCTTGGACCTGTTCCTGTGCAACTTGGTCTGGGTGATCCTGCTGTGGTTGGGGGATTGGACTGGATGATCTCTCAACGTCTTTTCCGATCCCTAATGATTCTATGATTCCATTTATATTTTTAAATTAAAACCTAAAATCTATATAACAAAGTTATACTTTGCAGTGATCTTGTGAAATGACATTTTCATAAATTCTGTATGTAGAGTTTTGGTCTTAGGTGGTTGTTGTGTATTAGGTTGGCTTGTATCAGCTTCTTTGTAGTGTTAGAGACCAGACCTTTGAAGTCTGTTGTGTGAGACTTCGTTTCCCTCCCTCAGAGCACCACAGTTACATGAATACTGCCTCAGTACTCTGGGTTATTTCAGTATCGTGCATGGAGTTGTCTTTTTTTTTTTTTTTGCCAAGTTCCCAACAGTCATAAATATTTCCCTTGTTTTCCAAGATAAAACTTGGCCAGCACCTTCTCTTGTGGCCTAGTTCACTCTTAGCTTTTGAGGAGGAGCTCTGTGAATTTCACCCTCTCTGTGCTGTGGAAATCGGTCTTTCTGCTGCTCCACAGTAATGGGAGAGGCTGGGGACTGTGTCAGAAAGTTGCACTAGCGTGTTTCATGGCAAATGTGACTTGTGTGTCAGTTGTGGAGCAGCTGTCAATGTTATTTGAGTTTATAGCTTGGAGCAGAGGCTGGAAAAGACAATTCTACACCTTCACTTGGTGCACGCATGAGACATTTGTACCTAAAATAGAGTCTGTGTTGCTAGTTACCATTTATTAAGGAGTTAATTGCCCCTGTAATCCCAAAGATGTTGATCAGTACTTTCTGGGTGAATACAGCTGCAAATTTCTTTAGTAAACAAACAGCTTTCTCTACAAGCAACACAAATTTCTGGCTCTTCAGAGTAACAGGCCAAACTGGTGCGATCAGCTGCCAGGACAATTTGAGACTTGAAAATCTGTTTCTTCACACCAGAAACAAAGTGGTGAGTCATTGCCAGTGACTGGCCAGACACACTAGGACTCTAGCCGATACTGCCATGTATGAAGAGTGACATGTGGGTGCCCTTGCATGTGTTCAGCATGAGATCCTGGCTCTGATTTACCCTCAAATACTGTTTGTTTGCCGAAAATACTTTTCCAGAAAAGAATTCACTGTTCCTGGGGAAACTGTAAACACACAGAAAATGTGTTGGGATCAGTGCTGAACGAGTTTGTTGACATTGTTTGAACTTGGGTAACACCTTCAAACATGCCAGCATTTGCCTTCTCTCAAAAAATTTTTGAACTATGCTTTCTGGCAAATACAACACTAAAAAACTTTTTCAGAAAGAAAGGCACTAAGGACTCTTTTTAGAAAGACCATACAAAGCTTGGCAGATATAACAAATTTATTCCACAGTGCTTATTTTCTGCATAGTTTCTTTTATTTAGAGTAAGTATGGGACACAGGCTGCTCAGCTGGACTCATCTGTTGATCCAGTTGATACCACAACTAGCTTAGACAGTCTTCCATGCTGAAAAATGGTCCCAGGGACTGGAAGAGCCCTGGGGCAATATCTGAATGTGCTTACCTTACATTTAGTTCTTCCTTGATAAACCATCTGTGACCACTGATGGGTACTGAGAGTCAGCTGGGGGCATGTGAGTTCAGTTCTCTGGGGCATTTTGGGGTCCTTTGATTAACTGCATTCTGAGCAATAAATTGTGGTGCGTATTTGTAAGGGAACTGCTCTCTGTTGGTAGTGTTAAGTGCCTGGTGAGTTTGGGCAGCCCAAGCCACTAAGACTGTTTTATGGATTTATCTAAATATCATTAATGCCTCTGTGATCACCCTAGGAAATTTAAGATGTAGAATAAGTAGAACTAAACCTAATAGCCGTAATAGGATTCAAGGGGAAATCCAATGTGAGCTTGTAAAACTCTTAGCACTTTGGAAAGTTTTGACAAGTCTTTACTTACTTTGGCAGAGAAATGGGTGTCAGTGAGGATATCCTGAAGGAAACAGTGTAATAAACTGGCAGGGTCAGACTGATAATTTTTTTCCGATGATGAGTTTATATCTCAAGTGCTATTTCAGTCTTGGTAAATGTGTCTTGTAGCCCAGCTGGTATATGCTGAATGCCTTTGCAAGCAAATGCCTGAGGATAATACTGGAAATTCATCGGAATAATGTTGCAGCAAGTGCTAGAACCACCAAAACTTTCAGTGGCTTTTCACTTTCAAAGTTATCTAGGAAAAAAAAAAAGGAAATACTTGGGGCCTATGCTAAGAATAAAGTCTGAGCATCTGCAGTTATAAGTGTGCCTGGGCAGCTGGGGAATTTGTGAAAGGGATGCCTGAAGGAAGTTGTTTGTTGATCATTGCTTAGCAAGGAGAAGCAGAAAGGCCACCATGACATGACCTAGATATAAAGAGAGGATGGGTCCAGACAGACAGTAGAGCCTTATTTGTATTATAGGTGACTTCCGGTGACCTGATCGCATTAGTTGCTGAGGTTATCAGGTCCCACATGAAATTAACCAGTTATTTTAGTTAATGTGCTAATAGACCACAGCAAAAACAGAATGTAGAGTGTTCAAAAATGACTCCTTGTAGGCAAAACCAAAAATTACCTTGATTTGAGTAAAAACAACAGGACACATTTAATTCACTCCATATAGAATTCCCAACACAAAGACACACAGAGATTAATTGGTTCTCACATGACAGCGACGAGCTGCTATAGCCACCCTCTCAAAGGGTATAGACTTCCAGCAGTTCTTTTTGCATGCAGAAACATGGAGTCCATTCAGTCAGTGCATATGTCTTTCAGCACCATTGGGCATTTTAAGGCCCAGGTTCTCTGCTCCATGTGTTTCCAAGCCAGTCCTCCATTTCCAGCATGCCCATTCCTGTGTCTGCAACAGGGTGGAAAACCTCTCTCCATACCAGCAAACAGTGGTTTACATGTGAAACCTTTCCTTTGCTGATCTCTGAGGAGAACATGCACTCTCTCCATTCACCACATTCCCAGGACAAGACATCTGCCTTGCCCAGCCCAGTACCAGCCCAGTGCATCTCTGAACAGAGCAACTTCCCAATGCCTCAGCCCAGAAACTTGTGCAAATTCAAAGCGCAACACCTGAGATTAATTCAGATGCATGAAGTTGTTCACTGACTTAGATTCATTCCCAAAGAAGAACATGATTGACTGTTTTAATTAAAACACAATGCCCAGAGAAATTATATCAAAAATCTGTTGATTACTGTTAGCAATGAGATACCTTGTGGGAAGCAAAATATATTAAATGCCTAAATATATTAAATGCCTAAACTTTCATAGGATTCATTGGCATCCATTTCTTCCTGTTCCCTCAGACTGGAATTCACTTGAGTAAGTGTCTTTCTTCTTTTTTATAGTAAGTGTTCCTTACACACCTAATTCTGGGTAGTCTTGATCAGAGCTAATGCTCCACAACTAAATCTCTGTCCAGTGGTACTAGAGATTATAACTACACAGAGGAGAGAACCATCAACTCTGCCTCATGAAGGCCCATAACAAACGGTAAAACACTTTGGGATTGTCTGCGTTTTGAGACTGGCATTAAATTTATCAGTGCGCAATTTTGCATAAGCCCTGTAAAGCCTGAGAAGTCATCCTGGAGTTAATATGTATAGGTACACTCTGGGAAAAAAAAAGCAGGGCAAGTTTTCATCTCTGGCCTTTGATTTGTAGCATTTCCTATTTTTAAAATTATCAACAAAGAGACTAATAATTGAAAGGAAAAAAACCACAACCAAACAAAGCAACCTTGGTAGGTTGAATTCCAGGCTTCCTAGGCTCTGAAATTAACCTCTTGTTTAATTTGCTAGGTTTTTTTCTGCCTAAGAGTATTCAGACTGAAGTTATCACTCATGTTTATTGGAAGGAACTCGCTTGCAGGGAGTAGGGTTGTCACCAGATGCCCTGTGCTCAGCTTCCTACAGATGTACTCTACCATGGAGCATGGATATGTATCACTTGAAGTGTACTTTCTGCTTGAAAGGAGAAGACAGGAAGCTGTATGCTTTATAGTTGAATAAACATCCTTTGATAATCATCTCTGGACAAAGGAGATTCCATACCTAAGGAATGTGATAGTAGAACAGGTTATACTTAAAGTTATATAAACAGAAAATACAGATTTCAGTATTAAATACACAAGTACTTTCCATCCCCCAAAATGAGAAATTTTAGGTATTACAGTTAGCCAACAAGGGGTTATTTAGATAAATCCCTGAAAAGCCCTGTTATCCAGTTTTGTGGCTTTTTGGCTTATTTTGTCTGCATACACTTACAGACATCCTCAGTTGCTACCAGATGCCTGCCAGGCAGGAATGATGTACAGGTCTGTAAGTCTAGAAGCATCCCTGGTAAATTGAAGCCACCAGTGTTAATCTTTGAAGTGGCTAACGGCTGGGCGCAGTTCTGCAGAGCTCCAGGAAATGAAGCTCTGGTGGTTGCGATGATCCACTTCATTAGATGTGTTCCTTGGCTGCAGGTTTTGTGGCTGCAGATGTTGAATCTTACTACTGCTTGCTGGTGCAGAAGATGATGTAGCTGCTTTCTTGCTTACAGTGGACTATTTGTGAGGGGCCATTCAATAAACACTGCAGCAGTTAAGGGGCTGCTGCAGCAGCAGTTAGCAATAAGCTAGTAATGAAACAGTGGCTTCCCAGTACTTCTGGAAACTGATGGTGCAACTAGGCTGATTCCCTCAGGTGACCTTCTACTGGGTTGCTACTAGCACCTGTCAGGACCTGAGTAGCCAGGTATTTCATGATATACTGGTGGAAGGGATTTTCTTTCCCCAAGTTGGGGAAAGTGTTGGTTCCTGCATGTCATGACCTGCTCCCTCATACATCTAAGCCAAGTCGTGCTGGGCAGAGTTTTGTTCTGAGGCTTACTTGTCCTCTTCCTTCTGGGGCTGCTGCTTGCTGTGACCAGTCTTCCTACTTCCCTGACTCAGTGCAAATGTGCTTCAGAGGTTTTCTTACATGGTGAGTGTCATGAGTGGGTAAGTTTCTCAACTAAGATGTTGTTGCCTTTGAAACAAAGAAGCATAATCCTCCCAATTAACTGAAATCCTGACATGCAGCAACCAAATCGTAGTTAGTTGGGCTAAATATTGTCTGTTCTCTTTCTCACTCTTACTCTGCATGGCTGTGCTTGTCACTTTGATATGAGAAGTGTGGCCCCAGAATCACTCTCTCTTAAAACTTGAGAGGTCTCCTATCTCATGGTCTGCTTCACCAACTTCCTTCTGTTGACTATCCAACAGAAGGCTAACAGTTTGATCTGCATTACAAATCTGATGGAATTTTCCACAAAAAGAGCTCAAAAGCTTTGTGGAGGTACTAGTTAGAGACCTGCTGATCTGTTTGGATCCCCACAAGTGCATGGGACCAGATGGGATTCACCCCAGAGTGATAAGATCGCTGGAGGATGAGCTTGCTAAAATGCTCTCCATAATTTATCAGAAGTTGTGGATCACGGGTGAGGTCACGGGATGATTGTAAGTTGGCGAATGTGACCCCCATACACAAGAAGGGTCGGAAGGTTATCTATAGGTAACTATAGACCTGTTAGCCTCACCTCAGTTCCAGGCAAAATTATGGAACAGCTAGTGCTGAGTGCTGTCTTGCAACAACTGCATGACGGCCAAGAGATTAAGCCCAGTCCACATGGGTTTAGGCGGGGTAGGTCTTGCCTGACTAACGTGATCTCCTTTTATGATCAAGCAACTCAACTGGTTAATGAGAGGAAGGCTGTGGATGTAGTGTACCTGGATTTCAGTAAAGCATTCGACACGGTCTCCCATGATATGCTTCTGGCAAAGATGGTAGCAAGGGGCTTTGACAGGAATGTTCTATGCTGGGTCAGGAACTGGTTGGATGGACGAGCCCACAGAGTGGTAGTAAATGGTGTTGCATCTAGTTGCGACCCATTAGTAGTGGTGTCCCCCAAGGGTACATGTTGGGTCCAGTCCTGTTCAACATCTTCACTGGTGATATTGATGAAGGATTGGAATCCAACATGAGCAAATTTGCGGATGACACTGTGCTTGGAGCCTGTGTTGATCTGTTGGAGGGTAGGAGGGCCCTGCAAAGGGACTTGGACAGACTGGAGAGATAGGCAGACTCTAATAGGATGAGTTTTAACAAGTCTAAATGTCAGGTTCTGCATTTTGGTTATAACAACCCCAGGCAGAACTATAGGCTGGGAATGGAGATCTTAGAGAGTACTCAGGTGGCAATACCTGAATACCTGAATACTGAAGTATTCTGGTCACTGCCTGCCCAAAACCCAGGCGGGGAAGGCACCTGAGAACCCCATTAAATTTGCTCCTGTGCTACTCAGCATCTTCAAAGGAACAGGGGGGTATCCAGGCAACTTTCACAAAGCTGTGTAGCTTTTATTGAAAACAAAGGCACTTTGTGGAAAAGCAGACCCAGTTAATGACCACACAGGCAGTCAGATATCTTCCTCCTACAGCTCTGACAGCAGGAGCTCCCTAAGAAGCCTTCTCTCAAGCTCACCTGACTTTACAAAGTCACTTCTGCCTCCAGGGACTGAGATTTATAGTTTGACCCTTTTTTGCCATGTCTGGCAGACTAGGCCAGCGAGCTCACATTTCCCAGCTAGAATCAGGAAACTTTTGTGTTAGCAGATTTAAATTGTAAAAATTCTGTAACAAACAGTGTGAAAAGGGCGAATAAGTGATCTGAGTATCTCACAGGGCCTGATGGCTTGGCTGGAACAAGCAGAAAGTTAACTTCAAAAGTGTATGAAAACCTGTGAGGTCATTGTGAAACAAACCAAATCCACATGCTTGTATTTAGAACAAGCAGAAGGTCTGGTGCAGATGGGGCATGGTGTAAGGATCTTGGAACTTCAAGAGGGAGAGCAAGCTGTTGCCAAAAAGCCCTTACAAGTTCAAGCTTCCCACTGTGGTGGAGCAACTCTTCCAAACTACAAACAGAAAATGGCAGGACACCCTGGACTTTGGCCAGACTTTTACAGGCATGCTGATGGATCAAAACTGGAAGGTGTTGCCAGTGTGGTTGTAGCCTCAGCCAGATGTTGCAGTCTCAGTGTTTCAGGGCTAATTGTATTATTTTTATGGATGTCAACAGTCTTGCTAACAGCTGTGTTTCTGAACTTTCTGGCAGAGCAAAAGGCAAGGCAAAAGTTAGGGCTGGTAGTTAATCCAAGGCCTTGGCCGGGAAAGGAGTCTTTGATGATTCGTCTCCTGTAGCTGGAAGTCCAAGGCTAAGTGGTTAGACAGTGACTCTGGTAGGATTGGACCACTGTTGCTGAACCTTTCTGTCTGCCAGAGCAGGCTAGGACCTACGAGGATTGTAAGGCAGAGCCACGCGGCCTGTTTGGTGGACAGACCTCCTCCTTGGGTCCAGCAGCAGTGGCGAGAGGTGGTGCTTTCTCCAGCTGCCTGAGATGCACTGCTGCTATGGAAAGATCTTGATCACATGAGAGGTCTTGGTGGCTTTTGATGCGTTTCAGGTTTGGTGACACTGTGGCCAAGGCTACCCAGAAGGGACCTGACCCATGGCAGCAGACCAGCAGACAAGGGCAGCAAGGGGAAGCCTGCAGCCAGCTGGGAGCTGGCACTGATAGCCCTTGTCAGAGCTTCACTGTGACATACCACACTGGGACCTACTGTTTTAGGTCCATGCTGCCTAACTTTTGAGGCAGTGGGGATGAAAAATTAATGCACTAGAGACTGCCAGCTGCAGTAACAGCCTTCTGCTGGTAGATAGAAAGATAATAAAGTATTTAAAATTGCTACTATTAGTTGCATTTCAAGATGATTCTATAATCATAACACAGTACTATGGGCCCAGATGAAATACAAACATTTATGTGTGTTTAATCTGTTTGGAGATTATGCTTTAATTTCTTTATGGTCCTGTAGGGCAAAAATCTTTTCCTCCAATTGAAAAGACATTTGCTTACACCTTTCCAAGACGTTGGCTAAAAAACTTGAGCAAAACCCATTTCACCTTCCAGCTCTTCTTCTAAAAGCCTTACTGACATGCATGACAACTGCTCCTGTTTAGACGAGAGATTTTCTTCGTAAGACCTCAATGCTTCATGGACAGGAGAAATTTGATGTTGAAGCACACAGTTTTGTTTTTCAAGGCAAAGTATCAGCAAAAAATGTCCAGTTTAGTTGAAACAAATTATTTTCTAATAGAAAGAAATGAAATGAAAAGCAGAGAGCATTGGGGCTGGAGCTTTCCTGTTGGGTGCCACAAGCCTTCTAGGTTCATGCAAAATCTCATATGAAATAGCTGGTTGAATTTCTGTGTTAATTTGAATTCTGAGCATTCATCTGAAAATCATATACACCCAGAGATAGCCTCTATATGCAGAAATTAATTTGCAAAATTAAGTTGTCTCTGTTTTTTATAGTTTTGAACTAACTTTTCCTGGAAATATTTGAAGGCTTACTAGATTCTAAAGAATTTACTTCATTGGGTATTTTTGGTGGGGAGGGGTTGGGGGGATGTTAGAATATATAAAGAAAAAACAACCCTAATGCCATGGTCCAATATCCAGACTGAGATCCTAGAGAAGCTGTCAGTAAAATCAACCCTAGTAATATTGCTTCCAGTTTTTGTATGGGAAGTACAGAGAAAACACAAATATGACTGGCAACGTTATGACATTTCTTGCAAATTTGCTGTAAATGAGTTCCTATCCAAATACAAATTCCCAACCATTTTCTGCTTCATATTTCCTTAATACAGTTTCTCTTGGAGCTCACTGCTTATACACTGTTTTTACTGTACATTTGCTCTGTTGCTAAACTAAGCTAACAGCTTGTGTCAGGTACAAACCCCATGAAGAATTTAACCTGTCTGTGGTTACCCTTACAAATGTGTATAGAGCAAGTAATCATCAAAGCTAACTGGCAATTCTAGTTATTCCAGATTTTAAATTTTGTCAATGAATTCTGTTTTAGTTATTAGCCAGTATCTAGCATTTTGGTTTTGTGTTACTCACAAAGAAAGCAATCAGTATAGTTTCTGCACTGTTTTTAGGAAAAATGCAGTATTCTTTGTCTCAAACCCACTTCCCTGAAGCCATTGACATAAACACTGTTGCCTGGTATATTGATGACTCTTGGTTAAAAAAAAATAGAAAAATTTGAGTGAATGACTCATTGATTTAATGTATCACCAACTATAATTGAGAGAGAAACTCAGTACAGAACTGCTTATTAGATCACCAGAATGAGAGACAGGCGTCCAAACGATTTTAAAGGTCTCATTTTGTGAGTCTGACTGCTGAAATGCATAGTTATATTGAGAGGGAGTAGGTTTGAAGCACTGTGTCCTTATTTCCCCTGTGGTAAATATTGCTTGGACATGGAGCAATGTAAAGCGAACACATGCTTGGTCCTGTACAGTTTGATTCAGCTGCCAAAAAGAAGACAGTGAAGTTCCACAGTAGGTAAAAGTCATTATAGGAATGTGGGTAAAACACGAATTACTCACCAGTCTGAGTAGTGAGTGAGTGATGACGGAAATAGGTGTGGAGTCCCCCCCTTCTCCCATCTCTTCTCATGGTTGTGTGTGATTGCTTTCACCAGGGAACAGTCAAAGGTAGTAGGTGGTCTCTGGCTTTTGTCATCTGTGAAGAGGCTTGTTATGTTGTCTTCACTATAATGGCGAACACTCCTCAGTATTCCCTAAAAATGAAAGGCAAAGGCAGCTTTGCTGTATTTGCGCAGCCCCTTATACTACTCAGGGCTGCATTTACCCCCCAAGCAACTAATTTCCAGAAATCATATGCTTGTGTTTCTGTGTCATCAGGCTTTTTTTACCATTTTGTCACTATTTCTCTTTTCTTTCCTGTGGTTTTGAAGAGTAGCCCTGTTGATAACTGCTGAACGACTGCTACAGATTAAGTGCTGTGGGCCTTTGGAGGAGGAGGATTTTAATGAGAAAAATTATGTGGTATGTTGCAAAATGAAGCTGCATGTTACTTTTTAAATAAAAGATTTTAGGCAACAGCACTGTGTATTAATAATCAAATTCCCCACAGACTGATAAATATTCTTCAGTTACTCCTACAAACAAGTGTGGAACGTTGTCTGTTTCTTTCATCCAAGGAACCTTGTTTAGCATTGATTTACTCCACAATTGCCCTGTGTCTGTTCTTGAGGTCTACACTGTGAGACCTTCCTTTTGGCAGCAATGGCACATGCTGTTGCTATTACTGAAGCACAGTGCAGTGAAAGGTCATTTAGTCAATGCCAGCATTCATTTGGAAGAAGTTTAACATTAGCATTTTCTGTGCTTGATGCTATATGTTGCCAGCTTCCTGATCGTGATTAGCAAAGCATTTAAATTTACACATAAAGCACTCTGTCACGGCTGCCATTGATTTCAGAGGAGTGTAGCACATATTTAAACTTCCAGAAGATGCTAAATTGATTAGCAGATCAGTGCTAAGTCTCTTTTTCTAGAGAATTAATGATTTGGTCAAATTAATCTTTTTTTTAAAATGCATCAACAACAATAAAAATAATTAAAAAGAGAGTTCATGATCTGTAGTGTTATATCAGTAGGGAATAAGACCAAGTGTGAGCAACTGTACAGCAAACAAAGAACTAAGAGACAATTTTATGGTAACATAATTACCCTGACTGGATACTCTCAAGATGTTTTCTTTCTATTTCAAATCACTGTTTTTGTAGAGGAAAGGTAGTCTACATATAATTAAGTCTTAAAGCCAGGCAGCCATTTAAGCTTAATAGCTGGTCATTTGAGGTCTTCATGTGAATGTGTTTTTCTATATAGGAACCAACTCATTTCTGGAAAAAAAAAATAGTATTATAAGGAGGGTTCTTTTCTTCACAATTAAGGGTGAAATCTAAACTGAAGTTGCCAGGATGGATTCTGACTTGCCGCTTTCTTTGTATGCAAAATGTTCTGCCTTGGTTGATGAGGACAGGGTTAGGGATATGTTGAGCAAACTGGATGTACATAAATTCATGGGCCCTGATGGGATGCACCTGTGGGTGCTAAGGGAGACGGCAGAATTTATTGCTAACCTACTCTCCATCATCTTTACTAAGACATGGGGATCAGAAGAGGTGCCTAGGGACTGGAGCTAGCAAATGTCACGCCATTCTTCAAGAAGGGTAAGAAGGAGGACCCAGGTAACTACAGACCTGTCAGCTTCACCTCCATCCCAGGAAAAAAGATTGAACACTTTGTCCTGTACGCTGTCTCCAGTCACATCAGGGACAAGAGGGTCATTAAGGACAGTCAGTATGGCTTCACCAATGGGAAGCCATGCTTGACCACCTTGATAGCCTTTTATTGGGGCACAAGCAGGTGGATAGAAGATGGCAGAGCAGTTGATGTGGTCTATCTTGACTTCAGTAAGGCATTTGACACAG
>VZRI01008825.1:0-16444 GCA_013397515.1 Upupa epops | reverse complement strand
GCTGGAGGGTGTCCAGCGTAGAGCAACAGTAGAGTAGCTCCCTTATGAGGAAAGGCTGAGGGAGCTGGGTCTCTTGAGCTTGGAAAAGAGGATGCTAAGGGGTGACCTCATTAATATCTCTAAATATGTGAGGGGTGGGAGTCAGGAGGATGGAGCCAGGCTCTTCTTAGTGTCATCTTGTGACAGGACAAGGGGTAATGGATGCAAGCTGGAACAGAGAAGGTTCCATATAAATATCAGAAGGAACTTCTTCACAGTGAGGGTAAGAGAGCATTGGAACAGGCTGCCCAGGGAGGATGTGGAGTCTCCTTCTCTAGAGACGTTCAAAACCCACCTGGATGTATTCCTGTGTGACTTGGTCTAGGTGATCCTGCTGTGGCAGGGGATTGGACTAGATGATCTTTCGAGGTCCCTTCCAATCCTTGATAACGATTTTATGAAAGTTCAGGCTAATTTAAAAATACAGATGATTTGTCTAAACTTGGTATTACTACTTCTATCAATTAAAAACAATTGTGTGGGAAGCATTCAACTTCTGATCGAGACGTGGTGAGTTCCCTCTATTGTCTATGCATGTGAAAAGAACAGGCACACCTTGGACTAACAACACCAGCAGATAAACATTACAATAGTTGTTGTATTGTTTAGGCTGGAAAGACCCTTAAGATCATTGAGTCCAATCTTTAACCCAACTACAACCAAGGCCACCACTCAACCATGTCCCTAAGCTCTGTATCTGCTTAACTTTTAAACACGTCCAGGGATGACCATTCAGCCACCACCTTGGGCAGCCTGTTCTGGTGTCTGATCAGACTCTTCCAATGAAAAGGTTTTTTGTAGTATCTAACCTATTTTTTAATGCCACAACTCAGGGCCATTTCCTCTTGTCCTATCACTCGTTATTTGTGAGAGGAGACCAACATTCACCTCCCGGCAGCCTCCTTTCAGGTGGTAGTAGACAGCAATAAGGTCTCTGCACACTAACTCCTGTGAATATTTGTATGCAAGTGTAAGTTTTATGCACTCATAGTTTACATAGTGGCAGATTAAGTCTTTGGCAGGCACATTAGTTGTCTATTTTTAAATACTTATTCTTGTGTTTACGTTTCTTTCATATGCTGCTGCAGCAACAATTTGTACTTAACCAATGATTTTGTATATTTCTCCAAGAGACTAAAACTAGATACAGTAAATATAAAGAGAAATTATAGTAGGAGGCAAAAAAATTTCCATTCCCTAAAAAGGGAAAGAAAAATGCATCACTCGTGTATTTACACTGCCCCTCATACAGCCTGGGGCTACATCTACCACGTAAGCAGCAATCATTAACGTTAGGTCTGTTAAAGAAAAATGTGCTGCACAAACGAATTGCTATGCAGTGAATGCAGGTGAAAGAGGAAGCAGATGCTGTAGCATTCACTGCCAAGGACTCAGGTGTTGGAGCTGCTTCACGGTCCTGGCCTCTTCCCAGTGCTATTTAGGAGAGGATTCAGAGAACATTGTGGACCAGATCTGGGCCTTGGGAGGCAGCAACTATCCATGCAGTTTTTTGTATTTTTATTTTTTTTTTGTAATCAGAGAGAATGCTTTTGAAAAGGAAATAGGGAGTTCCTAGGAAACAACCTCAGAGTGACTTGGTAGAGTCCAGACAAGATGTGAAAGGAAGGCGAGGTCTATATTTAACATAAGTCTGCTGACCCCTTAAATGACCCTTTACATATGGGTGGAAACTGAGGCAGCCCCTGTGATCAAGTGCAGTGAGATTAAAGAAAAAGGAATACATGCTTTATAGAGGGTTTGTAGAGGATAGGCTTGCTGCTGGGTTAAAGGCTACTCAACACACTCCCTGACAATCCTTACAACTCTTGCTTGCAGTCTAGCTGCTAAGAACTTGTGTCAGGAATGATATTTGACTGATATACATTGCCAGTAGTTTAGAAGGATCATTTTCAGTATTGACTATGGGATTGTGTTTCAAGTTTGGATCTTCTAGGGTGTTTTAAGATTTTTCTCGCTGTTTCACATCTTTCTGGCATTGCAATCCATGTTTCTGTGACTTCAGTATCCTGCGTTGCTCTCCTGGTCTTGATATGTTGGTAAAGCCTTGAGGACCAAGGTTCTGTTTTACTGTGATTCATTTACTGTTGCCTCCTTTTCTGATGTATTGTTTCTTTGGCAAATGTTTGCCTCTGTGTGCAGTTTTAGCTTGTCATCTCATCCTTTCTTTGGTTTTTATAGCCATGGTTATATTTTAGGCCCTACTCCTACAATATCCATCTAGATAGTAATTTTGAAATAATTCCATTAAGACGAATAGGTTTAAATGTATCTTTACATTTGGCTTTTTGTTTTTTTGAATTGGCATATGTGTGCATGTTAGTCTTGCAGCTTAAGTGCCTTTGTATTTTTCTTCTTTGAAATCAGAAATGCTCTAGGTGTTCTTGGTTGCAATGTGTTTTTTATGTATTGTTTTAAAATCCAAATCGTAAAAACGGTGCAGGAAAAGTTTTGCTGTGTGAAGCAACTAAATATTCCTGCCTGTGTAAATTATCTTGTCAATCATATAAACTGTCTAGAACAATCAATTCTGGAGGGCAATACTTACTTAATAATCTGCTTATATCATCTAATATCTTTATCTGAAGATTTCCACTGATTTAGATTAATCAAAGTGCTAAAATTCTGTGAGAGACACGAAAAGGAGTTTGTGTGGGCACACCGGGATATCAAAAGGTTTAACAGACTGCTTTAACGATCAAGCGGCAGCCTCAATCTCCTGACCTAGCCCTCGAACAGTTGTTTCTTTATAAATAAGGACTTTCATCCAGGCATGCAAAAGCAAAGCCTCTGGCATTTATTATTCTCATGTGTGTTTATTCCCAGGACATTATATTTCTGTGGATACATCTTACGAAGGTGAGAAAGCAGTGCTGTCCAGCCCTGAGCTGTATTCTGAGGAGTGGAGCTGCATCAGGCTGATTTATCAGATAGCAACGACTCCAGAGCCTTCACCTGATTCTGCCAGGCTCAATGTGTACCTGAGGCAGGAAGGAGATAGCTTTGATCGTTTGCTGTGGTCAGCTAAGGAGCCTTCAGATAGCTGGCTCATAGCTAGCTTAGATTTAATGAACAGCACAAAGAAGTATAAGGTAAGACTTATTTTAGAAGATGTCACAGGCTTTCTGGTGCATATGTTGGTGTTTATAGACTGCTTTTCAAACGTACCCTCTGTGGGCCCTGTTCTTGGCTTTCACCTCTAGAGCTGGCAGTGTGTGAGTCAGTTGAACCTAAGATCTGAGAGCAGAGCTGGCTTAAGTCAGGCAATCGATGCTATTTCTAGTGAATGTGTAGTGAGGCTCATGAGAAAGCTTGGCTAGCTGAGGCATGCAGTTCCTTACCTTCTGGGAGCCCTTCAGGGCTTCTGGCATCCTGTAGCAGATATGAGACCTCCCAAGTCTAGCTCCGCAGCTGTTCCTACTCGTTCCTCAGTGTGCCTCTGGGATGAGTCATAAGCTGGGAGTATTTCCACCCAATATACATAATCACATAATACCTTGCACAGTATTGTCCTGTATAATCATAACTGAGGAATCTGGATTTCCATACTTCATATGTGAAGTGTAGGATTTTTTTGGCCTTGGATCATTGTCCTTCAGTGTGTGTTTTTCCTCAACAAGGGGCATTGATTTGATCTGCCAAAATAGAATTTTGCCAAGTTCTTCCAGCCAAAGCACAAAAGATCTCCTGACTACAAAGATGATGAGCCACCCCCATATCACAGAATAGTAGCAATTGCAAGGGACCTCTGGAGATTACCCAGTCCAACTCCACAGCCAGTGGAGGATCACCTAGAGAAGATTGCCAAGGAACATGTTCAGGCAGGTTTTGAATGTATCCAAAGAAGACAACTCCAGAGTCAATCTGGGCAGCCTGGTTCCAGTGCTCTGTTACCCTCAGAGTGAAAATGTTTTTCCTTATGTTTAAATGGAACCTCCTGTGTTTCAGTTTGTGCCCATTGCCCCTTGTCCTGTCACTGTTCTCCTGTCTATCCTGTTTAAATGTCCAGGCTGGTGATGTAAAACCTGAAACCCTACAATTTACATTGTGGTTTACATCATGCAGATTGTACTGGAAGGTGAAATTGGACAAGATAAATCTGCCAGCATAGCAGTTTTTGAAATTAAAATAACTCCTGGACATTGTATTGGTGAGTACTATGCCACACCTGTGACACCATTATTTCTGCTCTCTGTCTGCTCATGCAGACTTAAAATGGTACCTCGCAAAATCAAAATTCTGTTCTTATTTACGCTTACTGCTATTTCTTGGTGACATATTCCAAAAATTGCTAATGACATTCAAAAATTTAAGTGGCTAGGAGATATTTCTGGGGCGCTCTTGTGGCCTCCAACTGAATTGTCACAACAAGACTGCCTCAATACCACTATGAAATACTTACTAGTCTTGCTTTGCTTCTAGCCATCCCTGATCTACAAGTGGGAGTTCTGTTCTGGCTGTTTAATGCTATGAAGTGGTGTAGTTTAAATGGATTTTATTGCTTCCAAATAGCAGTGATCCTGTGTTGCTAAATAATGGAAAGATTATACTAAACAGGACAGAAGTGAGAATTTTGTCAAAACTTGGTCTGAAACTATGGCTAAGTTTGCTTTAATTTGTTAAAAGCTGTTCAGTGCTGTGTCCAGTTTTATAAATGTCGGTTATTATTTGTGCTGCTGTACACGAAATGAGGCCAGTGTTTAGCAATAGTCTCTCTTCCAGTGTCTGTAATGCAAATATGTGCACTCAGCTGGGGATGTCTGTCTACAATTGCAGAATGTGACTTTGAAGAAAATCATCTTTGTGGCTTTGTGAACCACTGGAACCCCAATGTCAACTGGTTTGTTGGTGGAGGGAACATTCACAATTCTCAGGCTATTCTGCCCAAAGACCACACACTTAAAAATGATCTGGGTAAGCAACAAATTTAAAGCAGAAGTACTGTGGAAAATTTGAGTCTATGATCCAGGTATGTCTTCAGATTATTATCTGGTGGGGTAAGAACAACTTACGTGAAAAGAGGGATTAGAAAAGGTTACACTCTTTGCTAGTCTTCAAAATTACTCAAAGACAAAATTTTGGATATAGAAGGGGGAAAATTAATCTTCTGCATCCTTAAAGTATGGGCCACAACAAATTTTCAAATCTTGTAGATTACTGCTCTGTACAGTGATTATTGGCAAAACTGAGTGGGTAGACTAAAGGGTTGAAACATGTTTAGAGAATGCCAGAATAAATTGCGTTGTATAAGGGTTTTGTTTCCTTCATGGAAATGTGGTGCTGTTAATACCATCTGTGAGAGGTGGAACACTGTAAAGAATTAAAGGAATTCTAGCACTTGCTCTGTATTAAATACTTGTCTGAACTACCTTGTTGAGAGGAGAATGCTTTACATACTCATAGAGAAGGGCTGGGAGATAACCTTAGACTTTGGTTCAGAGTGCATGAAGAATCTCAGCAGGTAACGTCCAGAAGATCTGGCTTCTGCAGCAGATTGTGTCTTAGAAAACATGATGCTTGTGACAGTGCAAGAAATCACAGCTGGTCCTCTGTCCTTAACTCATGCCGCTGTGCCTTTTTCTGTATTTCACAATTGTGTGAGTTGAGTACAGGGTGTCAGTCAGTCCAGCCATCCCAGCATCACCTCACAGCACCAACATGCTGGTAAAGTTTTGATGGAAGTTTATCTCACCACAGTTTCAACCACAGAAAGTGGCTCTGCCTATTAAATACAGTACTGTCCATGGCAAGAAACAGTGCCAATGGGAGGAATCTGTTTCTTTCTAGCCGCAGTGGCAAGAAACTCTTACTGATGACTATTGACTGAGAAGACCCCAAGGAGACAAAAGTCATAGAAGAACCTTCTTTTTGCAAGAATTTTGCTACAAAGGCACATAGGCCAGGGAGATCACAATGAAACTATGAAAAATGGTAAAACTGCAGAGCAAAAATTAAGCCTAGAATTTCTTTAAAGATGAATACCACCAGTCTCCTGTGTCATGGGTTAGCCGGTGTTTTGTTTGTCTCTTGCCTTCCTCAATCCTGGAAGGAAGAGAATAAACACAATTGCAGGAACTGGAACTGCAAGTATTAAGACTTTATTGAGAAATAAAGAAAAGGAGAAATAAAAGAAAAGGGAAAGAAAGATAAAAGGAAGAAAACTCAACCTTCTAATTTCTTGCCTTCTGTTTGGCCGCAACCTCAAAGAAAATGGCATCTCAGTCACCACCCATCCGATTTCCTGAAAGAAAAAAAAAACAACCCCAAAGCCAATGTGGTGTTTCCGAAGAAAGAGGAAAGCGACAGAGAAGGAGCTGGAACGTTTTGCTCAAGGCAGCAGCAGTGCCTGCCAAGACAGGAGAGATTCAAAATAGCAGTATGTTATAGGGAGAAGACCAGGGCTGGGGTTGGGGGGCAGAGGGCACGGTGAAGAAAGACACTGTAACAGAACCACCCCTACTGTCATCCAATTCAAACCCCTGGAGAAACAGAAAAGTAAAAGGATATGGAGAGAAAGGAAATGGCAAGGCCCTCCCCACAAACACCCCAGTAAAGCCCTTGTTACTCTGTTCTCTGAAGTGAGTGTTCAGGTGTATAAACCTTTCCCTTCAGCTGGGGCTACAGGCACCCCCAAAGCCTGACCTTCCTCCTGCCTGAAGGAATTCCAGTGGCTGAGGGAGGTGTAACTGCTTGTGTGCTGGAACAGAATTTGATGCAGGAATACTACCAACAAATGGGGTTTCATCCAACCCATGACACCGTGGCAGTGCGCAGGGTGGAGAAGACAAGCAAGCCCTTTCCTCTTCTACTGAAGTGAAGCAAAAGTGACAGTTCCAGGTTCAACAACAATATTAGCTAGTTGAAAGAGTTGTGTAGATACAGACCTAATGGCACAGAAGCTTAAGTATCTTATCAATTAGACCCTTCATTCTCAAGTTTTTTGCTTGTGAACTATCTTCTTTCTGTTCATCAACTGGTGCAGTTTGCTCCTGTGTTTCTGGCAGAATAGAAGAAGAAAAACTGTAGATGTACATGGCTATAATATGGAAGAGTCCTGTTGAAATTGAGATGGCTCACCCAAAATCAGAATCTGGGAAAGTGTACCTTTGAACATCGTGCAGATTGTATTGGCTGTTAAGAAGGAGAGAGCTTACTCATCTGCAATGTGTTTTTCTGTTTATTAACATCTCCCAGAAGTCTTTCCTAAGGATTTTGCAAAACCACAGTAAAAATCAAATACTTAGAAACTAAATCCTAGATAGACTGAGCAGATTTATACAAGCAGTTGAAATATGCCCAGTAAAGGCTGTCAATTCATTTGATATATTAAATGAACTGCTGAGCAAAGAATGTGAGGAAACACATGGCTTCTAGTCTTATTCATTTACTTGGGTTACCTCAGTAAAAGTTCACTTGGAAAAAGACAATATGCTATACTGAGCTGTTAAGAGGCAAATAATTTACACAGTTGTAATACATATTTCAAATTCTGAATGGCTCACAAAATTCATATAATTTATTAGTTTCTTTAGCATAAAGGTCTCACAAGAACACCTAAGAAAGCACTGAGACTGGCCATATTGCCAAGGCTGTCTTAGCCAAAACAACTTTGGGTAGTACATAGTAGGAAGGGAGAAAAAAATTTCTTGGAATTAGCAAAATTTCTTAGAAATCAAACACTGTTGTCCAGGTCATACAGATACATGTCTAGTCCCTGCCCATCTACTGATATTCCTTGCAAATGGGATCCTTTAAAGAATGTCCTTCTACCAAGTTTCTTTTATACTTTTTAGGTCACTATATGTATGTGGACTCTGTTTACGTCAAAAATTTTCAGGAAGTGGCCCAGCTAATCTCACCAAAGACCACGGCCCCAATGTCTGGCTGCTTATCTTTTTATTATCAACTTAAGCAAGAGAGTAGCATTGTTTTTACCGTTTACTTGAGAGACATGAATGGCTTTTATGAAGAGATCTGGAAAGCAGACAGTGCACTGAGTACGGACTGGGTACTAGCAGAAGTTGACTTCAATGCGCCATACCCTGTGGAGGTAAAGCTATGATTCCTGTACACTGCAGCTATGACTTCCAGGTTACATCAGGCATCAGTGCCAACTCAAGGCAAGCTGGGAACGTGTCAGTGGCAATCCAGTATCTGAAAGATGGTTGTAAATGTGCAGGTGATCTGTAGTTTCCTTTGTCCACTGTATAAAGGTCAAGGAGAAATCATGCCTCAATCAAACTGGTGCTTTATTTTCTACAAAAGTAAAGTCAGGTGTTGAAGTGCTTGAGCAGAATACCTTAGGATGTTGTAAAGTTGCACAAATATGAGGTCTTTCCGTTCCTACTAAATACTGTCTTATTCTCTTAGTCCCATATTTCAACGACTCAATGATCGATTTTTGAGGATGATGAATATCATAAAATAACACGTGCCTTCCATGGCAGAATTAATTTTTTTTAATTATATTTTAATTTCATCCTGTGCCTTATACAATCCTGCGATTTAACTGTGCTTTCACAGGATAGAATCCAAACTTGAGTCCTAATAGTACTGTAGTCCTTAGATGTGAAATCCAGCTCTCTATGGCTACTATAATTAATTTCAAGAGTATTGGGAAGAAATAAATTTTTTAACTTATTACATTTTCTAACCTTAAAAGATTGAAATATACATGCAGATGTATGTGTTTGTGTACACATATATGTATAAAAATACATATGCACACATACGTAGGGATAAAAATGTATGTGTGTAGATGTGGTATCTATACATATGCACACACATACATTATATCTTTATATATTTAAAAGCATGTTATTTCATTTAACAAATATATAAATATCTCAGAATATTTTAATGAATGGTTCGTATATGTGTATTACATATACAGATATTGTTGTTACATATATATGTACTCCTATATATATACGTATGTATCTGTATATACACACTTCTAATACTGACATGACAAGCACATCAGCTACTTGATTTAACTACATATAAGTTATTTGTTAAACCACTGCAAGCTTGTAGATTTTCAGAAATTGTTAGGAGTAAAGCTAATTTTCATTTTGATATTACATTGCCTTTTATACCCTTATAAAAGTTAGTAACCAAGAAATCCACTTGAACTATCAGACTTCAAGTGGTATTGGAAAGGAGATCAGGTGTGATAAAGCCTTGTAACACTGAATTGTAAGTGAATTACTTATTCAGTAAATATAAAGTAAAGTGCAGAGGAAAAGAAAAACAATCCTAGTGCTATAAGACGGAAATCAATTAATGACCACTTACAGCCTGGCATTACATGGTTTTGTGAAAATATCCTCAGGTATTAGTTGGATTTTTAAAACTATCTGTTGAGATACTATCTATACTGGAATAAAAGATAGTATAGAGGATGTCATACCACTGAATGAATGCACATAATACCTCTGTTCAGCAGAGTATGCACCTCCAACCACCTCAGTTAAAAAAGAATATGGTAGAACTACAAGAGGGAGATAGGGATAATAAAAATCATGGAAAAGTTACATTAATAAAATAAAAACTTTCAGCCTGTAAAAAAGGACTGAAGTAGCCTCAATAAAAGTCATGAATGAAAGCAAAAATACTAACTGTTCCCTTTTCTCATCATTTATGTTGCTGTTTAAATTCATAATTACCTGGTAACAGTTTCACAATAAAACAAAACGAGAATTCTTTCATACATCCCATAACTGTAGAACTCAATTCTATAGCACACTATGAATACCATTCATCTGGTCAGTTCAAAAACTGATCAGACAAGTTAATGAAAAAGAAAGAGTGCATCAGGAATGCAGCATGAAGAAAGAACTGAAAACTTGTCATTTTTTCTGTAGGTGATTTCCTCTGGAACTAGACACTGAGATAGACAGGCCTTTTTACTGTTCCGGGAATTTTTATGTAAACCACAAAGTCATTATTTTATAGATGAGTTTATAGAAAGAAGACAAAATCTTGCATGTAATGTCTTAAGTTGATCCTCTTTTTTTTTTGTGCCTAAAGCAGATCACTCAGGGTTCTTTCCTAGTTTGGCTCTCATCGCTAGGTGGAACATCACAGGAATTGCAGTCACCGAACAGGATCTCCCTCTGGAAGCATTTGTCCTTAGATCCTTATTTTGTCTCTGGGGGTGCCTTGTGATTCAGGCATCTTCTTTTCCTGTAACTCAGAACTTTGATACTTGAGAGAAATTGTAAGAGACTTGCTCAAGAGTAACAGGCTCTCTTCCACTTAGCGGAGGAAATTATCTCCCTTGGGAATTGAGAAGTACAAACGTTTGACTTTTGTCATGAACAAACACCACAATTGCTTTTCTCATTCTTAACTAAGTTTTTTCAAAGGAAATCTTCCATGCCAGCTGACACAAAGGCGTGGGTTTTAGCGCCTGAGGTTGGTTAGAGAAAACTGTAGAACTTAGTACTGTAATAGCAGAGTAATTCACATTGATTTTATCTCTTTATCCAGATAGATTCTAGCACAGTATTAATACAATTTGATGACCTTGAATACTGACTTTATATGATACAATGCCAGTAGTCTTCCTGTGTCCTTAAAACTGATGCTTCATAAAGCAGCAGAAGAGAGCTATGTTCCCCTGGATTGTGCATTGTTCTTGACTGGGTAAGAATCTGGTGCCATGGTCAGACTCTGATTTATATCCCTCATAAGTGATATAATTTATCCTAGTACTTGTGGTGCTGTCTGAGATGCCCTGGAGCCTGTCTGGGACATGGGTCAGAATTCTGTAATTGAAGAGACGTAACAAAATTATTATTCTATGCATGTTAGATGAATAATAAGTTATTGTAATTTCTAGGTAATATTTGAAGTTGCTTTCAATAGTGCCAAAGGAGGTTATGTTGCCCTTGATGACATTTATTTCTCTCCAGTTTACTGCAGTAATCAGACAGGTATGAGTTCTCATTGCTATCTACCTTCCTTCATTTCTCCCTTTGCTTTGGCCTTCTGAATCATCTGTCAGTACTTTGCAATATTTGTTAGTGATGTGTGGGTTACATCTTCTCAACTGACCAGTGCCACAGGACTCCATTCTCTCATGGAGACAAAACAGCAGACAAAGAGTAATGCCAATGCATTTAATCCAGAAATGAGTCCTTAATGCTTCCTTACCTCCAAAATCATCATCTGCAGCACTGGAATGAATGCTGTATCTACACCAATCTAGCTTTTTAATAAATTACCATCTGCACAGAGGTCTGCTGCAGAGAAAAGGAAATTTCCCCAAATATCACAGTATGATTAAGAAAATGTCCTGGACTCTTCACTATTGCTGCTATAGGAAATATCTTTTTCCATGCCACATGCCCTGAGGAGGTCTTCAGAGGCAAAATGAGAAAACAGCCTTCCTGTCTTCATGCTTTCAGGAAGTGTTGTTTATCTCAGATGGTGGCCCGTCTGTCAGATTTTTATTACGCTTTCATAGCTTAGCAGCAGAAGTCAAGAGACAATATACGACCTCTGCTGAAGGCACTTCAGACAAAGGACACATGTGTGAATGCAGCCTTTTAAGTAGCTGTGTACTTATTGTTGGGGTTTTACTAGAGTACTAAACAACAGTCAGAAGTAGATTAGTGGTTTTCCGATGAGTCTATCCATTCTTTCAGTCACAGATTTGAATTTTTGGCTATGTGTGAAGCAACCAAGGAAAACGAGACTTTTTTTTTGCATTTTTTATCTGTTTGGAGTCTCTGCTAGCTTTACCTGCACTGCTCAAGTATCAATAGGAGGTAGACTTCAGATGCATTATTAATCCAGAACTTTTGGATGAGTAAATCTGGGAATTTTATTAACTCCTCAATGCCTGCTCTGTGTTTGCTTTGTTTTGCCACAGAACCCCTGAGTTACATGTATACTACACCATGCACTAGAGCTGAAAGCTCTTCTATGTTTTCCATTCCAATTTTCAGATGTGCCAAGATATGGGACAAATTTTGTAGTGTTTTCTGCCCCAATCCCAATTTAGCCATACTATCATGGCCCAAGTTCAGATCTACTTTGAATGGTGGATTTGAAATGTTCAGCTAGAGCCACACCTACCAACTCTAAGTTTGAATTATTAGAATAGCATTTTTTCTGTTTGAGAAATGACTGGCCATCTTTTTTTTATGTTTTGTTGATATACAACAAAGATGTTTAATTCTTCAGATCTACCTCCTATTTCTGTCTTCAATTATTTTCAGTAGAGATGTTAAAAAGCAAGAGAACTTCATTTCTCTTGTATTCAACCATATCAGTATTTGGTTTTTTCCTTATTTTTCTGAAAGTTTTGGTCAGTGAAGGTCTTAATGTTAACCAAACAAAAGAGATCAGAGAACTACAATTGCTTACCAAAAGATGAATCAGAAGATGGGATTAATGCTCCTTAAACCTATTAGTGCTTCACCTGCATTTCATTTAGCTTAGAAAGCAGCAGGGGAGGCAAGGGCTGCCTCCTTTTTATCTATAAGCAGAGGAAGACACACTGGCAGTGCTTAGGTCTGGCTTATCTGAGACGGAAAAGGCAACAGGCATCTCTCCAAAGCCAAAACTTTGCTTCTTCTGAAGCTGATCACCACTGTTTCTGCTCTCACTGGGGAGTTCCTCTTGGCTTCTGTGCAGATGCTGCCATAGAGTGGTGGATCCTGACTCCTGACATCATCAAAACCTGCATTGGGTTGTGCCACTCTTTTCCCCAACATCTGGTGATGAGGCTTTAAAGAAGTTGAAATGCTTTACTTAAAAGTACCTATTTATTAGGGCTATTTTCTAAGAATAAAGCAAATTCCAACCCATATCATAGGTTGAGAGTGAGCAACATTAGCAGCACTGAAGAACTTAACTTTTAATTAACTTGACTATAAATTGTGCAATGGTTTGAGCTTAAAATGCATGAGGCATAGCCTCAGGTCATTAGCCATGAGGTGATTTGACTTACATACTTAGGGCATGCATATGCACATACATTATACATGACTACAAAAGGGCTTTATAAAAAGCACTCTTTGAAAGAATCTTGGACACTGATGTTAGAAAGTTATTTCCTGGGAAACTGAAAATATGATACCCATGTACACAAATACAAATTTTGTCCAAGTGTCTTGTGAATGAAGGAGCAGATTGAAAATAAATGATCTGAATGTCCTTTATGCATTCCTCCTGAAGAAGGAATCTTCTCTCAATATCTCTAGCTTATTTATGTTTTGTAAAGGCTGTGAACAAAGTTTTTTCCTGCATCCAACAAAAATGTAAGAAAATAACACCCACCTGTGATAGAAAATTGATAACTTGATGTGATTGTGACTTTGCATTCTGTATGTATAACAGCCTTGCACATATTCATCTTCTGTAATATTAAGAAAGGTGAAACAGAGTATACTTTGGCATCCTTGTGCCTTGACTACCCATGTTTTGCCATGTTCTTCTTAACAGAACATCTGCATCTATCTTTTAGGAACTCCTTTCAATCCTGCCAAGGCAAGCTGTAATTTTGAGGAAGATCTGTGTAATTTTTACCAGGATCACAAAGACAGACCAGGATGGAGCAGAGTCAAAGTGAAGCGTAATGTATATAGAACAGGAGATCACACTACTGGCTTTGGTAAATCAAAACTCTTTTTCGCTAGACAAGTCAGATTGGATAGAAACTGTCATAGTTTGGAAGGGATCTTAAGGATTGTCTGCTTCTAACTCCTGCCATGGGCAAGAACATATTTCACTTAATCAGGTTGCTCAAAGCCCCATTAAACCTGGCATTGAATGTTTCTGGGGAGATTAGACTCCAGCTTTAAGTTTAACCTGTTGTTGTTGTTGTTGTTGTTGTTGTTATTATTATTATTATTATTATTATTATTATTCACTCCTTTAAATAATGTCCTCAGCACACTGGTTAGATTGCCTCACTGCAACTCCCTCTCGTTAAAAATCAGTGTACATCACTCTGTCCTTCCTACCTGGGACGCTGGCTGTGCCTCCCCACATGTAAAGAGAGAAGGTCACCTATTGAATAGTTATGCAGGCCTGTAAATCAGAATATCTTTACTACATGGATCTGTAGTCACCAAAGGGATGATTCCTCAAAAATACGAAAGCAAATACAATAGCTTGTGTGGTGAAGCCACAATAGTGAAATGCCTGCTAATAAGTTCTGAAAGTCTAACATGCATTTGTGTAGAATATTCATAGTTTTTAATGATACATGCTAAAGTCTCACCTCTTTATACTTGACACAGAGAACAATAGGCCTGGAACCCCATCCTTCCTTCTTTGGTCTCAGAACAGTACCCGTGAAACCAGCCAGATTTTCAGTGAGACCAGCAGGCCAGAGAATTTTTGAGTGTAAATTTAAAAAGTAACTGGTGACTTAACCATGTGCAAATTTAGCTAAAAGTAGTGGGGATGCTTAGAAGAGTGCTTATTTCCTTTCAAAGAGGTGTGATAATCTGTTTCATGCCAGTAGAAACTGTTTTTATAACCAAATAAATGCAACAACGGAAGCTGCTTTAATAGCAAATCAGCTGTGCTAATCGAGTATCAGAAGTACTCAACAATTGTGCTGTCTTGCAGGTTATTACTTGTTGGCAAACACAAAGTTTACATCACAGCCTGGGTACATTGGACGTCTGTATGGCCCAACCCTGCCAGGAAACTTGCAGTTTTGTCTGCGGTTTTTTTATGCTTTATATGGGTTTTTCAAAATGAGTGGCACTCTTGCTGTTTATATTTTTGAGGAGAATCATGTTGTTCAGGAGAAAATCTGGTCTGTTTTGGACTCTCCAAAGGGAGTTTGGACTCAAGCTGAAATCTCCTTCAAAAAGCCTATGCCTTGCAAGGTAAGAGACAACCCTCTAAATCTTATGAATTCTGGATGGAGATTTTCCTTGCCTTTTCCTCACAGGGTTCTCTGCTATTAAGGATTAATCCTAAGGGAGCTGTACCTGCCAAGTGAAATACTGTTTCCCAGTCACTACAGTGGGGTGTAGAGTACTTTGCAGCTTGGCTCCCACGTAAGCCCTGATAAACGAGATTCAGAGCAGGTGTGGAGCAGCATTGCCCAGGTGTCCTCATCTGGCATACTGTGACTACATCACAGTATCTGTGAAGCTTTTATCTGAGAAGCTCTAATGAGAGTCCCTTGTTCTTACAGCACATTCTGCGTTCACTCATTTTTGTTGCTCCCTGTGTGATTTGTACCACCATACTCAATTGCAGATTGTAATTAATCTAAAATGTCAGTGCTGGTATGTTCTGGCCAAAATGGTGAGTTGATTGCACTTTCTTAAACCCAGACACTAGGTTAAAAAACAAGGAAGAAGTCAATGTCATTTAGAACAAAGGACCTGAAGTTTTTTGCAGTGTCCAGTTGAAGAGGTCATTTTGTTATTTCAGCAAGTTAAAAGCACTTTATTTCACATCACCTCCTGGGTACATCTTCAAACTACTTTTTTCCTGCATCTCCGCTCTTTTCACAAATACTGGCTTTTACACAGATTTCTGTAGGCACCACACAAAATCACATTATGTTTCTGTAATAGGTTTTGTGAGTCATCTAAGAAAGACCAGATGGATTGCTACCTGATGACACTGAGATAAGTGCCTATTTTTTCAGAGTGTGATAGTGCTATGAACATATGAACAAAAGCTTGTCTTGTAATTCAAGTATTTATAAATTATAGAAGAACATCATAAGTGTTTTCTCCACTATGAAGAGATTTTGGAAATGGCTGCAGTTACTGAGTTTAACTTTTCTTGAAAAAATTACAGTGATTTTCTTCAAAGTAAATACACTGGGAAAAATAATGTCACAGACAACAAAAACGTTGCCTGCATTAAAAGGGAAATTTCAGCATAAATTGTTATAGAATTACAGAATCAATTTGTTTGGAAGAGGTCTTTAAGATCATCAAGTCCAATAACTGACTCAGCACTGCCAGGTCACCAATAAATCATGTCTCTCAGGACTACATCTGTACATCTTTTAAATAAAATTCTGGAGATGGCGACACCACCACTCCATCAATGTCTAATAATCCTTTCTGTAAAAAATCTTTCCTAATATGTAATCTCACCTGCCTCTGACATGTCTTGCAGCCATTTCCTCTCATCCTATCACTTGCTATGTGGGAGAACAGATTAACACCCACCTCAGTACAATCTGCTTTCAGGTAGTTGTAGAGAGTGATAAAGTATTCCTTGAGCCTCCTTTTCTCCAGACTAAACAACTCAAATTCTCTCAACCATTCCTCAAAGGTATTGTACTCTAGACCTTTCAACAAACTTGTTGCCCTTCTTCGTACACGCTCCAGTACATCACTTGTAGTGAGAAGGCCTTGTAGTGTTGACTAGTGTTTTCTCTCAGACA
>VZRI01008823.1:229818-291692 GCA_013397515.1 Upupa epops | reverse complement strand
CTGTGATACTGTGATACAGAGCTCAGTACACACCAGGCCCTGCCAGCAGCAAAGGCGTGCCCAACTGTTCCCTAATGAAAACCCCTTCTGGCAACACACACTTACAGTAACTCAAAATGATAGACCATTGCACTGTAGCTACAAATCATGTGCTCGCTGCTGGACTGTAATTTTAGCCTGTGTGTTTGCAATGCAGTCTGGGTCTGTGTAACAGAACCATCTTGTATCTGTGATCAGAAGTGGGAGGAAGTGTGGGCAGATGGATGACAGGTGCAGTAAAATAAAGCCACTGTCCTGGTTTCAGCTGGAATAAAGTTAATATTCTTGCTAGTAGTTGGCATAGTGCTATGGTTTGGATTTAGCATGTGAATAACCCTGATAAAACACTGACATTTTAGTTGTTGCTGGATAGTGTTTATACTACATTGAGGACTCAGGCTTCTCATACTGTCCAGCCAGTGGAGACTGAGAGTGCACAAAAAGCTGGGAGTGGACATAGCAAAATCCAATCTAGCCAAAAAAGGTATTCCATACCATATGACATCACACACAATATAGGCGTATGAGGAGTGGGAAGAGTTAGCCAGGGTGTGTCATAGTTCAGGAATTGCCTGTGCATCAGTCAATGGGTGGTAAACAATTCCATTGTGCATAATTTGTTTTTTGCATATTCTACTGTCATCATCTTTATTATTATTTCCCTTTATTTTCCATCCTATTAGACTGTCTTTATCTCAACCCATTAGCTTTGATTTTTTTATTTCATATCTGTCCCCCATTCTACACTACAGTCAGGCAGGGGACAAACTAAGCAGTGATGAGATTCTCATGAATAAAAAAATCGTCTTCAGGTAGCCAGATTTCTTATGAGCTACGTCAAGCAACCAGCCATAAAACATGACCAGAAAACATCCCTTGCATTGCATTTTATGTATTTTTCTTACCCCTTATTCAGAAAAAGCACTTAAATTCACTATCCCAAGACTATCAAGCTATCCAGTGAGAAAATAAACAGAGTGCAAATTCAGGAGAGAGCACTGGTAATGTGCCCATAGGGCCTTCGGCTAGAGACATCTGTGAGCCCACCTGCACACAGAGATGAAATTGCAGTTTAAGATGAATTATCTATTGCAGACTGAGACATAACTGCATTATCGATTGTTATGATTGTCTCTCATCATCACATTACAGGATGCTTGAGAGACTTTGTAGTGCAAACCAGTATAAGCATAAACAGTAGAATATGGTCCACTGAGCATTAGGCTTCTTGTATGAGGGATGCTGTCTCTGTTTCATTTGCTTTCCTAGCTTTTCTCTCTGTCTTTTTTGGTTATTCCAATTTAACTGTTTCTAGGGTTATTGTCCCCCAGAAGGTTTATCTACAGAAAGCCTTTATTGGGAAAGAGCTATTGGGAATAGCTTTACAATGCAATACCCATTTCAGAACATGAAATTAAAAATTAGTCTTGCAAAATATTTTATTTGGCAGTAACCACTTGAGACACTTCTCCTTGAAGAAAAACTTAAGATTTTAAAGGAAAGAACAAGATAAAGGAGAGCATATCTCTCTTCTCATACCAGAACAGAGTTCTTTAAATCCTAGTTCAAATCCAAGTGTCTCAAAACTTTGGCTGTGCAGAGACATCAACTTTTAGAATCTGCTTCTTGCAGTGAGAAGTATAACCATGCACAGCCAGGCCCTTCCTAGATAGTACCTAGATACGTCTCCACATATATGTGGAGCCTACACAGGTATTCTCCACACCCTCCGTGGCAAAGGTGGCACAGCACACAAGTGGGAAGAATCTTTCATAGAATCACAGAATTATGGAGGCTGGAAAAGACCGCTGAGATCATCAAGCCCAGCCTATGACCTAACATCACCACAATAAGCTAGACCATGGCACTAAGTGCCACGACCAGTCTTTTCTTAAATACTTCCAGGGATGGCAACTCCACCACCTCCCTGGGCAGTCCGTTCCAATGTCTAACCACTCTTTCTGTGAGGAAGTGCTTCCCAACATCTAACCTAAACCTCCGCTTGCGCAGCTTCAGGCCATGCCCTCTCATCCTATCACTAGTTGCCTGGGAGAAGAACCTGACCCACACCTGTCTGTAACTTCCTTTCAGGTAGTTACAGAGAATGATAAGGTCCTCCCTGAGTCCTCTCTTCTCCAGACTAAAAAACCCCTATTCATACTGCCTCTAAATGATTTCCACACCACTAGCAACATACATAGTTCCGCTTCAGGGCCTCTAATTTATAGCTCTGGAGAGCTTCAGGTGCTGTAGCTTTGCCTTCACTGAGGCTACAGTCCCCAGTTCCAAAGCAATGCTACCCATCCCTTCCCATCCTGCTGCAATTCTGCAAACAGTTCAGAAACCATCATGGTGGTATAAACCCAATGTACTCTTCATCCATTTAGCACACTGTGCTCTTTTTGCCCTACAAAGGCCTGCCTGGGATACCAAGTCAGTGATTGGAATAAACAAGACGACCCATGACAAAGTTTTTCTGCTTCCCACAGGCCTTTCCCCTCCAGAGCTTTCAAGCAGAGCTACTGTTGTGACTTTATTTTCCTCCAAATACTCACTGGAGCCTGATGAAATCTTAGTGTCTCACCCTTTCACTCACCTCCTCCTCAGCAGACAGGCTGGGATGTCTCTCACATTTGACCTTGTCCCTACGCAAATATGCAGCACTGCTTTGCTTCCCTTTTATGGTCTCTCTGCTTATTGCTGATGATGGTAATTTTAGTTTGTATCAAATCACAGCTAGATCCAGTAATGTTTATAGTCTCCAATAATGTATATTTTGGAAATGCTAATACAAACAATTTTGTTTTTGAAGGGGAGAAAAGAATGGCATTCAAACTGCTCAAAGAGCACCAATTAAAAAAATACCAACTTGTCAAGATTAGCTGTGAGTCTCTAACTTTACCCTTTAATTATTATTGAATAGCATTGTCATAGGCTGCCATGGATGAAAACCCCTCTGAGCTTTGTAAAAACTCATAACCCACTGTTGAGATGTGAGGTTTTAGAGCGCAGGCTTCACATGCGACCCTGATACCCAACATGACTACTGATTGCACATTAAAAGACTTTTGCCATTAAAAACTGAAATGCCCTTTTTCAGCAGCAACATGATGCACACTGATCAGGTGCACTGAATACAGGGGCATTTCCAGGTTATGCAACTCACACCTGAGAAGAAGGAAAGATACGGCTATGGAGACAGAGCAGCCACATCCTGCACTCTGCTGCCTTTGAAAGGAATGCCCTGCACAAAGGCATAAGATTGATGACATTTTCCTCTGCACAGAGCTAGAGTCATTCTTCAGTCTAAATTAACAAATATCTAGAGTATCGGTGCTCTTACAGGAAACTAATGAACTGTTCTATATTAATCTTTCTCATTACAGATTTGTTACAGCTTATCACATGAATAATATTCCAGCTTTTACGAGGAGGAAAAAAAAACACCCTCTGTCAGAGAAAAATACCTTAATTTCTCACATGCACTTAAACATTAAGTTAATTAAATAGTAAGAAGTCATACAAGTCACTTTAAAGCTGCTAACACAAGATAAACACCTTCCTCTCTGCGCACAGGATGAATTTTTTATATGCACTCTTGAGCTGCTATCACAGATAAGGTTTTTGGAACAGTTTTGGAAAGAAATTGATGTAATTTTGCAGCATTACACATTATTCTGGAAATGAAGTAAGGGCAAGATTTCATTCTACAACCATAAAGACAAGTGGTTCAGAATTCAGAGCCTAAGGATAAATTAAAGGGACTTTGTGTCACCTCTTGACACTCCTGCATGAGCTCTCCTCTGGCTGCTTTGGATTTTGGGCCTTTCCAAATTATGGTAATCTTGCAAAGCTATTCTATGGGCCACAGTGTATTTAGAGTATTTGCTGCATTATAGAATACAGATGTGTCTAATCACATCACCTCTAGCTGTAAAATCACTGCCCTCTGAAGCTTTCATGCTGGACAGATCCTGCTGCAGCCACGAAAGGAATTAGGGCATTTTCAGCTCTTGGTGGTAGTTTTAGATTGGCAGGGAGTCAAAGGGCAAGGTTTTAATTCAAAATAGCCAACAAAATGGCACTCAGAAACACAATGCAGAGTGCTCAGGCTGTTTCAGACTGTCACTCCAAGAACAACATGATGCTACAATTAAATGTTTCTAAATGTGCATCAGGGAATACAGTCACACCTGTCTGTGCAAATCTGACAACATGAAAGCAAGCTGTATATACACAAGCGTAGTCCCTCTGGCTGCACACCTAGTGAAACTTATTGCTAATGTTGTTAAAAATAAGAACAGTCCCAGAAAACTGTGTGTCTCTTGAAATGGGCAGATGTTCAGGTCTCATTCTGATTCAACACAGAATTTGGACACCTTGAAATCAACAGCCAAAACGAGTAGTCACTACAATTTGGAAACTGCACTTTCAGCAAAACAAGATCAAAAAAGTTGAAGCTAAATTGAGATGGGCATCTACAATTGGCACTCTTGGATGACTTTGCTGTGACTGGAGGTTTTTGTTGTAACACTGTTGACAACTGTTCTTTGGAGAGAAATACAAGCAAAACTTTCCAATAACAGCCTGACCCTTCTGCATCCATAAGAAGTGGTTCTGACAAAGGAGGAGTACATTATAAAATAGGCTAGAGGTCTATCAGGGCTGAGGTAGTTTTGAACCTCACAAGCATCACTGTATTATAGAGTCCTACTATGAATAAAGTACTGGACTGGGCAGTGAACATCTACTATTGCATCATTTCACAGTTCATACTCTCTTCTCTAAGCGTAGATAAGGAAGAACATATAAGCTTCTCCCTGTGATATTATTGACAGTGAAGATAGAAAGCCCAGATTTCTCTTAGGGTCTTCAGATACTCAAGTGACAACAGCATGGCATATACTTTCTACTCCTATGAGCCCTCAACAATGTTAAAAAACTTCCCTGTCAAAAGCTGTTACAATCCTGAGTAATTTTATATTCATAGACTGTTGTCTATAAATCTTCGCTGTCTTTACCTGCCCAGCATGCTGTAATAGTTGAAATTAAAGACAGTGGTATTAAGGATTTAATTCAGATTAGCAACTGATCTCTTATGAGTCTACACTCCAAATGCTGTTCAATATTTTTTAAAGGAAATAAATTACTCATATTTTCTATTCCCTTTTACCTTTTAAACATACATATACATACAACATATGATCACTGGTTCTTACTCACTCTGGTACAAATATTGTTAACTAGACTACTAAACTAACAACTTGTTTAAAGTCAAACAAAATTCTCAAAGGTATTCAACTGCATTTTCTGAAGATTAAAAATACCACAGCTTTTATCTCCAAAAGTAAAAAAATATCACTGGAGAGGGAAATGGACATTTATGAGAGAGATAAAAGGGTTTGTTCAAAAGTTCTTTTGATACCAAGTTCGATTGATGATGCTTGACCTTAGTAGTATGGATCAATCCAAAAATGAAAGCATTTTGAAGCATCCTTTTAAAACCACATACTCAAGAAATTTCAGCTGTGGGACCCTTCTACTTGACACCAAGAAGCTGGTTGTGTTTGCATCCTAATTCAATGTGACAGTTACCATCCTCCTAATATCTGAGGACATTAAGTCAATCTAGATCAAGATGTATGAAATTGATTTCAAAAAACTCAAACCACAAAAAAACCCAACAAACTGATGAGGCTCCAATCACTGTCTGAAAATTTATTTCTGAGAACTTCACAGTATTTAGAACTTAAAATTTCCAGAACATTTTGATGTTTAAAAGTTCAATTTCCCCCAAAAAAAAATCACTGCAGGTGGTTGTCTCTATAAAAATGGTGCAACTCAACACAGCAAGCAAAGTATAACTAGAACATATTCATTTCCCTAGAGACTTCTTTCAGAGAGTTTAAAACTTCTAGCCAATCTGTAGGCCACCAACAAACTATGATTGGTGTTGTTTTTGTAGAGGTAAAAATTTGCTTCAAGGCATTAGAGATGAAACTGAAGATTAATCTGTGCTGGAATCTCCAAAGACCTGTGAAATCCAGACTGTATAATTTCATGAAGGATACCTCTTTTCATAGAAGGGGAACTGCAACATTAAATTCCTGCTTGCTGGTTTGAGGTTTTAAAGAAGATACATCTAATGTTATTTTATTTGTTTAGGAAATGCTTTTCTGAATGCACCCACAAAGGAGCTTATAAGGCACAACTCCATTTAAAGAATTTGAATAAAGAACAGCATGATACAAGTTTTATGCTAGCCACACCCAGTAGTATGAGCTCTCTCACCTAATGCTGAATTATATGCTCTTGCCTCAACTTTTTTTTCTCAGTTTCCCTATTTCTGCTTAAACCATCTTCAAGGATCCTTTTTCAGTCATCTCCCTTTTCCTCATGACCTTTTCTTCTTGCATTTTCACCTTCCTTTCATGGCTTTTCATGGCTTGAGAAGCACAGATGACTGAAAAGCTTCTACAAACTGCAAACCTCACAGGAGCTGAAAACCTCAATATCACTACATTTCTGTTCAGATGGAGTTTAGGACAGCGGGTGGTATAAAATGCTCAGAATAGATTCTAATCTGCCATATTTCCCTTAGAAACAATGAAATAATAATGATGGAGCTTGACTGCATCGTTTACCTCTGTCCTCTGCATTCATCTGTCTTTAAAATCATAGTAGTCACAGCTACCATAGAGCATTGTCTTTAAATTCAGCTACAAGCAGGGCTGTTTTAAGCTAGTATCACTCCTTGAGGATAACCACTCCACTCTGAGCTCCTTAGGTTTGACAAGGTTAATTTTTCCTAAGCATTTTCTGGAACTTGTCATTGGTTAAAAATAGTAAAGCATTATTCTAAGGAGCATTTTTCCCTGCCTGTTAATGTATTTCCTGATAGCTCTGTTTTGTGAACTTAAACATGCACTTGGAAAGGAGTCTCTGCTGAAAAAGCTTCCAATAGCTCATTGCTTTGAAGCAGACCTAGTATTAATTTCTTCTGACAAAGTATTTTCCTTGTCTTGAGCAGTCAGGCAGTTTCTTTATCACATGGCATATGAAACATCTGTACAGCAAGGGCAAACTGCTCCTGCTGGGTTCATTATTTTGATAGCTTCCCAGGCAAAATTAATTGCTTTGTCACCACATTCATTTTGACCACCCCACAGATTAAAGCCAGTAGTAATCACTCCCTATACCTCCAGGGCTTTCCATGGCAGTGGACTGTTTGTTCCCACACTTTATCTTCACAAGGTGTTGTTATGCCACTGTTGATGCAAACAGCTGTTCAGTTGTTACAATGGGTGCATTGTCATCTGCTGTTACTGTGCAATCTGTAATGAATTGGATTGCCTTCTCTCCTGCAGCCAGCAGAGACCTACCCAGCACATAGCCCACACAAACTTTCAATCAGAAATACTTTTGCAAAAATTGGATAAAGCATCATGACATAAGATCATAAGTGAATAAAAGATAGGTATTATCATATGCAAGACCACATCTGAATAATAATTTAGCCAAATATTACATGGTCTGATTATCAGTGATTCTTAATACCACCCACAAGTGGAATGTGAAGCAGTGTTCTGCAGAGAAGCCATTACCCAGGCCAGGATCTTACTGTGCACTGCAGGGCTATAAAATAACAGTGTCTGAAATAAGTTATAGCTTAATATGTATGTCTACATAACTAACAGAGGGGAGGTGAGTGGACAACTGGATCTAAGTAATGACAGGATACTTTAGTACTTGCTAAAATTAAGGCTTAGTAATTGGGTTTTTATTTCAAATGACTACATTATGTTGAAGACTCACATGGCAAAGAACAACATGCTCGCTTACCTTGGACACTTGTTCTAGGAGCTGGTTCTGCTTTCTACCTGCAGCCATTGTCTTGCACTCTCCTAACCCAGTAAAGGAATGAAGTGTTTGCCACATTCAGGAAAGTGAAGGCAGATGAATGTGAGGAAGTGAGGGATGAATTCTGCAGAGACCAGCCTCACCATGTGGCCCTAAGCTCATCTGGTCATCCTCAAAGCTTAACTTTAAGTCATGCCTACCTACATAGCTGGGCACCTTTTATGCCAGGGCACAATTTGAATCAGCATTTCTGAGTCACCTCTGAAGCTTCCTGTGTTCTTAACATTGGATAACCAATTCATGTTATGGTGGCTGGGTCAATTTGCTGACCCAGCACATACAGCACATAACACCATTTTGTGGATCAACAACTCATTCAAGTACTACATGAAATAGCACAACAGGACACTGGCTGACAGCCCCAATGCAGGCCACCATAAAGGATGCTCTTAGCACAGATTAACAAAACATACAAAGGCTGACTTTGGCTGATCTCCACTGACATAGGCAGAGCTCTATTAAATGAGAATCTGGTTGAATATAGTGAGCAGTTACTCACAAAGCAGTCCTGCACATTAGCAAGGCACAGAAGTACAGAAGTTCCTACAATCCCAGTTTTTAATTTGTTTTCCCCTTGTTTCCAATCTTGATATTTCATAGGCAAGTTTATCCAAGAAAACCTTTTTAAAACATATGTATTTTGCATTTTGGTATTCCCATGGAAATCTTTAATGCATTGCACAGCACACTATGTTCTTTAAATGCTCTGAACACATGGAGACTGCACTTTGTCAAGAAAAAATGGACAGGCTTGTATTACTGCTGGCAACACACTTAATATAAACAATATCTTGCACTTTCCTTCAAGTGTGTTTATCCTACGTTTTCCTCTGAACGAAAATGACCCCACAACACATCCAAAGGATACCAAATCTCAGTAAGTTTAGTAAATGCTTTATGGCTGCCTCATGCAGCAACATTGCCCAATGCAATTTCTCTACACAGAAAAGCTGCTGCTGTACACCTCAGACAGCTCTGACACTGGTCTGGCGGCCTATTTCTTCCTGGAAATCAGTCCATAAAAAAACTCTGACATTCTTGTTAGCAGGGCTGGCCAGGGTGCATGGCTGTGGAAACTGAAGCTGCAGGATTTGTCAGTCCAGGTCAAAGTGAACAGGCATTGTGTTCACCATTCACCATCTCCTTACTCCTGTCCATTACACCTGTGTTGTGTTAATAGAGTTAAACACCACTTGCCAGAGGTGTTGGACCAATACACGTCACAAACATTAAGGAAAAGTCATTAATATAGATTACAACCCCAGCTATCAAGTACTGGGAAAAGCTTTGCATAGCTGTAAGTGATAATTTTGCAATGCTGTCAAAACTGTATCAGTAGCTAGATTATCACATACACCCCAAAAAAGTATGGTGCTCCACCTGAGTTTTGTCTTAAAGAGTATGAAGAAATGGCAGTTTCCAAAGAAACACATACTCTTTCCTGATCATCTCTGCTGTGTTTAACCACACATTCAGGAATTCCAAGGCCTGTCTGTTGTTCCCATACGCGCCAGACACAAGATGCACACTGCAACCTACTGCACTTCCCCTTCCACCAGCTGTAAATATAAGCAACACAGAGGATCAGTAAAGGTTGTAACTACACATTGCAACGAACTGAATGTATTTAAGCAGTCTACTGTTTGCCACCAGTAGAAGAACATTTAAAGCTGACAGGAGAGATGGCTTTTAGACAGTTGGATTCTTAATGTTGATAGGTGCTATCTATTTCTTTAAAACTACATTTTTTAGTAACCTAGTGACTATTTCTCTGAGTTCTAGCTAGGTGGGTGTGGAAGGAAAAGTTTTAAATAAAAGGTAGATAAGCATGCCATCACATCACTGATCACTATACAACAGGCACCTTTCTACCTTGTAATGTTTTAAAATTCACTCCTCTACCCAAAATTCAATCCCTACTTAGGTAAAAGGCAAAGCTGCCATTGGTTTCCAGGAGCTTTTCTGAAAAACATTTCCACAAATGCAAATCTAGCCTCTTAGGTGTTGCTCCCTTACAGTAATCTGTGCATCATAACAAAATACCAATACTGTGTTTGCGCCATGAGACAGAACCAACATCAGGAACTTATTCTAATTAAAAATCTATCACCATGACTTGTTCGTTTATGGCCTGGGGAATTTGCTATCTCATTAAGCAAAATCAAAAAAGGTAAAAATTTTCAAGCAAATTGTCCAAAATGGCAGGAGTTGTCTGTGGCAGAGCTACCACCACAGACCTCTCTCTGGAGAGCCATGCTCAGCTCTTCAGTGTTCCACTTCCATCAGCATATTCATGCTCTTTGCATTGACAAAAACATTAGCAACTTCACAATTTTTCCTGATAAAAACCAGGAAACCATCTTTCAGAAAGGTTTTGGCACTGAGGCAGAAAAGTAACCTGACACAAGCTTGGGAAACCAACTCTTCTCTACACAGCACCCCATAAGCTATAAAGACTTCAGGCTGGGGCAATCAAGACTATATATACAAACTACAGCTCTGTATTGGATTCTTCAACGCTGTGTCTCACCCACACAGGGTCAGTTAGCCTAGCTACACTCCCAAAACTACAGGCATAGATAATACCACACAAGGAAGTAAACAAGGAAAAAAATCCCATTCGGTGGTAAAAGCAACATAGGCTCCTAATGAAAAATGGCTATGACAAATAAAGTTTATAGGGACATGTCTTTTTTCCATCAGAAGTCTTCAAAGGGGAGCACTGCAAAAGACCACAGAGTTTAATCATCATGATCAGTATCACAGTTAAGAACATAAATCTGCTGAATTTATACCCAAAAGATTTTTTGTCTTCCCTTGCAAGGATGTGCCAGTCCATTCTTTGCATGCTTATTCCTGTTCAAGTTTCTCCTCTTTTAAGCAATAAATCCAGTGGACTTGTGTGCCAACAGACTCTCAGGTTCAGAAAGTTTCCAAACACAACCATGTTTTTGGCTTGTTTTCCTGCTGCCAACATTTTGGTGACTTCATGGGAGCCTTCATAAACACAATGTTGGAAATGGCTTTTGAGACAGTTTCCCCAGGAAAAAAGTGGCAGATACAAACCCAAGGGGACACTGGCAAAAAAACCCCAAAACAACCTAAAAGGAACTAAAACACACTTGCTGTACTGATTAAATTGTCATGGGAGGCAGAAGAGTCCCTTATAAAATTACCTCTGTATCAGAACACTTCTCAGATTCCTGTAGATGCTGTGAATTTTACACTGAAAGAAATACCAACAGAGAAGGATGAACATTTCAGATTCTTACACCTTCTGGAACAAGAAAAGTACTCTATTTCTATCTCTTATCATGCAGATAGACACAAGACATATATCTCTATTAGAGCAACATAAAGGCCAACTAAGTGCGAACAATCTCTTTCTTGGAATAGTGTATTCTTTTGCATCTTCACCTACCAAAATTTTATCATCAAATGTTCTGATCTCTCTGATAACAAGTTCCCTGTTTCATTTTTATAAAAATAGCCCAATACAACTTTACATGCTAGTATATGTTTACACACAGTGGCTAACTGGTCCAAGGATTTTCTGTCAGCATTTATGTTCAGTTTACAGTTGTATGCAGGAGAAATTAACAGGAAACCCAGTGTCTCAAGCTTCACTGAAGTATAGTTTTACAAGTCACTTAACTGTTCCTCCAGATAAAAGCAGCCTCAATCATAAATTACTCCCCTTTACTCTTCATCACTTCAGTCCCTTCCAAACTACCAGCTGATTTTGTCCTAAAAGATGTTACCAGATAAGACTGATCATGTATGGAAGATGGTTAATTTACTGAAAGAAAAATGACAAAGAATATGCATTTTGTCTTGCCTCTCTAGAAACAGCCTTCAACAACCTCAAACCTGATAGAGACAGGAATACCAATGAAAACAGTAATATACAAAATGAGCCAAAGATCATGACAGGTTGCATTTGCACACTCTCAATCATTCACAGCTACAAAAAAAGGATATATTATTTGCAGCATTAGCACAGTGACCAGAGCTGTTGGCATTTTGAGGTTGTTCAGGGTCTGTATGACAGTCACTGAAAATTAAGTCACTTCCAAGGACATCCACCTGACTTCAGGACTTCAACATCATTGGTAAGAAGAGCACCCAGACATGCTCTGACACAGTAATTAAAGGTTTCATCCTGTAAACCTCTTTCTTGAGACATAAATCTTCCAGCAGAGTATGCTGCAGATGAGCACAAGGAATCTGCAGTACTTCACTCAGCTGCGACTCATCCTATGGAAGTAACTTCTCTAGCATATGCCAGAAATTCCATTTCACAGCCTCCATCACAACCAACGTGGTGCCTTCTAGGCTTTCTTGCAAAAATAGTATTTCTAAACTTTTGAAGAGAAACAATAGGAGCTAAAATTCTTTCTTTACAAACTACTCCTTTCAAGGCCACACTGCAAAAAATTTAGAAGAGCTGTGCCCAATGGGACAGGCTTAATGATCTTAAAAAAGATATACAAGCTGTGGCAAAACCTTCAGAATCGGTAATTCTCTATTACTGGATAATAGAGTGTTTTACTTACTACCCATCCTTTTCACTTCTTTATATTCAGAATTACAGTGAAACATATGTTCCCAGAACCACAACTAATACTAGATATCTTTAAAAATTTAACATATAAAAAATTCCAATACACCAGCTATTCTCTGACTACTGCAGAGTGAATTATTCCCCCAACATGACCAGTCCTATTTTATGACTTATGAGCAAGTACCAGGATGACCTGTTCAGCAAAGCACATGAAAACTACTAAAATATGTACATGGCTTCTCCTACCATAATATTGACCTTTTCATTTTCCAATTATTACTCTCAGAAACTGCAAAAATTTGTTTTACAATATTCATAACTTAGGCAGCCTTGGCAAAAGTGTACAGTACCTCTCAGCATTGCTGCCAAATAACTTGAGTTAAAGTAGTAAGTCATAACTGTCCTGTGCTGACAAGCAGAATTGCCAGCAAAACATGCTTTCTAGCTCAAAGATACTAGTTATTTTCTGAATATTTTAAGTCACACCTAAGAGAAAAGCAAATAAAACAGAATCAAGAAGCAGCAGTGATGTGTGTAAACACAGCTAGTAATTTTATTTTTATTGCTGCCTTTTCCATTGTGATTTGGAAGAAGCTGGCTAGTTAGCAATTGCAAATGATAGCATACTTCAGTTGAAGAAAAATGAGGCAGAAGAGCAGTTTTATTATTCATCAGGACATGGCCTAGTCCTTTCATACATTTGTTTTCATTTCAGCTGCCTGAACTTTGGAAAAGCAAATACTTCAATAAATTGACACAAGGGCATTGTAGTGTCCTTGACACCTCTGTAAGCCTCATGTTAAGGTCCAATCCTGCACCTGCTTTCTCCCATCCAGCTGTATGTAGTTGGAGTCATTTGCCCCCTTTTCAGTGTCATGTTTTTGTCTGATGGAACAGCAAAAAGGATGGGGGAGAAAGTTGCATCAGTGACTGCCTGTATTCTACTACGACTGGATGCATTTTATATGCAGTCAGAATGCGGGGATTGTCGTTGATTTGTACAATATCATCAAAGACTAATGCATGAAACAAAAAGCAGAATTGTACATATCACTGGCTCTCTCTGAGGTGAAGACGGACAACCTGGAAGGAAGTGCTTTAGGAACACTTTACCAGAAGAAAAATATTACTTGTCCTCAGTGCCTCACAAACCTATGTACAGCTTTCCTTTGGCTAACCTGTTTGTGTCTTGCTAGGTACCTCCGGTCAAAAACAGTTCTTCACCCAATAGGACTTGGCTCCCCACCTTAACAGATGCATCATTTCCTCATCAGCTTTAATCACACCGTATGGATTTTGGAACTTCTTATGCCTGCCTGAAGACCCATCTAATGCAAACAAGAACAAAATAGTAGCAAATTATATCTGCCCTATCACAAATGAGCCCATGAAAGGGCAGGTAGGAAAGTAGCCTGCCTGTTATCTCATCTGCTGTCCACATCTCACAAGGTGCAAGCCTGAGACAGGAAATGGCAGTCTATGAATGTCAAGTCCTCAGGAGAAACTGAGTTGACAGGCAAGGAGCAGGTGACAGGAGAACCTTTTCCTGTTTGCCAAGTGTGAGGAGCTGTAAGTAGGCATGGAGTGTAGTACAAGGACAGTGCAGTGACCTGCTGGAGAAGGTCAGCAGCTCTCTAGTAGGAGGTATTTTATTTGGATTCTCCATTCTTATTGGCTGACCTGTGGGGTGCTGTCTGGCCTCATGTGTCTATATGCCAATTATGACTTCAAGGTCATCCATTACAGCCCTCATGACTTATCTTTTCCTGTTACAAGAGTATGATGTCAAATAGGAACTCAACTGATGGTGAGAGTTGATCAACCCTAATCAAAGCTGAGGGGCTGTAAGTTCATATCTGGAAAGATTTCCATTGTTTTGTTAAAAAAAACACAGGTATGACCATAAAAGGACCATTTCTACATCTAAAATAGTTGCAAGAAGGGGTTCAAGAGTTTTATTTCCCACTTATGAAGACATTTATTTCAATCTCTAAATTCAGAGCAGAGATTTTGCAGCAAAAGGCATGCTATTTCAGTGCTAGAAAGTTCATTTTTCTTCTTTCCAGTGGAACATATTTTTTATCCTGACACTTTGTGAATACAGAACTATGAACTAGAGAAAGCCTGGAGATCTAGCAAAATTCCATAGAACTGAAAGAGCCATAGCTTCTCCCTGCTGTGCAGATCCCTCTTGAACTGAGGTGCACTAATTCTCTGTAACTGCTTGAGAGCTTCCCCCCCATATTTTGTCCCCACAGGCAACCAACCATTGTAGTGAATGGATTTCTGAGCAACTGTTCTAACTGAAGAGAGCAAAAGCACCATGGACAGCAGGAAAAAGATGAAACTACTCATAGGAAGACGTGGTGTGAGGAAAAGCAAACATTGAAAAAGTAGGACCCATAGAGTTTCGTACGACAGAATGCATCGGAATCTTAAACATAATCTTGATTTGTTACAGGTCTTCCTTTATCCATGCCTCTGTCTCCTCTCACCCATAAACCCAGGAGTACATCTTCCTTTGCAGAACTGATAAAAAAATGCATTGCCATTTACCATCTGTCCAACATCCTACTTACCCTGTCTTGACACAAAACACCTTCCTCCAGTTCTTAGAGTAGCAAGCAGAGTTACAAGAGTAGACATGGATTTTGCCTGTCCCTGAATATTGCCATCTTCTAAAATTATATTAACACTTTAGGAAATTAGGTGCAATTGACTGGGCAGGTTGCTTAGACTGAAATATAAATTTAGTTTATGAGAAAAACAGGCATTGGGAAGGGAGAAAATATTTTGTTTTAAAAAAAAATCCATCTCCAATGAAATTTGAGCAAGAAAGAGTGAAACTACAAATTTATCTGGTGCTTTTTTGACTCGGTAACAATTTCATTGATTCAGAACTCTGAATACTGACATCACCTTGTTGCAAAAGAAGAATTTTCAGCCACATGTTCTTTTTCTACAGGGATTTGACTCATTCTTCCAAACTTTAATTTAGAATCAATTGTTTGCTGTGTTATTTTCAAACATAAAAGGCAGCGCTGGCTCTTATTACCCTACAGAGATTTTTAAAAGCCTAGAAAACAGTTGTGAAACAAGCAGCTCCTTTATTTAGGGAAGGAGGGAGAGGAGGAGAAGCAGCAAAAAACCACCTTCAATTGCTCAAATCACTTAGTTACCCATATATGCTTAATGCCTTTCTTTTTGTTTCAAAGAGCAATTCTCTAAGCTGCCAGGGGTAGCAAGTTCATACAACTCAAAGGCTAGTAAACCCATTTGACCAACATTTCTGAGTGGGTGGAAGTTCTCTTCCGAATCCATTTGTAAATGAAGTCACCCACACATTTCCATACTTGATAAAGACCATAGGGCAAATGACCACCTGCTAGCAGTGAGTGGGGAAAGGAGGACAGGAGAAATAGAAAAAAAAAATTGAAGACAAAGCTTTCCAAGCTGTATAATTGTGACAATATATTAGAAGCCAACATTAAACTGCTTTCTATTCCTAAATAAATCTACTGAAGTATGGACAAGTTGGTTTTTCCATGCGTGTTCTTTTTGTCCTCTCAGAAAGGGCTCACAACTACATATAGAATTATTACAAAACAGTTCCACAAATATACTGATACCAGTATTGTGTCTTTTAAAGCCCATTCCAAGCAAGGTTTTGATGTATGAATTAGAACGTTGGATGAAAAGGACATGAAGATAAGGCTACGTAGTAAATTAGGTATCTTCTCCAAGTTTCAACAGTTCATACTGATCAACTTTTAATCACAATGAGAAACATGTACTGTCTGGAAACCCACGGTCAGCTGAAGGAACATTACACCCATTTGTATGCTGAAGTGATAAGGCAGGTGAAATCTTCCACAAGTGTGGTGCAAAAGATGCAGTGAATCTTACTTTTAAAAAACCTACCACCATCACAAAAACAAGTATAAACCTTCTTGGAAACAGGATTCATCCTCCATGTTGAGAATCTCAACTCTGACTAATGTTCTCCATGCATCAATGCAATGAAATGCAATTTGGGGCTTAATCTAGGTCCTGTTGCTATCCCACCGGCTCCTGAGAGGACTGCCCTGCATCTCTTTAACTAGAAGCCCCCATTGTACTCTAAATCCCAGCTGGCACAAAAGCACACTCTTGAAAACCTGAAATGGTTTCAAGGAAAAATTAGAATGATCTGATCTTTAGAAGAAATCATGAGAAGCTCACTTAGGCAGCTTAAAAAAACCAAGATGGGGAAGCAATTATTTATCTGTGGTAAAGAATTGAGGCCACAGAGCTCTTAATCATGCAGATAAAGGAGAACATCATCAGACTGCTTTCCATTGAAGAATCACAATGATCAGAATTTGAGAAACAAGCTATTCCAGCTGGAAATAAAAGGCACCTTCCTAACAAGAGGTAGTTCCTTATTGTGATGCCTTACACAGGACAACAGTAGTTAACTATCATTTAAGACCCACTTTATTAAAGAGTAAGTATTTTTTGTGCAGATACTTTCATTCATCAGTACACATTCCAGTTTAAAGCAAGTGGTGGAATCATACAACATGTTGCATAAGTTAAAACTCATGAACATAACCATGACAAATGAGAAATTATAAATTAATGTTTGAAAGGCTTTTCCAACTAGGAAAATCAAATACAAGTTACTTTGCACAGGTATACAAACAAGCTGTTATCATTGTCAGGCATGTTCCTTTCATTGTGGAAGAGCTGGCTGCTAAGCAAGGCTGGACACTGGCACATGCAGTGAAACCTGCCCATACTGCCTCTAAGTGACATGAGATGGTAGAATTAGATCACAGTTCCTGTCACACAGAATTATTATAGCTCCTCTACTACCATCCCCAAAGCAAAACACAGTTCTGTTTTCCATACAGCAGTACCCATAAATGCTGTGTTTTATTTTATGAACACTAAATTATACAGAATTCTAGACATTATCTTTTTTTTTTTCCTTTGGGCTTGTTCTGGTTTTCCTGCTCCCCCAGTAACTCACTAACCATGGTCACAGCACCTAGTACAAAAATCAAACTGAGAAGACTCATGTTTCTGAAGACCGTAAATTATATGCTATTAAGACTAATATGGATAGAACAACATCTAAAATTTACATCCTTTTGCTTACATTTTCTTTATGAACTCATATAGTAACAGGATACAACAGCAGTAGAACAACCTAATTTACGCAAGAAGTAATGATAAAAATGTGGCAACACTACAAAGCACTGAATACTGGATAAACTGCACATAACCATACTATAAGCTAAACATGCCATGGTGGGGTGCATGTTCCTTCTCTTAGTAGTCATTCAGAAAACACTACACTGAAGTGACTGTGCTGCTGGCAAACTATGCCCTACTCTTAAACTTTCTGCAATAAAAACTTTATACCACATTGTTATTAATTTATCACATAAATTTTATTATCTTCAAGATGTTCTTCTTAATAACCCCTCTGAAATTGTGAAACATGGCTAAGTGCCAGTCAGCCACACTGAAATTCAAAGAAAAAAAATCCCTGGAAAGCTAAACCATAGAGCTATACTCATCAAAAACTACAGCAAAATGTCAGTGTTATTTTAGATGTTGACATTTTAAGTAAATTGTGACCTTCTCTCTCTGAAAACTTCCATGTAATTGTTATATAGAACACGTTCCCCATTAAAACTCAAGACATTGTAATTTGAAACTGAAGAAAAAAAACATCCAACTCATTCAGCATAAGAACATTGCATTTGAAAATTTCTCATGTCTACATAGTATCATTTGTTGCACACACACGCACCCCCCCACACTACAGAAGACACGCTGTTGACTGAGGCATGTATGTGCAACAGCTGAGAAGTGATGCTGAGCAGACATGTGAACTAGAAGCCAGTAGTTATGAAGAAATGGATAGGCAGTCCACAACGTGTGACAAAGCCTGATTTGCACACAGGTTCCAACGTTAAGGCTGCTCTCTAAGCATCACCAAACTGAATCTTGAGAACATGTAGCAGAATTCTCCACTAAACAAACAAATGGAGAGAAACTGTGAGTCAGAAGACTTAGCCTTTCTTTCTCCTGCCGCAGTTCTGTCACAAAAACAACACAGAAGTCACAGGATCTTTCCAAGTCCCAGCTTCTTGCCAATGGAAGTTAGAGGAAAAAGCATCTCAAGAATGCTTGAGAAACAAGCAGCCTTTTTCTTTTGTGGGACAGAAACAACTCAGGCTTGTACCAGCTAGGCAACGCTGAGCAACTCAGCTTGTTGAGGGTGTGCAAGAACAGTTACATGTGCTTGGGCAGAAACACTAGCTTTTTGACTTTTATTTCAGGATATCTCTGCAGAGATAAGGCAAAGCAGATAAAAGATTATAACTGGGAGACAGTGAAAGTGAGACTGAGTTTTGTCAGGGAACTCATCTGGGAGGTCAAAGGAAGAAATCCATTTGTCCCCCTCTTACAACTAAGTGTTCACCACATGACTCATCTGAGAAGCTGTGATTCTCCATCAGTGAAGATCAGCACAGTCTTAGAAAATGTGATGCAGTGGGTAAGGCTGTGCAAAGCTGGTGGTGTCCAAGCAGACAGAAGGGGGAAGGTTGTTTAGGTTATATAGAATCTAGTCTTCCACTCACCACTGTGTACTTTCTAAAACATAAAGCTCAGGAAACTTCATCCATCTTAAGCTCAGTAATGGAATGATGTCTCACCCCAATCAAAATAATGCAGGATTAAGAGAGCTTGCCTGTCTTCAATATGATTATCAACCAGGGGGTATGGGGAAATAAATCACCAGAACTGAAGCACTTAAGTAATTATTGTTGATATTCTGAGTGCTTTTCTTCACCTTCCTTCTTCTCATGGGAAAGATAAAAATTAAGGGGGTGTTCTAGCAACAGTGCAACAGGCTGTGATTAATCTCCCTGCTGAGCAATCCTCATGCATACCAGACTTCTGCTAGCCTCCTATATAAGACAATTCTAATATCCCCATGTTGTCTTTCAAAATTCGTATTTCTGTTGACCAAGATTTCTGTTCTTGTAGAGACAGTTTAATCCCATTACAGCCAGGAAGACATGAAGATGTGAGGCAGCTATATGGGATATCTAACTAGCAAGAAACTACATGAGGAACTGAGGTCAGAATGGAAAAACAGCTGAAAATGGATTTGGCCAACATGGATGAAGCAATTGTAAGCAGAGATTAAAATCAGGACAAGAGGAGAACTGGGATTTCAGGAACTGAAGGAAGGTGCTGCTTTCTCCTTAACAATTCAGATGGCAATAATCTTTCAGACTGTCATCATCTCTAGGATTAGCTTAGATTTGATGATGGTGAAACAAACACAGGGAAGGAAGGCTAAAGAAATAAATTTGGTTTATAGTAAATATGAAGAGCGTCATCAGTTAAAGCCCCACTCACCTGCATTGGGTAGACTAAACGCTGGCATACAGATCTGCACACACTAATATCCCAGTACTGTTACAATGCTGTTACAATGGAAACCTCACCAGACTCTGCAACTGAAATCAGCTTTTTCCTTACTGTGTCTGAATTTTACACAGCATTTTAGGGCTGAAGCTCAGTGCTGTGGAAACACCTCTTCAAAAATTCTTCTTAAAATTCAGAGGCAGAGAACAGAGGAAAAAGCTGGAGAAAATATCCCATAGCTTTTTTCTACTTTCACTGTGAGTTTTGGTTTTTCAGGCAAATGCCTCACACTTGAAGGGAGTGAGGCTGGCTGAAAACCTCCAGATCACAGGAATGATTTAAAATACCAAAAGAAGGGAGGGGTAGAAACAGGCCAAAAACCATCACTTTGAGATGAGTCTGAAAAGCCCAGCAATATAACAAGGATTGCTTCTGCTTTAAAATAATTGTTAAGCTGTATTTTCTCCTTTTCAAAGAATAAAAATGTCATAACAAGAATTAGAGATTGTCAACAGTAAGAACTGAAGGAGGATTTATTTCTTTGAATGAAACCGAGACAAAACAAACAAGCCCAGTGGGCTCCTCTGATAACCCAACCTTGAGGATAACTGACTTCCAGTCTAGTCTACAGAGGAATCTCACCTTCAAGACCACTGTATATAAATGTAATCCTAATCCGAGACACAGCTACAAACACAGATATTGCTGCCTATCAATATAAAACAAGTGATTTCCCCAGTACTGTAATTGAGGAAGTGGGGTTTTTTTAATCTGTAGCTTGGGCTCAGTGATGCTGTGAGCACAATCTTTAAACAAAGCTCTTCCCACAGCTAGGACCATCTAGCAGGGCTCTGTCCTAGGCAGATTCTCTAGTGCCCCTAGGCAGATTCTCTAGTGCCCATAGGAAGAAGCTTATCTGTAGTAACAGTTACCCTTGAGACATGTACCCATCATAAAATTTGCCAATGATTGGCCAGTGGATTAAAAGGGAGAGTTTCCTCAGCAGGAAGGAAAACATAAGCAAAACCAACTTCATCTTGTGTGCTTGTTTCCTATGGAAACAAGGTTGTACCAAACACATTACAAAATGAACACTCAGTTTAGTGCCAGTTCTGTTTCAGAGCATAAGATGACAAAGAAAACTCAAGCAGCAGAACATACTTATCTTCCACTGTCTTAAGCAGCGATCCGTGTAATAATTGTCCTGATCCTTTTTCATGTTCTACAGCATCATGGTAATGGAGAGTGGAAAAAGGAGAGAGAGCAAATGTCACTAGATTTGAACGTACCACTAGCACAGAGATACCTAAAAAACTGAAATACTGCCAAAGAGCCAGACAAACTAATGATGCCTAACTAGATGGTCTAGACTTTTCTCATTATCCTAAGTCGTCATACAACTTGCTCCTCACTGATGTGGTTGTCATCAACAAACAATGCATAGTATACAAAGGAGAGGGTAAAAGAAAATATATGGAGATCTGTATATTTAAGCTTGTCAAATATTTGCATGTTTATATGTACAGTTCTTGGAGCTACAGAAGAACAGGAAAACTCAAAACACTTTCAATTTCCAAGTATCCATTCTTTTCTTCATTTAAGGTCAAGAAGAACTGGCATAATTTTAAGCCAGTCAGACACATTTTACCCCTTAAGTAAATACATTCCAAATCCCTCCTAAATCACTTGCTCTTAGTGCCATGTAAAGCTCTGAATCACACAATATATATAACTTACTTTTAGGGAGACAGCTTTGCAGAAGATCTTACTTTCAATTCTTCAGCACTCACAAAAAGCCATCTAAATTAATCACATGCAGAGATAGTAACTTCAGCAGACAGATAAGTAAGCTAAACAGCAAAGGCTCAAGCACCTTGTACATGAGATAAAATTCTTGTTAGGTGAAATCAATAGCAGAAGACAGCATTTAAAAATCCTCACTGTACTTCTAGTTATATTACTTACCAGCTTAGCAATTGCCTTTTCCGGATCTACCAGTTACATACTCATCTGCTTAGCACAGGAACCACTATCTACTGCCTATTTCCTGGGGGCCCAACACAAGATAATATTGCTGGTGGCTTCTGCACACTACCAAAGAACAGACTATGGAATCTGCCACCAGACAGATATAAACACCTTCCACTTGCATGGAATTGTTTTGTTTTAAAGTAAATCTTGACAAAGAACAGTACTTCAGTGCTCTAACAGGGTTCCAAATCCTCTGAAAGGAGAACTTGAGGTATGGGCCCTCAACGCACAGTTCCCAGCAAACGAACCAAAACGCTGCTCTTTGGGACTGCAGTGAAGGAAATAATGACCTTCATCCAGCCATCTACTAGGCAATGCTGCATCATCTTCCAAGCTCCACCAAACACCAAAGAATTAAAGCAAAGCGTTTTCCACTGCAAAACACTGATATCTCCCTACAGTCAAGGTCTGCCATCACATTTGCAGAAATACTACTACCTCTTTATTAAGGATTTCAAAGGCAAGAGACACTAATCTTCCACTTATTGATCAAAACAAATATATCTTGTTTCTTATTCATAATTTCAAATTCCTTCTTATTAGGGATTTTGCTGTACTTCAGTGAGATGTATTCTACCTACTCATCAATCATTACCCAAGATATTGTCTCAGAATCTCCCTTGGAAAGTTAAAGGATACTATTCTGACACACGAAAACTGCCAAGTAATTACACAAGACCTTATTTTGCAATAGTAATAGTAATTCACATATTCACTCCTACTGTCACTAAAGATTAAGCTGTTCCTCAGTCAGCCACATTCTAATGCACAGGCATTAGGCCATTTCTAATTTATTCTAGAATTTTACCAAAGAACTGTACAGCATTTCAGTCAGTGTATCAGTAAGTTTTTGTAAGGTTGGACAAAACAAACACCTGCACAAATCTCTTTTCTCTGGAGCTCATTCTGAAACACAAAGTTTGAGTTTCCATGTTGTCTAACAGGAAGGTGTCTTCTTTCTGTGGTAGCACTTAACTAACTCACATCACCCACAGCTCTGCTAAAGAGGACACTCATCTCTGCAACAGAGCAGATCTTCTCCTAAGCATGGCTGCAAACAAGCCAAGGTGCTAAATCATTCTGAGGGAGAGAACTGGCAAAACTTCCAGTGAGGCTGCATGCTGCCAGTGCACTAGCAGTGCTCAGGGCCCACCTGCTCTCTCACATGCAAACTCAAACTTGGAAGCCCTGACTTCCCTTGATGCTATGTCAGCCTCTGCCACTTCTGATCCTCCCTACGTGATGTAGGAATGACCAAGCACAGAGAGTGGTGTGAATGGTGCCACATCCAGCTGGTGTCCAGTGACCAGAGGTGTCTCCCAGGGATCAGCGCTGGGCCCAATTCTATTCAACATCTTTATTGATGACCTGGAGAAAGGGATGGAATCTCCCCTTAGTAAATTTACAGATTACACAAAGTTGAGGGGGAGTGTCAATCTGCTGGAAGGAGATCTGAACAAGCCGGGTCAGTGGGCAGAGGCCAATGGGATGATGTTTAACAAGGTCAAGTGTGGGGTGCTACGTTTTGGCCACAATAACCCCCAGCACAGGTACAGACTGGGGGATGAGTGGTTGGAGAGTGGCCTGGCAGAGAGAGATCTGAGAGTATTAATTGACAACCAGCTGAATATGAGCCAGCAGTGTGCCCTGGTAGTAGCATGAAAGGCCAATGGCATCCTGGCTTGTATCAGGACTAGTGTGGCCAGAAGGACTAGGGATGTAATTCTCCCCTGGTATTGGACACTGGTGAGGCCTCATCTTGAGTACAGGAGGTAGCTTTGGGCTCCTCACTTCAAAAAACTTTGAGGTCATTGAGGTACTGGAGTGGGTACAAAGGAGAGCAACAAGGCTGGTGAAGGAACTAGAAGGGAAGTCTTATAAAGAGAGGTTGAGGGAGCTGGGGGTGTTTAGCCTGGAGAAGAGGAGACTCAGGGGGAACCTTATCACTCTCTGTAACTACCTGAAGAGAAGCTGTAGACAAGCTCCATGGTCTAGCTGATGTGGTGGTGTTAGGTCATAGGCTGGGCTTGATGATCTCAGAGATTTTTTCCAGCCTCAGTAATTCTGTGATTCTGTAAGCATTAGGTTATTTCTGACCACTTATGATTCCCTGTTGATCTTACCACGATGAAACAGTGGTTCATGAACATAGGGTTTCCTTTGTTTTTCCTCTTTGACATTAAAGAGGACCGGTATGGAGCCCTTAGCCACAATTCAGAAAACCAGGTGTTCAGGCTCTCAGCACAGTCACTTAGTGTAACTGGTTACTTCAGAAAAGTGGTACTCCAGGCCCTCATGCCATAATAGGGGCTCACCTACATTACACTAACAGGTGGTGTATGGTGCAAGAATGTCTCTTAAGTTTCCATTTCTTCAGACCATACAGGTGCTAGGATGAGGGGTCAACACTGGATCTCTTCATCTAGCTGGATATAGAACATGAGGCCCTTGTCAGAGAGATGTCTGACTGAGCAGGGTTCACCCTCAAGATTTTTCTCACATGTGTGTCAAGTTAGAATGAGGTCACGCTGCCCCTGTTCTGCTTTAACTAACAGAGTATTCAAAGGGGAAAATGAAAGATGTCTTACCAGGGTAAAAAACTTTTACATTTATCATACCTACCTCCCTACACTATCAGGCTGATCTGAACAAAGGCACTTCCTAATGCAGTTGGAAAGCAAGAACCATGGGAACAGGAGAACATGACACCACAACCCCATAGTTAAAACAGTCATGAAAGCAGGAGAGCTAGCTATAAGGTCTTATTCCTACACACATAAAATATCAGAAGTGCCTGGAACTACGTCTGTATGCACCCAGCTCTTCCTTTCAAGAGATGTGCTTATTACAACAGCGCAGGGTGTTGAAAAATCAGAACTGAAGCATGGACACCTGATGAATGATGACAATAAACAAAGATGTGATGAGTCTTTATCTTTTAGAAGCAGCTCTCTACTCTTCTGTAGTGCTATGGACCTTTACATTACCATAATGAGATGCTAAGATTAAAAAAAATAAATCCAAAAGCATTACTGAATACTATTTCCTCCTCTTTCCCTTGCTTCATTTTATATGTCAGTGCAAATCTTCTTATTTGATAATCTTTCTAAAACCTTTGAAACCATTTTAGAAACCTGAGTCAACTGGATGTTGAATTTCCACAAGCTTTTAGAAATAGTTATGTTTAACAAGCACTCCAAAATGTCTCAAATATTTCGATTTTGAAAAGATTTGGTCTGTAAAAGACAACCTAGATTTTCTTCAGACTTTTTAGCACATCCATCTTACCTCAGAGACAGCTACTCCCTTGTTAGTAACAGTGGAAGTGAAGAGACAAACAAGGCTTGGTATAAGCCTCATGATTGATGATATGCACCACACCTTGCTACAGATGCCCAGAGAAATTAATCTCTAAGACCAAGTGTGTCATTAAAACCATTTGACATTGGCACCTGTAAATAAGGAGGTAGCACAGCTGAGAGACTAAGAAAACATAAAGTTGCCTATAGCACCTGATAGAGCATCAGCATGGTTGTTTAACATGGAAGCAGCTTCTCAGTTGTTTTGTTCTGGCTGAGATACACAGGGCAGTTTATGAAGTGCCATTTTCACTGAGCATTAAGTTACAAAAAGCCAAACAAACAAGTCACAGAATCCACATGTAAGTAAATGAATATATTTAACTAATGTATGTGCATGAAGCAAGGAAAGTGAAGGATATCATAGGCTTCACTGACTGATAAGCTACACATGCAGCGTGTCTTTCGATGAACTTCTGGGGGTCATCAGGGCATAGGAACTGCAGGCAGACTGATAACAGCATCAAAAGATGCTCTTACTATTTGCATTAATGTAATTGGCTGTAGCACAGGGGATGTGAACAGAAGCTAATGATGGCAGTAGTTTGTTGTAATCACTTACTGCTCTTCTTTCTCCCACCACAATTAGCAACTATACACACAAAGCAATACAAAATCCTATCAACTGAATTTAGTCTACTAGACCCTGAAGTTTCTGTTCGGTATGTTGTCTTTCAACATGCAGTGCAGTGTAGTATCAGAGGCTTAAGACAGATAGTGAAAAATGGCCCAGACTCATTACAAAGATTCATTACTGGTTATGCTATTAGCATTAAGCCCTTTTATTCCAAAAGAAAACATGTTTTCTAGCAAGAGAAGCATAGCTATTTCTGTGGCAGAGTCCTGTAGAAGTATCCTGTTTGTTAACAGGGCCAGATTGTGTCAGGTCTGTTTAAATCAGAGATTGGATAAAGTCATTCATGTTGGAAGGACATACTCTCCGGTTATCTGTGACAGCTCCTGCCTTCTGTCAAGATGGAGGAGTGATGACAAAGTGGCTTGGCAACCATATTGTCAGAAGCAACAAGAAGAATAGCATAGCTGAAAAAGGAGAACAACCACACACTATTTCCACCACTGACCTTTTCCTCACAAAGGGAAAGTGCTGTTACCAGGAAGATACTAGAAGGGAAGATACTCTTGGAAAAATTGCTGCTTAGACATCTGGTGGAGATTGTTCTGTCTTCTTTATGAATACTTTTTGAAGTATTCAGTGGAACTCTTAATTCTGAGAGCACTGCAAGGAATCCCTAATAAGAAGTGCAATAACTGATAATCCACAAAAGAGTGAGGAAGAGTCTTTACCTGAAGTCTTGCATAACAAATCTAATTGTACAGTTTTAAACAAAGACACTGACACTTTGGTCTGCCACAGAACACAGCACCAAACCCTACAGATAGCTGGGTGTTTTATAAGTGGTAAATAAGTGCCAGACACATCCTTCATCTGCTTATACAACAAAAGAGTCATTACATAGGCAGAGTTTGCTGAAGTTAAAATAAATTGAGAAGCTGGGTGCACTTAAGGATAATAACACTTATCACTTTTGCTTTCACTGACCTTGCAGCAAGGACTAGAGCTGGTGATTTTTCTTCACTTCAAAGGAAAGCGTATAAGTACCTGTGCATGTATGAAGCATCTTATAGCACCGCAGCATGGGAAAACCATTTACTGCATTCCTCATACTTGCAAAATGACAGATTATTAGGAAATAAAAGCCAGTCATACACTGAAATTAAGCAAGCCAAAGAAATGACCTGCCTTAATTAGATCTTATGATCAGACCTGTTTCAAAAGTTAAAGTAATAACAGTAATGATGAGACTGGAAAAGACCTTAAAGATCATCCAGTCTAACCTAAAACGAACCAAGTAAACCTAACATCTGACATCTAGATTAAGGTTGGTGTGGGGTTTTTTCCCAGCTTGCCTAACTCGTGCATTCTTCAACAGCCTCTGTGCTGCAATTCAAATGCCTTGGATAAGATTTAGTCAGAATCAATACTATTTAGCAAGGCGCTGTTTACCACTTGTTCTTGTCCTGATAGGCAAGAGGATATAAATCCTCAATGAGGCATTTTCAACTACCTTGTTTACTTCTCCAAATTACTTAATCAACATAGGGAGAAATAATGAATTACATGAAACCTTCAAAGGCAAAGCAAATCTCTGGTGCATTAAAGACCTCACCAACCCAAGGGGATTCAGGGGATCTTTATCACTCTCTATAACTACCGGAAAGGAAGTTGTAGACAAGTTGGGGACAGGCTCTTCTCCCAGGCAACCAGTGATAGGATGAGAGGGTATGGCCTGAAGCTGCACCAAGGGAGGATTATGTTTGTTGTTAGGAAGCACTTCCTCACGGAAAGGGTGGTTAGACATTGTAACGGACTGCCCAGGGAGGTGGTTGAGTTGCCATTCCTGAAAGTGTTCAAGAAAAGACTGGACGTGGCACTTAGTGCCATGGTCTAGCTGTGGTGGTGATGTTGGGTCATAGGCTGAGCTTGATGATCTCAGAGGTCTTTTCCAGTCTCAATAATTCTGTGATTCTGTAACCCCATCTAAAGACAATCAACCCTGAGAGTGAGTTATTGATCCAGAAATACCTCTTTCCATCAGATGGGATTTGCGCTCCAGCTTGAAAAACTAGCTCCTGTTAAAGGACCAATTCTTCTGCTGTAGAGAAGTTTTATATGTAGATGAATCTTAACGATCAGCACTTAAACATAAGTGGCCATGCATGTAGAAGAGGTACAAGCAGGTGCATGAGTAAACCACATTCATACTCCAGCCCCCTCAAATACTTAGTTTTGTTCAAATGAAACATACCCTAAACTCCTAATTTAAATAGCTAGGGAGGCAATATAGAAAAATTTGGAGACACTAGGATAAAATAAGTTTTCTTGTCTATCTCACCATCATTATTTTCTTCTTATGTAAACACAGTCTTGTTTTAAAAACACCTTTGTTTTTTCACCTTCCTAGAAAGTTCTTCCCCATGCTTCACCAATGATCTAATTTTTGTGACCACTTAAAGTCATGTCCACAGTTTTTAGAACCTCAGTACTAGCAATTTAGTTTCATTACTGCCATCAGTCTTCAGCATGAAGACTGCTATCTGCTAAAAAGCAGTCTAAACCTACAAGCAGACACTTGCACTGCAGCAAGTCCAGCCTGAATGACTACAGATGGAAAAGCTGAACATTTGTTTCTTTCCACATAACAGCAATACGTTCAAGCACCTAAAGTTCTATAAAGCTAACAAGGCAAAGCATCCTAGAGTCTTGCATCTGGGCAAGAACAACCCCACGTACCAGTATAAGTTGGGGACTGACCAGTTGGAGAGCAGTGTAGGAGAAAGGGACCTGAGGGTCCTAGTGGACAGCAGGATGACTATGAGCCAGCAATGTGCTCTTGTGGCCAAGAGGGCCAACAGCATTCTGGGGTGGTTACTACTCTGCACTAGTGAGGCCACATCTAGAGTATTGTGTCCAGTTCTGGGCCCCTCAGTTCAAAAAAGAGCTGCTGAAGAGTGTCCAGCACAGAGCCACAAAGATGATGAAGGAAGTAGAACACCTCCCTTATGAGGAAAGGCTGAGGGAGCTAGGTCTCTCTAGCTTGGAGAAGAGGAGGCTGAGGGGTGACCTCATTAATGTCTATAAATATGTGAGGGGTTGGTGTCAGCAGGATGGAGCCAAACTCTTCTCAGTGTCATCTCATGAGGCCCTTCATCACCACTGTGAGCTGTGGGCTGTGTCACCCTGAAGCAGGGGATCAGGGGAGCTGAAGTCAAAACAAGTTGTTCACTTTTTGTCATTGCAGTTGCTTCCTGATAAAGAGATAACTTAATTGAGGACTGCTCTGTGGGTCTAGGTGATCCTGCTGTGGCAGGGGGATTGGCCTAGATGATCTTTCGAGGTCCCTTCTGATCCCTAATGATTCTATGACTCTAATGCTGGCTTCTCTTCTTTGCATAGTTCACGCCAACTTTTTACTGGAAGTTGGGAAGGCAGATTGCAATTATGGCAGCACAAGTGAAATAAATCATAAAGGTTCCTTTGGTTGTCCATCAGGGAGGAATCATTTTACACCCACTGTGTTTTCTGCCCCTGTCTAGTGTGGCCTACTCTAAGAATAAAACCAGGCAAACCAAACCCTTAGCAAATCCTTTAGCTTAGAAGGTGGCTTCATGAGCTTTGTGACAGAGACCTTCCACAGACAAAACCTAGCTGACATGTACTCCAACGTGTGACCTGCGCCAGTTTGATCAGGGAATGCAGACCTGAAACTCTCAGCTTTGTAGGCAACTGCTAAATTTCCCTAGGCTAGATGGAAAGCCACATTGAGCTCAGTGATGATCAACCTAACAGAAGCAGCAAAGGCATATCATATTAGGTTTAACTGCTACCAGCTGCAGGCTACTTCTGCAAGTCTGAAGCAGTTTACACTTACACTACAATCAGATTGCTGATTAACAATGTCCTTATTAAATGTATTATAGATGCTTCCAATGAAACTAATTTTCAAGGTGCAGACAAAGCTATAGGCCAAAAGGAACAGCACTTTCCTCTTTTAAACAAAGCTACTGGAAGAATTTTAACACAACAGAATAGCATAATACATTAAGGGCTCAGGGAAGTTCCTTTCAGTTACCTACACCTTATACAAGCACTAAGGGAAAATGTCATCCACACAGAAATTCCTTAAATATCTTCATAACAGCATCTTCAAAGATAATCTTATCACCAAAACACAGATATTATTTGCATAGAATGTCTTTAGTGACACCACCCTGAACTAACAGCAAGACTGGGAGCCTACTCAAAGTTTATGGAGTTGCTGTACTCATTACTGTATGAGACACAAATAAATGACCCTACATATAACTTTTAACACGAGACTTAAGCTGCTCTCAACCTACTAAATTTTCACCAATAAATTCAAGAGAAATATCCAACACACGATTAAAACCACTGAAAAATACAGATACTGCTTAAGCATTCTTTACTGATTTGTAACACATGAGAGCATGGTTGAAAACAACTGAAGATTCAGATTAATAGCACTGGTGGAGTTGGCCCTTGCTGCTCTTTTCTTCTCTCTGGCTGAAGAGGAGCGATCTCGGGCAATAAACATGCTTCAGACACTGGAGCCCATAAACTGGTTGCCAGGAGCTCAGACACACTTGCAGAGCTCTTCCAGTTTCTAGTTCTCAGGTACCAGCCCTGCAAACACTGAAAGGAAATTATATGCCAGCTCTCTATAGAAAGTAATCATCAGTTCCATGAACAAGGGAAAGTTGGTTTTCTACAGATTTACAGTTTAGTTCTATGTGATTTAATGAAGTTGTTGATTCAAGGTCTTTTTGCCATTTGGATATTTGTAACAACTCTTTCTTCTCTGGGGATTTTCAAAACAACGGCAGATGTTAATCTTTCAGTATTTTCATACATTTGAATGAGCACTAATGTATGGCGTATGCTGTCCTCCACCTGCATGCATTCACGAGACTTTACCTGAAGTTGCTGCCTTAGCTTTGTCATATTTGGTTAGCAATTAGCAGCAGATTTGAAAGTTGGGCTGAGGAAGGAGAAAAGCAAAATATTATTTGATCCTAATTTTCTTTGGAAGCTAGGCCAAAAATAGCACAAAACTGTTCATAATAACATTTTGTACTTTAGCTCACCTCTGCAAGCTGGTGCTCTGAATCTCAAGAGCATCCTTCAAGAATGCCCAGAAATGCATGTTGCGTTGCATTTCTTTCAGCATCTTGTTTCCAATATGTTAATTAGAGTGGAAACAATTATAACAAGATTAATTTACCCATCTCTATTTGTTGTTCAAACCTTCCCCAAACGCTGAAAAAAATTGTTGAATATTCGAGGTCCCTTCCAATCCCTAATGATTCTATGAAGCTAGCATGCCATAGAGCTACTTCTAGCTTGTTGTAGAAGGTGTGAAGAAATGCATGGCATTTGACTGGTTTCTCCTGTCCCTACTGAATTTATGGCTTTAAGGATCAAACTGTCAGAAAGGATGACTCACTGACTGAAAACAGTAATCGCTTCCAGCTGGCCATGCAGTGGTGCTTATATTGCTTTAACTAAGGCATGCTGTTCAAGGCAGCTGTAGACTACAATTGTTTAAAAAACTAAAAATCCAACCAACAAAAAATGTATAACTTAAACACTTCAGGCACAATTTTTTTTTCTATTTCCATTGTATTTCTCTACCCTCTGGGCTGGCTTGTTTGACGTGTCCTCCTTTACCGGTTGTCTGTTGAGTCGACCAGACACTAGCCTAGTAAGGTGACATAGGGAATGAACAGAGTGATCAAAGAGCACTGTAACCTCCAGATCACCTCAGTTTCTGACAGAAGGCAGGTGTGGCTAACCTTGGCTTCAGATTTCTACTCCTCTCCTGGAACAAGATCAACAGATACTTCTTAGTAACTATAACCAGTTAAGGTTAGAAATAAAATCCTACAGATAGAAGCCAGATGAAATGTTCAGATTCAGGAGCAGTCTTACTTTATCCTCACTAGTAGTGATGGGATTCATATTTCTTCCTGGGGTTTTGTCATCTGCATATTTGACAGGTATATTTCTTCTTTCTTCTGCTAAACACTGAGTAGAAGCAGGCACAGGAAAATAAAACGTACCTACAAAACCTCACTCAGTGTGTTCTTCCACTTGACAGTGAATCCTTTACAACTGCACCAGTATACACAATCATTTTTGTCTCTCCTGCTTGACCCCATAACTGGGAAAAACACTCTACATGCTGTTTGTTTCTGAGACTGTTGTATGAGATAGAGTCAAAAGCCAAGCTACAAGACACAGGACATGTATTATTGTTGTTATCATTATTACTGTTACGATAATTTCTTTTACTGCAGTTACAGAAGAAAACGTGACTGGTTGGATTGTCATTTGTTCTCAGTGAAGACACTTTGGCTGTTACTCATCTCTGTGTTATGTCGCAGCTGCTTGCACACTGTGCTATTATTTCTTTCAAATTTTTCCAGGAACTGAAGTGAAGCCTGATGGATCTACAGTTCTCCAACACTGCTCCTCACCTCCCCTTTTTTGAAAGGCAGGCATTCTTCCACTAACTCAGTGACCTCTCAAATATAACCAGAACAGTAACAAGAGGGTTTCAGCAACTTCTTTATGCATTCCAGCATGCCTTATCCTGACAACAAATGGGGCTTTTAAGAAAATGGCTGCTATCAATATAAGAGAAGCACCTGTATTCCAGTGCCTGATGTACAGGTTGTCAACCTAAGGGCATGACAGTTTTCTGGCAGTTTTATCAATCTCTTCTCCCATCATGTGAGAAGGTCACCAAGGGTTTGAATGTAACACAGGGTCACACAGTTGCTCCTGTAAGAAAAACTCTGAAAATCCAACAGCTGGAAATAAAAGCCTCATGATATGGTGTTTCTAGCTCTACCACTCTCACAAAAAGTAGTGCAATTTCCCTAACATGGATGAACCTACATTGCTGTGAGTACACTTAGAACATTTTATTTATGTACAAAACCACAAACCTCTCTGTAAAGCAGAGTGCATACTGTTACACAATTGAATGCAAGCTAAAAGCCGTTTTGATATATGCCATCATCAAACTTCTAAATACATACTCAGCTGCTTAGAAATCCCAGGTATAAGCCAAGCCTACCATGCCTCACAGCCGTAAACAACATTATGGTCTTTTTTTAGGTGGATTGCTTTTTCTTTTAAAAGAAAAGCCACAGACTCACACAATTTTCTTAACACTTGTATTTAAAATGGATGTATACATTCCATGTTCAGTTTCATTTCTATAAAAGAAAAAAACCCACCTCTCAAACTGGTTGCAATGAGGTGCGTGCAGAAAAGTCACATCTAATCTCACTGTCAGCAAAACAGCAATTTGCCAACTATAATATTTAAGAACTGCTCCTCCTTCAGTAGAGGAAGTGTAAAAATATTTATCTCAGAGTTCATGAAGTTCTGTACATGGGGGGTTTGTCCTACGAGCCGAATTTGGACAACACAAAAATATGAACTGTTTTGTAGACAAGTTATCCTGCATTCATCAAGAACACCTTAGGTTAACAGCAACTTAGCTGTTTCCCTAGTAACTGGAGATACCTAAACAACCACCAAAGTTTGAGGAAAAATCCTGTGTACGAAACCATTTGCACAAACAAGAACCTACTTTGAAAGCCTTGCAAAAAGACATCGCAGAGGAGGTTCAGTACTGTAAGAAATATGATGTTGCTCTGGCTCTTAGGCAGCCTGGCCCTGATAAACTGATGCAAAGAACATCCAGAAAATACAAGCCTCCTTTTTAAAATCCTTCCGCAGTTCTCTGGGAAGCAAATGCTTTTTGGAAATCCCTGAAAAAAACCCCAACAACCAACCAGATGGATGGCCACTATTAAATGATTACTTTCTCCCTGATTGTGCTTTAAATAGTACATTCAGGTGCCTGGTTCAGGAAGGATTCTGTGCTTTGGGGCAAATATCTAAATGCTTGCCCTTAATTAGGTGCTTAAATACAGAAAACTCAGTAGGCTTCTTCTCAGCATGTTATTACTTGTTGGTGTCATTCTGTACCTTTCCTTGTACAAGAAGCCCACGAGGCCTACACTTGGGTTTCTGAGTCCACTCCTGGGATCAAACACACAAGTACCAAAAACTTTCATCTGATTTAATCTTGAGGCATCAGACCAGCTTACACCTTTGCATCAGTCTTTTTCCTGAAAAAATGCAAGTGTATTTAAAGACTTATTCTGATACCGAATTGCGATGTTTCCATAAAAAGTACTTCTATTATTCTAATATTTCCCAGTTTTATATAGTTTGCATTTCAAATATTGATATACATGGTCATAACAATGTTAGTACTTAAAATTGTCAAAATTCGCAACAGCAATAGTTGTCAATTATAACAAGCAACAAAATACATTAGATGCTATCCAAAGACTTAAATTCAGTAGTATAGACAGGCCTTTCTCCTGACAGAATGTACTCCATTCTTCAGAAGAAACTCTTATTAAATAGGTAGTTTTAGGTGAAGGTCACAAAGGTCAACCTACTGTGGCAGAGACAATTATAGAAAGGACAAGTGAAGTAGATTTGAGATACCATTAAAAGATGGAGCCAAAACCAGGAGCTCTAAACTGGGAAATGGCACCTATGGTATTCAGCAGAGTTCCAAATTTCCATCTCCATTCCAGTGTACCCCTCCTTTGGGAAAACTAATGAACCTCAGAAATAGTAAAGGGTGGGAACTGTCAACAGGAACTATTCTGCTAGCTCTGCAGGCTAGCCCTATTTCCTACAAAGGCAATGGAAAGATTCCTAATGATTTAAAGAGGGAACTAGACCACATTTGCATAATGCACCCATCTAAGTCTGAAATAGCTGCATAGATGTTTACTTCCTCAGACCCATGCAAGATACAGATGTCTTCAGAGAGCAAAAGCTGTTGCACAGCATCTGCCACACTCTGTCTGTGGAAGGCTTACTCCAAGGTTATCAGTTTTGGGTAACTTAAATAAATAGCCTCATTGCAGCCTAGATCTTATACAAAGACATTCAGATCAGACTTTCTACACAGAAAAGGTTTCTTCCTGTGTCCCACTTTTTAATTTGATATACCAGAATCTACACTATCCCCAGGGACCCTCTAGCTTTTTTTTTGGTAGGCTGTTCAAATTTAGTATCCTCTCTACTACCAATTAGCATGTTACTATCTTTCTCTTACAAAATTAAGCATGAATGAGACATTCGGTTAAGTCAGAAGAAAACACAGATTCTTCCCTACACTTCCACTGGCAATGGTAAATGCTGCCAGCTAAAACTTAGTTCTCAATTTTGCCTTTACAGGATTGCTGCCTCCTGATCCTGAGATGGTCAGCAGTGATACACAAACACCTGACAGCAGAATGGTGACTGAGCATAACTCACTAATAGTAATTAAATTCAAATCACATTCAGGAATCCTAGAGAAACCTGCCACTCCACCTCTTATCGGGAGATCTGAGGATACTTTTCAATTAATTTACCCTTCAAGGTAAATTAACAGTGTCTCAAATCAGATAAATATTTTTCTTTAATAACAAACATGGAAAAAATTGTAAAATAAAGTGGGGAAAATGGAAAACAAAGTGAAAATAATTGAAGAAGGAAATATTTAACAGAGACGAAAATTCAAAAATTTTAAGGTAAAAGCAGTCAGGTTAAATGTAAAATAAAAGCAGACTTGACATATGGGAAAGCAGCAGCAGATTACACGAACTTCTTTTGTTTACCTCAACATAAATATTTCTAAAAGCTACTTTATTTTTTAAACACTCCAACATTTCTCCATATCTAAAAATACTGCTCTACACATACACACTGACATGTTTCACATGACTTGTAAAAGCTAAACAAGTTAATGAAAGGTAAACAGCTTTAATTGCAGCTTTCAAGCACACATTCAGAGACTCTCATCAGTTCTCTGATATTATTTCTGTAGTACAATGGTGTAACAATAAATGTGCTAGCATCCAGCATCAGCTGCTGCAGCAGCCTGGCTGCCTTTGAAGAATGTAGTCAGCGTCTTGTAAAAGTTCCTGCTTTTCTAAGTTCACCATGACCATTACCATCGCTGCCTGTGTACAGTTAAGATCAGAAGAACTCTTTTTCCCAAAGGCAGTAGGGTTCAGAACTAACAGGGAAAAGGTTTTACAGTGTTCCTAATTTTACAGATAGGGTTCCCTGCTCAATGAAGCACCCAATGCAAATCAGTGGCTTAGTGACACAAGAGCCACTGTCCCATCCCTCATCCATGACCACTGTAAGCCCCAGTTCCTCCTTCCAGGTCTATGAATGACAACTATTTAAATAAAGCCTCCAGTGTCTTCCCTTCTCCTATGAACTCTACCTATTTTCTAATTGTCGAGAGAGGCAAATCAATGCAAAATGATGGTGATTAGAGGTATCAGGAAGACACACTGGGACAGGGACAGTAGACAACGAAGTAAAGAACACAATGATCATTGACCCTGTAACCTGGTCACAGGGAAGGAGTCAAAGCCACTGGAAGCAACAATGAAAAAACCGAAGAGATGAGGCACAGCAAAGACATTCCCTTCTTCCTCTGTGCCACAAAAGCTGCCTGTATTCAATTTCTTACAGAAACGGAAAGGATGGGCTAGTCTCCAGGAGAAAGACGTGGTAAAAACAGCACAAAAACATGTTAAGAACAACACAAAAATAAGGCAAAAACCTAAGTGAAACAGCAGAGAAAGTGGTGACAAGTCCATCAAAAAAAAAAAAAAAAAAAACAACACAGGATGTGTCAGTAGAAACACACACAGGGTTACAGTTGAGAAGCCTTGGCCAAAAGCTACGTATGTTTCTCTGCAGTGATGACCAAGCTTGGTGAAGACAGTTTAAACAGCCATTCTTCAAATATCAAGGGAACCCAGAATGTGGTAGTGGGTTTTATGGAGTTATCCCAGGGACTGGATGATTGGATAGTGGATTGTGAACTGGCTACAGGATAGAAGCCAAAGAGTACTGGGACAGAGTCTAGTTGGAGGACTGTATCTAGTGGGGTCCCCCAAGATCAGTACTGGGACCAGTCCCCTCCAATCTATTCATTAATGACTTGGATGAGGGATTAGGGTGCACTGACAGAAAGGTTGCGGATGACACAAAGCTGGGTGGTGTTGCCAACACCCCAGCAGACCGTGCTGCCTTTCAGTGAGACCTGGACAGGCTAGAAAGGTGGGCAGAGAGCAATTTAATGAGGTACAACAAGGATAAGTGTAGAGTCTTGCATCTGGGCAAGAACAACCCCAGGTACCAGTACAGGTTGGGGACTGACCCATGAAGAGCAGTGTAGGAGAAAGGGACCTGGGCGTCCTAGTGGACAGCAGGATNAAGATGATGAAAGAAGTAGAACAGCTCCCTGATGAGGAAAGGCTGAGGGAGCTGGGTCTCGAGCTTGGAGAAGAGGAGGTTGAGGGGGGACCTCATTAATGTCTATAAATATGTGAGGGGTTGGTGTCAGCAGGATGGAGCCAAACTCTTCTCAGTGTCATCTGGTAATAGGACAGGGGACAATGGGTGCAAGCTGGAACATAGGAGGTTCCATATAAATATCAGAAGGAACTTCCCAGTGAGGGTAACAGAGCATTGGAACAGGCTGCCCAGGGGGGCTGTGGAATCCCCTTCTTTACAGACTTTCAAGATCCACTTGGATGTGTTCCTGTGAAACTTTGTCTACATGATCCTGCTGTGGTAGGGGGATTTGAATAGATGACCTTTTGAGGTCCCTTCCTATCCCTAATGTTTCTATGATTAACTGATGAGGCTCTTAATCGCCACTGTGAGCTGTGGGCTCTGTCACCCTGAAGCAGGGGATCAGGGGAGCTGAAGTCAAAACAAGCTGTTCACTTTTTGTCATTGCAATCACTTCCTGGTAAAGAAATAACTTGAGGACTGCTCTGTGGGAATCTCCAAGGAGCACCAGCAAGAGGGTTGGGATACACAGCAGGGGGAGGGGTGCTCAGCCAGCAAAGCAATAGCCTTTATTTTCTAATTACCCTTTTTTGCCAAGATGTAATTAGTTTGCCTGCTTTGTCTTCTGCTTGACAGTCTGCTGATCTCAGTTACTGCCCTGTGTGCTGACCTGATAGGAGCTCCTTTCCATCCCTTCCTGGCATAAGGGTATTATTCTTTAAAGCCCCTATAGACTAGATAGACTTCATTGAATCAGCAGAACTACTCCTTTGATTCCTGCTTCTATGACTACCTTATTTGGGACATAAAAATCTACTAACTCATCTTCCCACACCTACACAAAGGATTTTGTTCCAGCTGTGCAAGAAATAGAAGCTCTAAGTACATATTATCAGCATTATCCCAGACCCTCTGAAGTCAGTGAACAATTAAGCACTTAACTATTAACTAACTCTAATGAACCGACTGTTTCAATGCAGTGTTGCCATGTGTCCAGGTTAACATCAGGTGAAAGAGCTGCTTCAGTACAAAGAGTAAAAGTCCATTAGAAAAAGTAACTTCAGTCTTCTAAGCATTTAAGTATTTCCTATACAATGGCTGCTGAACCAAAGGGAATCCATTACCCCCCAGGTTATGCAGGGTCACAGGTCATGACTAGAGTTATCCAACTTAATCCACAGCATATTGGACAAATCAATCCAACAATGCTACAGGCTAAGAGGGAATTTTTACTGTGGATAAAGATTTCCTGAGATGAGACACACTCAGAGCTCTGAGCTATGTGCACTTGCTCCAGCTAGAAAGCAGCCTTTGCAATTTACTCACCTTATCAATACTCCTGTGAAATGGTAAAGGATGTCTTCCTTTTTCACTGATGTATGCCTGATGGCAAGAGAAAACAGAGCATCCTGCTCTGCTTCTTCAGCTTTGTAACAAAAATTAAGGGCTCTCCCTTTGGAAGAGCATTCACAAAATTCATACTTGTTTTTTTTGTCACCCTGCAAAGGAGTATGGAGTTCCCCTCTGAATGGGGCTCCCAAGTAGTAAGAAGCTCCAGGGATGTAGTTAAAGCCATTGATTTTCTGTCTGCCTATGCTCATGACAAGACTGGTGGTAGCTTGCTCCTACCAGAGCAAGGATGTCTTAGGTCACACATCCTAGACCACTGATTCTTTAAGGCCGCTTGAGGTTGATTCATTTGCCTTTGAAAGACTGAGCACCAAAGTTTCACCCAGAGTTCACTTTAGCCTCTTCCATGGATTGGCAAGCTTTTGTACAAAGGGCAGATGGATCAATGGAAGTGGGAATGGTGGGCTTCTAAATGTATAGTTAGAGATAAAAAAATCCACAAAGAAAAATGTAGTTCTAGTCTGTGATAAATCCCAGATCTTTGTTGGATGTTCTCCATACCCCTCACTGAGAGGGCATTTGGCTCTTCACAGCCCACAGCCGGCATTTATGCAGTGAGAGAGCCCTGAACATGTGGGTTGGTGTTGCAGTAGCTCCTGGATTCACCAACCCGCCTCCTTCAGAAATACTATTCATCCCCAGATGGGACAAAATGGAGTACACATCTCAGGCATTCAAAGGACTTCATTCTCCCTTGTTACCTTTACAAAAGGTAAAAGAAAAGAAGTAGTACTTTAGGCATCTCCTTTTCATCAACTTGCTGGCCAATGGCCCCTGACTGAACAGCTTATTTGACACTACCGGTGTCAGGTATGGCTACTGACAGACACATCCACGGGGAGACTGGCTTGTACTGTAGGAGATCTAAGAAGTGCATTCTTTTATCTTTGCTACCTTGCAGTTCTCTAGGCTACACATTATTAACACAGATGATAAAGCTAAAGAAAAAATACTATGCCCAGCCTTGCCAGCATAACAAATATTCCATGCCCAGAACCAGCCTTTGCTGGAATTTCCGTGCCCGTACCAGTGCAGCAGGTGTGTGCCTATCTGGGGATATTTGATTATCCCACGCTAAGGATTTTTAAAGCCTGTGGGAGCTAGAGTTAAACCCAATTGCCACCAGTTCCCACTGTGAGTACTCTTTCAGGAACATGTCGACAGAAAAGCAAGTCTGAACTTTTTGGTGGGTTTAAAATAGCTATCAACCAACTCAAAAAAGAAGGGCTGGTCTGGGGAGTGTTCCTGGCAGTGCTGGCTGAGAAGGCAGAGGTTTGCATTTGTACCTTTGACTTCACTGATGTAGGCGCAATACTGCAGGAACCACTCTGATTGCTGTGTGCAGATAAGCCCAGACAACTTCACTCTTCCAGGCCTCTTCACTTCTCCTTAAAGGGGAAATCTCAACTCATTTAGTCTAAACCTTCCCACCTGCTGGCAGGCTGTTTCTCGCCAGAGGGCATGCATTTTCTTGGATACATAATTTCCCAGATATTCTTGATAGTGGTAACCGCCTGCCGAGGATTCAGCTGGTTTTCCTTCAGCTCCTGGAACCATATGTTGTGAATATATGGCATGATAGGAAATGGGAAAATACAGGCACACGGTGTGACAGCTTCTTACTTAGGGATTGGGGTGGGACATCACACAGTGATAAAATCATCTTGGGGATTAAAATGGAGTCCACAAAGCTTTGGCCAAAAATAAGAGCAGACTGAACAGACAGAGCAGTTAGCAGTACAAGTGCCAGAACTCACACAGGATGGTTTCCTCCACCACTGCATCTTGTGGCCAACTTGTTTGCTTCAGCTGAAGCTTTCTGTGGTTTTGGCACTCAGTAAATTTTTGCCTGAGCTGATGCCCCAACCTTTGTTCAAGGGTGCACTGACACCACAGCCTTTTGCCTCCAGCTGGTTGCTCCCCAACACTGCTGGGCTGAGAGTCCACAGGTTCTTGCTGAAACCCTGGAGCTCATACCAAAGGATAGCAGGCACAGGGGACCAACCAAGATGAAGAGGAGAAAGGCACTTCTCAAAGAAATAATCCGAACTGGGCAATGTGAACACCATAGTCTGAGTTAACTTCAGTTTTCAAGTGGAAGAACTGCTGGCATCTTGCCCAGATTCCCTGGCCTACTGCCTACCAAGTCCTCAGAGACTATTTTTATCATTATTTATTTATTAAAATTAACTGTCTTGGGGCTGGACCGCAGACAGACGGAATCTAAAAATGCAGACGCTCAACAGAAAGCTAGCTGGGAGGTAGGAGAGGTTAATTATAATATCTGGTCCTGTCCCACTGAAGAGCAAAAAAAAAAAAAAACAGAAGAAAACTTCTAAGAGAGTTTGTGGCTTAACAGGCTTAAATTCTTGCAATTCTTCTAGGCACCATGTTGCCTAGAAAGAGAAGGAGCTGGCTCACCTGGCAGGTATACATGCCATTTCCATGTGTACAGACTGGGCAACAACTAATGAATTTGGAGAAAGGTCATGGACTAGCAAGAGCAAGAAAAAGAAAATGATGCCATGAAAGCTGGCAATCCACTGTACCCACACCAAGCAGGAAAGACCACTTCTAAGGAGCAACCTGAATCAGTAACCAATTCTCCATTCTGAAGCAGTTTTATCTACTAGGGTCTCCTATAAGGAAGGCATTTGGCTTTTTTCTTTTTTGACTGCCTAAGACCACAAAATTATACCATACAGGCTGCTTGTAGCTAAGTACTCAGTTCAGCTTCTGCTACCAGATAAACAGTGTTTTGTAGGTACCTCATAGACCTAAAGTGAATTCCTTTCAGTCCTTCCCAAACTGTGCTGGAAGCAAGCCAACAAGACCATATATCCCATATTAAGCCCAAACCACTTTGCTATTTGGAGAATGTAGATCCAGCCAAAGCCACAAACAAAATGGATTGTTCCAAAATGTATTTCCAGATGGAGCAGGATGAATGAAACACAGAATACCTACAAAGAGATTGCCATCTTCAAAAGGAATCAGTGCATGTGATCTCCCCGAAAATGAGGTCTGGGAATGGAAAACTACAGCGAGTGAGACTAATTCCTTCTACAACAGAAATACTTCACACTTAGATGAATGCTTTCCACCCACAGAGTGTAAAACACTTTTTCTAGAAGCAAGCACTATTCTGATTTCATTCAAAATAGCAGAAGCAAGGCATATAAACCACTTGCTCAGGGTCACCCAATACAACGCAGCATTGTCATCTTTTTGACCTTGCTTTTCTAGTGCTTACCTTACCCTATTGTGCTGCCTGGTTGATGTGTTGATAGACAACAGCTTTCTATGGCAAAAGAGCCCTGTAAATCACAGCTACCAGTCTGCCCACATCATGCCAGAGTTTAACTGAATCAGGAGCTGGTGGTTGTTGCTAGCACAACACTGATGCAGGAAACCTCATCATATTTACATATTAGTAGCCTTGCAAGCATGACACAGCACAGCTCCAGGAGTGCTGCCCAGAAATCAAGTGCTGGTGCTACTGACAGACACTCTTCTGCAGAACTAGAGTGAGAGTTCATGTGGCTCACTCAACTTTGCATAGACCCTTGGACAATGATTTCCTTGGTTTCAGCGGGATTTCTGGGTGTGAAAAGGTTTATAGGTATGAACAATACTTCAGCAAGCTCTGAAAAATCCAAGATATGTGTGCATCTTGTGACAAATTTGAGGTGTTTCTTTTTTGCACCTTGAATCTGGGTATTTCCTTAAGCAGCTTGAAATCACAGCTCACACCACCATGACACTATCTGTACCAGATTTTAGCAATACCCTGTAGATTATATAAAAGTATCCCAACAGTTTTATTTATAGCCAAAGCATTACAGCCTATCAAACATAAAGCACAAAATCTCCCTTTTCCCCATTTGAAACAATTGAGCTAGAAAGGCCGTTTTCATGAGATGTGCACACTTTTCAAAAGGTAAATATAGCAGGGCAGGAAAAGCAAAAGGACTGTTTGACTGCTAATGAATCACTCTTGTTGAAAGTTTCCTTTGGGGCATTCTGCCATCTGAGTCACTTTGCTCTGCATGCTTTTTAGCTTGGCTTTCTCCTGGCTTCATTCACCTGACACACACCTCTCTTTAAGTTGTAAGGGCATACACCTCCACATCTGTAACTATAGGTCATTAGCTGGGCAAAGGATGAATATATGGTTATTTATTTTAAGCTCCCTGCAAGGGCAGTAATTAAGGGGACACAAACATTCTTTAAAATAACATTTTTCTTTCAAGAATAATCCTGATACAGTCAGAACAGCTCTTATATGCTGCTCCTCATCTTCAAGAGAACTTCGCTAAACATTAACTAGTTGCTACTCATATCACTTCTGGCGTGGTCTCTATAAACATGCATTAATTTCCTTATCAGTATAACAAAGATGCTATTGATAAAATGAAACAAGTTGCTACAGTCTAGAGATTAAATTAAAGACATGCATCAGGACTTGGGCCCTCTCAAGCCCTATGATCCAGCTTGTCTGTTAGTGGTAGAACCGCTTTCTTCTTTTCTATTCTGATGCAGTCCAGGTGAGATCCCATTTGTTAGATGTATTAAATCAGAAATAATCACCTCAGGAGTTGTGACCCTCTGAATAATTTTACTCATACTGAACCTAGAACAATTTCAGCCATAGGAGCACTAACAAGCCTGTTTTTCCCTTTACCACCTACAATTGTCCCCTTCCCTCTCCCTCAGGTAATTTCAAATCCAGCCAGTTCCCAGATATGGGTCTTCACATAGTACAAAAATACTGCCACAGCAAAGATTTCTTTTGGTGGCTGTGCCAAGCTGTGCAGGTTTGTAGAGTGCATTGAACTAGGGCAGCAGCTTTCTCTTCTGCTGAGGAGAAAATGCATCTAGTACTATATATCTCCATCAGTGCATCCTGCAACAACTCCTCCCAGAGCTCCCATTCTTAATGAACAAAATTGTTACTCCATCCTCAGTATCTCTCTCTTTCCCTCCATCTCTTCTTTTTGAGAAAGCATCAATAGGTAGAAAACAACTTTGATAAAAGCCTGAGAATAAAGCAGTGTGAACACTATGCTATGCAAAACCATAAAACCACACAGTTAGTTTTTATCCCCTCCTAGTAGCACTTCTTCACTGAACTAATGACCCACGTCACTGGGCAATGCATGCAGGGGGAATAGGATTCTGCAGAGTGCTCTGCTGAAAGACCACAAGATCAGACAGTGTAAAATATCCTGTAAAGAGAAACTGAAATGCACCCACTCAGCTGTTGAGCCTGAGTCACTCCCAGAACCACACTAATATCCCACGGATGTGGCTGAAGTGACCCAGCAGTGTCTTATATTCATGGGTCTGCCAGCTTCTAGCAATTTGCAGGTGCAAGAGGGCACTGTCACTGCACTGCAGGAAGCTTGTGATCTGCCAAGTTAACTTTGCCCTATTCAACAGGCTTTGAGGTGGTGGCAGCAGCACAAAGAGAGAGCACAGTAGCCTGCCAGCAGTTTGTGTTAGATGGATACTGACCCTTGGGACGATAAAGCTTGCTAGCAGTCTGCTGTGTTTACAGTTATACAGCAGATGGTTCCTTTAAAACAGAAAAGTTCAGGAACAAAACAGGAGGTAGCCCTACCACTGAGCTGTTTGGTGAAAGTTTCCTACAATTTTTCCATTGTCAGTCCCTGCTGAGATATGTTTGTTATAGAGAAGTCACATGTGAGAAAGAGGATGAGCATGTACATGCCAGGAAAATTCACTAGGTGCTATTCCCAATTCATGGCAAGACATTCTGGGTCTCATCTTCAGAGTACCAGTCTATTTCTTCCATCCAACCCCTTGTTTTCTCCTCCCTTCACCTTGTCTTTGAAGCTTCCTCCAGACAATTTGAGCAACCTTTGCCCACTCATTCTGTTGCTGTATACCCACTGCCCCCTTCCAAGGCAGGGCTTCAGAGTAGCTGGCCCACTTCGGTGTCCCATCGCTTTGCCAAAGCCAAGGCCCTGCATTTCACGGCATCATATTTCTCACACTATTGAACAGCTAAGTCAGCTAGCCCATCAGATTTTGCTCTGCAGGTACTAGAAAACACTTAATGACTCATTTTAATTCCATCTTCTTTGCAACATTTTGCCTTGTTAGAAAATTAAACTGATCGATTTGGACTATATTATCCTGGTCAAGATCTAAACCAGTTCTTGCTTTCAATAGACCAGAAAAAATTTTACTCTGAAAAATAACAATCTCAAGTGATGTGCCACAGCTGTCTCTCCTCAGCTCCATGAACCATCTTACTCATGTTCCCTGGTTTCTCTTCCACTCTGCTGCTTCTACTACCTTGCACATGGTGCTTGCTGTCTCCTCAGACATATGTGGTCCTTCACAGCCCATTTTCAATTTGACCCTTCCCAGCATCCCACAGATCTAACCGCACCATTCCACTTCTCAACAGTGAGCTGCCACTGCCATCTCTTGCCACAGATGGCACAGGAGGTGAAGAACAGAAGAAAACAGGCTGGCAGGCAGGCCTGCAAACACAGAATCCAACAAGGATGATGTAGCCAAGCCATTAGCATCCTTCACTTGCAGAGCACAGACCATGCCCTTCCTCTTCAGGTCAAGCACAAAGCATTTTCAACAGTAACCTTTTCTCTCTTGCTCTCCCAGTGTTCAAACTCAAAGCTGTACTCCCACTGACAATGCCTCTGTGCTTTAATGAAACCCACAAGTCACCCAGCCTGAGTCTAGTGCATTCTTTCATTTCTAGTAGAAGTCTGCTCTTCAGAGTTTAGTCAAAAGTGCTGTGAGAATCCAATTTTCACTGCTGATCATGTAAGTAATCAGCATGCTGTGGTATGCAAGACTGGTCAGGCAGCTCATGCTTATTCAAGTGCAGCTACATCCAGAAGCTTGACAGAAGAGTAGGAAGTACAGAAGCCCAGAAGCTTTTTATTTATTCTTCAGAATTGACTAGAGGCAAGAGGAGGCAGTCACACCATTTAGTCAATGAAAAATGTTCTTTAGGAAGATTTTAGATGCCTACATTCAAACACCCACTTGGGAGCTTTCAGATGCCTGAGGTGTCCTATGTTGAATGCCTAGGTACTACAGGAATGAAAGGCTTTGGAGAATTTCTTTCACAAGTTAACCAACCCAAGACAATGCAAGAAGGTTTTATTCCCTCCCTCCTTCCTCAGACTTCTCCACTCTTCCATCATTACTGAAGCTGCAAAGCCAAGGACCTCAAGAATCATTCCCCTTGACCTGCAAGGTTGTTGGGCCAAATCTGCTGCCCCATAGGTTCCACTGTGACAAGTATGGGAATGCTACATATCAACATATCAAACTCCACCTTAATTGAGCTCCACATCTCCTTCATGATCAAGACAAACACACTCTGTGTATGCACATCCAAGAGGATCAGATCACTGTCATCATCATGGTCCTTAAGTACCTTGGCATAAAGAAGGATTCTCTGATCTGCCTGATCAAACACACAATTCAAGAGGATCAGTCTCCAAGACTCAAAGCAAGGAACATTCATGAATACAACTGTTAAGAAAACATCTCACTATTTCATATGCCTTTCACTTAGATAAGGATTTTGTCTGGTCAGAAAAAAAAACCATCATTTTTAGGAAAAGTGACCAAGTTCAAACAAAGCCCAGTCACTCTTTTCTGTATCACAGTGTCATAAAACTTCTTAAGGCAAATGCTTAATACAGAGCTGAGCATAAAACAGCCACAGAGACCACTGTGCATAAGAAGCAGTTCAGATCATGGTTATGGGAAGAGGTGCTGGCACAGCTTCCTTGGCCACCACTGACAATGCTGTTTTGTTCTCACATAAAGCTGTTTTGTTTGGGGCCTTCTTTGGAAGTTCCATGATGACATATGTACAAAGTGCCAGCAGGGATACATGTGCTGCTCCAAGATTGTTTTTACCACAGTTAATATTCCACCCCCTGAAACTTGCTCAACCATGGTCTGTTCCATATGGTCATTGCTTCTTGAGCAATATACAGTGCTGTCCACACACTGACTCTGCTCCTTCCAAAAATAATCAAGTGCTTATGTAGCAGCTGCTTTTCACGAATTTTGCAGCTTGCTTTGAAGGCAGCCACAGGGATGAGGCTTGTACAACCTTTCTGAGCTCCATCCACCTCTAAATCACACAGGCATGGTTACACAAAAAAAAATCACTGCTTGAAGCTAGATGTCAGATGTTTAGGTTTACTTGATTGGTTTTAGGTTGGACTGGATGATCTTTAAGGTCTTTTCCAGCCTTATCATTACTGTGTTACTGTGTGTTACACTTCTGTTACTGAAACCAGTAGTCAGTCAGGAAGCACTACCTAAGTGAAAACCTCACTGTGTCCTCAGCAAAATGGCATTTGACCCACATTACCTAGAAAGCAACAGCTTGAATGGTGGTCTGTGCAAACTGTACTTAAACAGAAAGAAAAACTGACCCACATTTGAACTGTCTCAATAATCAGTGGTACAGAAGACTAAATTAACACACCCTACCTACACTTCCATGTCCTTTTCTTACTGCAAATGACTGGTAAGGTCTCCTCTAGTATTGTAGCTCTCTAATTTTCTTGCATTGAATATTCCATTGCAAGTTTGTTTTGTCAGATCTTTCCAATGCAGTCTTATTTTAAAAATGTTTCGTAACAGTTAATATTCTGGTTAAGAATCATATCATGTATATCCATGTAGATAAAGTGTATACACCTGCCATCTACTCTTCAGAGAGTCACCACTGGTCAAAAATAAACATTGGATGACATGGATCTTTTAAGGTCCCATCACTGTGATACCTAAATCAAAAAGATGGATAACAGGAGAATTTCCCACCAGCATGTTCCTCTGCCAGGCAATGTCACTTGCAGTGCAGCTCATCAGAAAGCAGCCCGATGTTCTGCTGTAAAGAGGTCAGAAATTGAAACTGACAAAGCATATCAAGGAGAGATGGTGCTGGAGATCTGTGAGGCCCAAACTGCAGTACAGTGGGCAAGTCATGGCCTGATTTACTAGAAATAGGTATCGTTTCCTCCACATGCTGGTAGCAGGAACAGCCAGGTGGGCCAGACTAGGCAGCAGAAGAAAGAGGCAGAAAGCCAAGGTAAGCCTGAAGCAAATTAAATACCAAAAGTAGCAGGTTCCTTTGAGAGTGCTTGGTTGCTCTTTTGGCAGAGGAGGAAAGCAAGCCATTAAAGAGGCAGAATACACCCGTGTCGACTACATTTGCAACACTAATTGCCATGCACGTGCACTGATTGCCCTCCCGTGAAGTACAAACAAGTGGGCACTACCCCCATGCAGAAAGTGAGGCTTCCAAAGTAATGCATGTTGGATCATGCTCTCTACTTTCAGTCCGCTTGTAACATAGCAAAGGGAATAGGGACAGTGTACTTTTTTAATAGCTATCCACTGCAGACCAAAGAGAAAACTTTCAACCCAACTGACAGAGACATTCAAGACATCAGCAACCTTTGGAGCTTCTAACTTCCACTGAAACAAACTGTTCTCTGCTGTCATTCTGGATCTGCAGGTACCTGAGGCAACTGCTTCTCCTTTTGTCAGGAAGGAACACCATTGATTGCTGTCAGTGAAAGCTGACGGTTGTCAGGTTTCATCCCAGCCATGTGCACAGGTAAAGTGCACCAGGAAAATAAGCACCAGCAGCAAGAAACAGAGAGCTGCAACTGCCTCTGGCCTTTTCCTGTGGTTGTTCACATCATGAAAGCATGGAAACAGGACGGGAAAAGTGAGCAGCTGCAGGTCAAAAGAACATGCTTGGCCATCCTTTTTCTGTAAAAAGGGCTTTATGTCCTTCCCTCCAGCAAATTCTGAAAGTGGCATATGTCCCTATCAGGATGTTGTCCTTAACATCCTTCAGCTGCATCTGTGCTTACTCCTAGTTCCTTAGCACTGTTTTTTCACTACACGATCTCACCAGCTCAGGTGCATATGTGAACCTCTCAGATTATTTTGGTCCAAATAAACTTTGTTTGATTTGGCCTGAAACCAAGGTGGTTTCAAAAAAAACACACCACCACCACCATTTCAGCTACTGAGCTTGACTGTCTTTTTGGCAGGTACTTTTGCTAAAGCACAAGCAACCAAAACTCTGGAAAACCAGAGCCTCAGTGACTCTCTACCACCCAGAGGAAGGGCAAGGAAAATCCTCCTCTCACTACTAATCGTTTTTACAGTTACTCTCCTCAATGTTGGTTGGGTTTTTTTTTCCCCAGGACCTACAGAGGACTCAAGTTAGGGAAAAAGACAGGAGATGCTGCAGACATCTTCCACCACCAAAAATCCCCTCTAGAAACCAAACTGCACTACAGGGTATCTAGTACAAGACAGATGCCTTTCAGTGATGCAAGGATTGATCAGTGTAAATCAGTCACTATTGTTCTACACCAGGTGTCCCTTCATACAGAAAAGCCCCAAGGGGAGTTTAAAGGCACTTTGCAAGCAGACAGAGGGGAATAAAGTATTTTTGAGGATAGGCAGAACACGTTTAGTTTCCAACTCATTTCTTGTGGTGCTAAACAAAAACTAGACAACGCAACAAGGATTTAGGGTATGGTTTGAACAGAGGTAAGACTCCTGTTAGATATGGCTGTGACAGAGAAGAGCAAAGGGAGGAAAAGGCATCCTGGCCATTAAAATTGAAGTTGTTTATCTGTGTCCAGGAAACTGTAGCCCTGCCTATGGCCACTGCTTGTGTGGAAAGCACCTTTCAGGATATTTATTTTTTTACTGAAAGGAAACTACTTTCCCCCAAATCTGTTCAGATCCAAACATTGACATTCCACCAAGGCAATGTTACAACTCCACCCATTTGAACACAGCACATTTCTCCAGCAGGGGTTTGTACAAGTTCACTGGGAGAGATGCTGACTGTTTTACATGCCATGGGTACACTCTTGTAAGGCACTGGCTGAATAGCACATGCAGATCTGTAAATGGCTTAAACATAAGAATTGCTGATGGAAACCAAAGGAGCTTCTCCCAGGAAAGACAGAAGAATGTGACCTGCCATTTCAGTGTTTTAACAGCCTGGGATCCTAGACCTGTATCTTATTACAGTCTATTGTCCCTGATACAGCTGCTAAGGAATTGGCCATGAAGGGGTTTACTCTCAGGCCTGAGAGAGGCAAGGCTCCAAAACCAGGATGAACTGTGAGCAGTTACAGAAACTGACAGAAAAGTCATATAGTGGAGAATCCTGACCAGGTTCCTGAGAAGTTGCTTTGGTAATAGGGCTAAAGGCTAGCTAAATGCGAGTGGTCCTCTCTTGACCCTGTTCCTATTGCAACTGGCCCTGGCTCTTCCCAGTACATAGCACAGTGCAATTATCTCAGTGAACAGAAAATGGCATATATGGGCAATGCACTAGGTTAATGATATAAAGTACTTGCGACTTACAAATTAGTCTTACCCTGGAGATATTATGGTAAAGACTGGTATGTTCAGAAACATACAGCAATATAAAATTATTTAAATCTAAGCAAACACTTCTCTTAACCATGTTGGTTTGCATCTTAAATAGAAGAATAAGGTGATTTCTGCAGCAGATTACAGTCTCTATATAGTGAGCTCTATATTGTGGTTTACCCATTTCCTAGACACCACTACTTGGACAAACCTTTAGTGTCATGACTACAGCCAGACACTTATATTAGGGAAGAAGGAAAATAAATACTTAAATGCACCCCTATAACTCTTGTTAAAGAGACAAAAATATTTTCAGGAGAGACTTCCTCAAGTATTTGTTCACAGTAATCTTGACCATGTCTGCAAACATTTTTAAGAAACCCTCTCTGGAGTGCTAAGATCCTAACAAAGACCACATCTCCTAACAGCTGAGGAGGACTGTGCACTGAAAGGGAAGTCACCTGTGAAAGGACACTCAATCTTCAACTGTATTGCTGGTACTACAGAGCTTTCAATGAAACCTTATTCAGGGATGAGACCTGGCAGTGCCAGATGTCATACTGTACTGCTTGTGATAGATAGAGGACTGCAGGCCTTGGGTGGAGTGGGAACAAAAGACAGGTGAAACAAGGAAATGAAGAGCCAATTTCAGCTGAGAGCAGCCAGAGACATCTAATCACAGACATCTGTACTATCTGCTTGTATCCTGGGGCTGTGCTTGCTTGTTTGTTTGCTTAAAAATAACCTCCACAAAAAACCAAAAGAGTAAGTACATGAGTACCTTTGTAATCCCAAAGAGGACATATTCAAAGCAGGGTTTTTTCCAGATGATGTGATTAGTACCTGCCACAAACGGTTTGGGCTCACTTGGTCTTCTCATGGTGGAGTGGGATTGTGTAGTTGGTCTCTGGAAGTATCCTTAGAACATATAATGTCTGATTTTGTACATTTTAAAATGAGTGCAACTGTCACACTAGAAGATGATGTTTGCTCCAGCACACCAACATCAACACAACCAAGAAGATGCAAGCCTGTGCTCTGTTTCTTTGTTTTGCAGGCCTGTTGAGAGCATTGCAAAATTCTCAGATATGATAGTAAATCCCACATATGCACAGCACATATTTCATACTGTACTGCTAAAGAGTCCAGAACAGAAATATAGAAAAAAATGTGCCATACTCAACATCAATTAAGAGGCAAGAACATAATTACCAGTATGAAAATCTGGGCATGATGTTAGAGAGCCTTCACAAACTAACCAAATCATCTGTATTGTGTTTTAAGTAGATGCCACCCCACTGAGCAGGAAAATACCCCAAGTATGTTCCATTCTATGGTGTTATAATCCTGTCTAACTGGCGGGGGGGAAATAGTTCAGTTCACATTCAATTCAGAAATCACTGCAGACTGCTTTTTCAGCTGACAAATATGGTACAACTACACTTTAAAACTTTCCCCCTTCCCCATACCATCTGAACAAAAGAAATCATTAAGTGTAAGAGAAGAATTGGTCAGCAAGTAGTGTTGAACAAGCTCAGCAGTTTTTGCCTTAAAACCCAGATAGTTCACCACAGATTAGCAGTTCCCACACTAGTAACCTGCTTCATGTTTTACAGTTTTAAAGACTGCTGTTAGCTTTCAGCATGAGTGAATCTGACATTTTAATTACACAGTCCCCCACCATACTGCAGAGCATCCTACTCTCCTAGTAACACAGAACATTTCTTCCTCTCCTCTATGCGAGTACTAGTAACCACCTGCCCTAAAAAAAAAGAAATCCCATTCAGATGGAAAAATCCTCATTAATAACATATCCCCTGGTCTACCTACCTGTGCAATTCTGCATAAACATCCACACATTTAGCAAGAACACATGCAAACCTGCTGTGGGGTACCTCCCACCAAACAGAAAGTTCATTAAGCAAGCTCTGACTAGCTCTGTCATCTGCAGGCTGAGCTGACCAACAAACTACTGTTGCAAGAAATACTGATCTAAGTAGTCCCTTATCACATAGCTTTCAGAGTCTCAAGGGAGAGAGAACAGTGCTTGTAGTCTAGAACACAAAATAACGGGAAGGAGACAGTGCTTTTTCTGGAGGGGAAAATACAGCTGGGAACCATCTACATTAGCAGTGTTTCATGACAGATTCTTGCAAGCAACATTATATCCTTTTCTTTTGACTAGGAAGTGAGACAGAATGTCTTATACAAGCTGCAAACATGTTTAAGAAATACAGTTTGTGTAAGTTGCTGTTTTGAGAGATAAATTTCTAATGTCTGGGGGGAAAAAAAAAAAGACAACACTTTCTTCATTTACATTCACCCACTGTTGCACTGGCACAGTCCTCTGTTTACTGTCTGCAAGGTGCACTCTGATAGTAGTGGAATGTGTATTTTAAATTTGCAGAGCAGCTTTAATCCCCAAATTCCAAAAGCAAAGTTTCCCAGGAAAAGGGAATAAGATAGCCAAACACAGCAGTACAATAAAGGCTCAATTCACAGAATAAAATTTAATTGTTGTTGCATGGATGTGTAAAATTTTTCATGAAAGGAAAGGGAAGTTTACTACTTCATCTGTAAACTCATCACTCAAACTGCAGAAGCAGCAGTCTAGCTAGAGGAACTAAAAACGAAATTGGAGCAGGATTGGGGATGCTTTTAAAAGTATTTCTTTTCTGACATTTCTGCTGCTATGAACTCGGGAGAAACCACACATAATGACCAAAGAATGTACCCTAGATTTGCTGAATGCTATTACTACCGTCAGTTCAGATAACATCTGAAACACACAAACTTGATTTGTGCTTTTGATGTCTGGGCAAGAGGGTAAGGATACATCACGATTGCATTAGTGACTTACAGATAGGAAGAAAAAAGTGCATGAAGATAACTTACTTGCAGAACAAAGCCTGACAATACAACATCACTTTCCAGAGTGAATGCTGTAATGAAAATCCTACTCAGCATCAACAAGGGCAGCCTGGCACTAAAATACTGCTGTCCATGAATTCTCTTACCACTTGTAAGCACATCATTTTCATGGTGGCAAACTGACTGTCTGGCCCAAGCAGTACACAGACTTGTTTAACTACCAGGCTGCTGACAGGACAAGGGTTTCCCCAATGTTCAAACACAAGACTGAAAGCAGAAGTTAGAACTTTAAATTATGTTCAGTCCATTTCTCCAAGAATCAGAAAAAGTTCATTCCTTACAAAATTCCACAACTTTATTCAGTGATGCCATTTCTGTACCTGGCAGCAATGAATCTGGATCACCATTATAGAACCTCAAGTCCAGGTATTCTTGGGAATGGTCCAGTTACAGGTGCTAAAAAGCATTTTAACTCGTCTTTGCCTGACAGCACCGTTTTATGTGTGATCTGATTAAATGCTGGAAACTTCAAGCCTTCCTATGATAAGGTGAGAACATTTTAGAGCTCAAGAGGCAAAGATTAAAATACTTGTATGTTTCTCACACCCCCTCACAACTAGATTATTCTTTTTAATATCTTTGGGGTTGTGTTTTTTCATTCACATGAGATTTCCCCTTGGGTTTTTACCTAGCCTGAGGACTCCATAATAATGAATCAAATTAAATTTCTGGCAGCAGCAGGATACATCTCAGGTAAAGACAAAACCCAGTTTTTAAACGTATCATCAATGTCAAAACAAAAAGAAGAAAGAACATCTCTTGGATGCAAGATATCACAAGTTCAGATCACTAGGCTAGACTTCAGAAGAAGGGAAGGAACTAACACCAGGTATATCCCACATCAAAACACTGGGCTCAAAGGAGATGGAAAAAGTCACACGGCAGTTATACAGGCCCTTCCAAGAAGCTGTGAATCTTCCCATTCTTTGCACATGTTTTGTTGCTGTCCTACTACTCTGAGCCATGAAAGAAACACCATAGAGCACATGAAATCATGTAGCAGCTGAAAGGCTTGTAGGAGACTGGTGCACTCCCGCTCCCTCTGCACCAGGTTTTCTGGGTACCAATTACCTCTGCAAGGTGCCATGTAAATGCTACTGTATAAAGCAGACAGTAAGATAAAGCTTGCCCAAGGCTAGCCAAACTTGGAGCCCTGACTTCTGCCTCCCCAAATAAAAGTGGGTATTTTGTCTGAACCACACCCACCTGCACAGGGGATTAAAATAAAAAAAACAGGACAGGAACTTGCCAAAGCACAGGTTCTCAGAAGCCACTGTGAGCTACAGGGTGGACCACAATACCACACACATGGAAGCTTCTGTCAAAATGCTTTCAATTTTTGCCTCTTGCTCTTTCAGCTGCTGCTGGAGCTTTTTTTCATTGCATCTTCTACCAGGATAGAAGGAACATTCTTTCAGTTCAATTAAAAAATTAGAGGAATATCCAGTACCAAAACATGAAGCCATAACCAGCTATTCCTAAAAGACTATTTCAACTACTGCAATGGCCAGGAAGTTGGCAATTGTTACAATTTTATTCAAAAACTGAGAGGAAACATTTGGAGAACAGTGTAGCACCCAAAGTTCACATTCCAGCTGGGCAAAGTCCCAGTTCCCTTCCGCCCTAGACCTCAGCAGCGCTGCCCAAGCAATAGTGAACTCAGAGCAAAAGGGCATTTAGGAAGCACTGAGCTGATTCAGGCTCCTACAGGGTACAATCAACAATTACCCTTTAGCACTTGGATTATTAGCATTTTGTTACCACTGCTATCCCAGTTTATTAATAATCTGAATGCACTTAATCACAGAAGACCATGTAAAGGTGTTGTGCCTCACACAGGTCTCTGACAGTCTATAGGGGTCACACTGGTGTTACATTACAACCATCAAACCCAGGACACTGAAGGATAAGTCAATGACTGCTTTTTAAGAGTGGGACATACAGAGCTATCCTTCTGCCTTAGACATTGTAATGAATCTCAAAGTTTTGCTGAGGTATCTTCGCCTCTCCAGAAATAAACAGAACTAGCACACCCTGTCTTTTCAAGCATGTCATAAAATTGCCTAGAAGAACAAGCCTTTTACTAGAATTACTGCATCTGGTCAAGCTTCATCTTCAGTTCACAGAGGTCCAAGCCAGCTACATGACTGCAATTGCTACCACAAAGCTGATAGAAATAAGTCAAATGGGTCAGTTTACAGACACACTGAACCTATTAAGAACCCAGGAACACAGAGAAATTAGATGAAGAGCAATCAAACACTGCTACAACTAATGGTTTTTAACACCAGTGAACATTAGAGCAAAATATGAAATAACACAGGGTGGTGGCAAGGAGGATAAAGCAAGGGGAAGTTCAGGAGGTGGCTGGGTAATTTAGGAGATAAGAAAAACAGGTATGTCTTTGAAACTTCAAGCAACACATGTAATCCCATGAGATACAGACAATAATCTTATGAAGGGCTAACCGATACACAATACTTCAGGGATTTAATTCATTACCTTTGTTACAGAGTTACACGAGGGAGTCAATAACAGTGCAATGGTTTAGCAAATACTTCAGGTTGCCATTTCTTTCCCCTGAGCAAAACACCAAGTCATCAGTTTTTAGTAACTTAAGTCAAGCTGCTGCTCAAGCAGATTCTTGAATTGTTAGGGGTGCTAGAGCTGGAGCACATGTTACTGTATGAGACTCTCCTGATATCAGCATTTTTGCAGAACAGGACATTAAGTCCTGTTTGAGATACACAGTATCAGGCCCCATGCGGCTCAGTGCCTTAAAATTCACATCCTAAATGAACACTACCAAATTTATTTTCCAGATGGACAAAAGTAAAACAGGCAGCAGACAGCCATACACAAAGTGACACACAGATCTGTGTTTCAGGTAGCTCATCTCTCCTTTACAAATAAAGACCAGCTGAAGGCAACCAAAGTCCAATACACTGACTAGAGTAACACACTTCTGAGAATGTGTTAGTCTCAAAATCAGTCATCACCTACGTGTCTTCAGCATGCCAAGGCTGAGATGGAACATATGGTACTATTTCTCCTGCTATGTGACTAGCTTTTCATTGAATGTCATTTAAAACGCATCTAAAAAGCATCTTTATGAGATGCTAGCAGATATCCACAGGACTCAAGTCAGTATTCTGTTTCAGTGAGAAGTCGTTTTTAGTTCTGTTGAAGTACAAGTTTATTTAGGGAAAGAATAAAAGGGAGACTGTACATGTTTTCATGCCAACATCTTCCCAGAAATTGTTAAACTGAAATGCTATTCTTTTGAGAGCCACTATGCAGCTGCAAATCAATCAAGTATCATTAACATGGACTGACAGAGAGAAAAGCCAACACATACACAGTTCTCAGAAGTGAAGGATGAGGACTGCTAATGTAATGCTGTTCTGATGGAGGAGTATGGAAAGGGGTGGAGCAAGAAGGAGTTCAGCATCAGAAGCCTTGAAGCAGAAAGCCATAAACAAGAGCCATGTGCTGAGACAGCTGTTCAGAGCCGTGCTATCAGAAATTCTCTGCAGAAGATTTGCAGTAGTATTTGGGGAGGAAGATGCCAGAACATTTCAGTTTCTCGTTTGATTTGAGGTAACTGACACAACACACACACAAAAACTATTTTATCTTTCACAGTCGTCTGTTTTTGTGGTACCTTAAGTAATTCACTCACACTGAGTTAATAAACTACAAAGGCCTCACCGTACCCTTGAACAAGGAACCTCAGAACGTTACAATAGAACAGGTTTGGATAGGAAAGCAGGAGTAAGTCTAACCTCAGTCCACAGGTTTGTTTGATGTTTCCATACGGCATTCTTATCCCTTACCCCCAGTCCCCCACCCACTCCCACACGCAAGCGCCAACCCTTTCTAAGTCTGATTTGAACCCATAAACTCTGTTGTGAGTGTTAGCTCCCAATCTCACAAAAATGCCAGTACTTACAAAAGACTATCTACACTGAGGACAACTAGTCTACACACACAGCTTCAGTTATGCATCTGCAACACATATGCTCTAAGTTCGGTCAGGTAGGTACATCTTTTCTACCAGAACATAGAAAAAAACAGTACCTCAGTATCATCTTTGTGGCAACTGTCAGACAGTTTATTGATAAACACTATCTTGTTTTCTAAGTTCTGGATAGTCTCATTTGCACATAAAGTACTTCTTACATTGATCCTGGAGCTGAATCTGTTTTCAGAGTCTGAAAGAGCATCACAACCAACTCATAGAGAGAGGAGGCTGGCATGAAAAGAGATACATGAAGACACAAAGCCAAGGACAAATGCAGTCATTAATTAATAGATTATAGGTATACAAAAAAACACCTTCAAGCAATTAAGATTTGTAGCTGGCAGAATGTCATACATTTATGGGTTCTCTGCTTCCAACAGCAGTTGCTGGATGCCAAGTAAATTCTCAAACACACAATTTCTTTTTCTCCCTTCAGCACTTCTTAATGCCATAATTTGGATTAATTAGCATTGTTTCAATCAAACATCAATTCAACAAGCCCAGAACATTGCCCCTACCTGATTAGACTCGCAAAAAGTACCCTGTATATCTGCTGCTTTTGCTGGGAGTGCTCAGAGGACTCCTTTGGAATGCAGACTCCTTCAGACATCAGAGACTACTTTCAAAGTCCAGAGACCCCAGAATTGTTTAAAAAGCCAACAATCACAACTACCTTTACCCCTGCTGCCATACTGATTTAGACACAGGAGATTGATTGTCTTATCTTTTCATGAAGCCTAACCAGCATAGCCTCAGATGAGAGAGTTCGGTGACAAAGAAATCCAGTGGTGCTAGGAGAGGATAATTCACACACCCAACTCATAGAGCCTCAAGCAAGGGAATCCAACAAGTTGCCTTTCTCGCAAAAGGGATCTACAATCAAGAATTTCACTCTTTTAAGAAAGAGGAGCAACAAAGTTTTTAGTGGACTCCTGAGTCTTATAAAAGCACTCAGAGGTCTATACAAGAGTCAGCTTTACAAGTTAGCGGATCATAACAAGAGTGCATGATTTTTCCTGGCTTAGGAACAACTGGGAAAAGATTTAAAAAGCCCACACAAAGAACAACTTGCTTAAGTATTATGGTTAAAGATACCATGAAAAAGAGAGGACAGGAGATACACATCCTAACCAACCTTCCTTCTGTGGATAAAGAACCATCTGATCACATAGTGACAAATGCATTTACATCCACTCCTGCTCCACAAAACCCAAGCTGATGTGACTGCCAGGGTGAAATCACCAAAAACAACTTAACCCCCTCTTCTCTATTTATCTGGTCTTCATTTACTTTCACCCTTGTTAGTGTGAAGAAGGAAAAGAGAGTTCATGTGCATCAGTGGGGCAGAGCTAAGCACAACAAGTTTCCATGGCAACGAGATACAGCCCCAGTGAGGGAGGCCTGTTAATAGCCGTGAGGCGATGTACTCAGCAGAAACAGATTTTTCTATCAGACAGCCAGAGATAGCAGCTCATGTTCATACGCAAACGTGCAAGGAATCTGATTCTTGGCCTTGTACAACCCCAATGAATTCAGCTAGAGTTACGCCAACATAGACCACAGCAAGATAGAGACTGGCATTTGGTGTTAGCAAGAAAAATAAACAGGCAATATGGAGAGACAGTCAGCCTTTGAAAAAAATTAAGAGTACTCCTAAGACCTTCCTCATTAACTGAGCATGTATTACCAAACTGCAGGAAGACCCACAACTGATATGAAAGGGAAAATGACTGGGTCATACACTGATTTGTGCATACTGTTCCATCACCTACTGTCCCTGGTTTCACCTTCAGCAAGTCCATATTTATACACAACCCAGCCTCTTACAAATAATAACCTGCTGCACATGGAAAGGGAGCGAGCTGTAATTATCCTGAATTCACTACTGACCAAGTTAGTCATTTCTCCTTTGTGACTTCAGCTCCTTTCCATTAGGATACAACTATTCACACTATGGTATTTTATACACTTGCTGGTGCCCTCCAAATGCAACTTTTCTCATACACACTGCTGACTTTTCTCCTAACAGACTGCTAAGTCTTCTGTCAACATTCATGACGAAATGTGCTTTCATCTGTAAAAATACAGTCTCTAAATACGTTGAATTCAATAGGACAAGTCTCAATTTAATGTTAAGAGCATGCTCAAAGCTTTGCAAGACCAGAACCCCAGCAAGGAAGAACTAAGACCACTAGCAAACTTTTCCAAGTCAAGCAGAAAAGCAGCAACTGTCCCAATCACAGCATATGTACTGCCAAAAATTCACAAAAAGCCATTTTCTGCTTTTATATATCAGGCATAAGATAAATATGCCCTGTACAGTTTATAAAAATAACTGTGACAAAATAAGAACAAAGGCAGAAACTGTCCAAGCAGACTTCATTGGGAGGGGAAAAGAGTAATTTGAAGTGATACTGTGTAGAGCAGATCAGACACAGCCTCATCCGAAGAGAGTTTTATTTAAGCCCTACAACTCTTTCCAACATTGCAATAGGTAAAACTGCAAACAATTCAGAAGCAACTCTTAAAGCAGGCACCAAAAGTGCAGAGCTGGTTTGTGTTATGTGATGGGGCTGTAAAGCTGACCAACACCTGACTTGAACAAACAATCCCCAGTTAAATACAAGCATCAGGGCTGCCTCTGTGACAGGCTCATCCCTGCTCAGAATCCTGGTCATCAAGAGGATGACTACCACCACATAGCTACAGCACTTTAAGGCAATGGACTCTGGATTGGCATGGTAAGCTTAAAGCACTCCAGCCCTAAGGCTTTGCTCGAGAAGAAGAGCGGTGCCTTGTCTGGCCGTTGTTTATCCAGATACGGTAATTAAAAACTGCACCATAACGCATTTGATAATAGTCTTACTGTTTCCGTGAACTGAACTGCTCCAGTTAAACATGATATCACAGCTACATAATCATTTGCATTTATTTATCTATAAAACATTTTTTCTGGCGGTACATGAACTCTGTTCTTCACTACAGATATTTCCAGCACATCTCAGAGCAAAACGCCTTCCTGTCAAACCCAAAGCTTACTCCACATTCCTGTGGCACCCACTCTCTGACTCCTCAGCAAGGACCATGCTGACCCCAAACCCTGGCTCAGGAGTGACACACAAGGATAACATCCAACTGGTAAAAAAATCTGGCAAGGCTGTTCACGCCTTCTCGGTAACAGAGCAGTGCACGTGGGTACCATTCCACAGGTGTGTTCAGTGCAGAGCTGTTTACATTAAATACAACTGAAGTGCACTAGCAAGACTGGATGACAGTTATGGAGCAGCAGTCACAGGAAACTAGTAAAGCACAATTACTAAACATCTAGAGCTCTAACAAAAAAAAAGCAGTAAAGAGGAAACAATACAGCTATAAAAGAAGCAAGATTACAGGCCAGCCACCAAGTCATACAAGATCTCATCTCACAGAAGGTAGCCTATAGCTTCAACAGAAAGCTCCATCAGCCTTCCGTAGGCAGGCCTGTGGAAATCAGACATCCTCACTTTCCTCACTTGTGAACACAGCAAGCAGGTGGAGCTTGTGACCCACTGACCCACTCCGGGCTTGCCTACCTGCTTCAGGAGAAACTTATCCTCTGCGTTGATCTTGAGGGAGACAGCCAGGTGGATGGCAGAGAGCACCACCCCACTGATGACTGCAGCCCTCATCCGCACTGGCAGCAGTGTGTAGATGCTGTAGATAAAGAAGACGGTCCACCAGATGCCCTCTGAGGCACTTCTGGGCCACACCAGTAGAACTCCTACAACTTGCACTGCCAGGATCACCAGGATGACAGAGTAGCATGCCAGCCACATATGGTCCTGGTGGAAGTCGTTCCGGTTGCACACCATGCACAGCACTACCATCAGCAAGATGGCCAAAGACAGTACCACCACATAGGATACCTTGTAGTGGCCGTGCGCAGCATGGAAAATGAGCATGACCACGCAGACTAGCACCAACACGGCCATGAGCATGGTGAGGCTACTCTGGTTGAGTCGGAAGAAGTAGCGCTGGTAGAGGCGCTCCAGTTTCTCTGACTGGAACTTCTTAGACCTGAAGATTTGCAGCACGCTACTGCAACAGCTGCCCATGGAGAAGGCCACTTCGGAGTCCTCCTCGTCCCCGTCCTCTTCCTCCAGCTCCTCAATCTTGGCCTTGATGCGTTTTTCCTCCAGCCCCAGTTCCACAGAGCGGGGCCGTACCTCCCCTTGCTCCCCCAGCTGCCGGGGGCTGGCATTGTTGGGGGCAGCAGGGGAATCGCTGCCAGGCGGGTGGCGGGACCGGTGACGTCGGCTGTCGTCACCATGCTCCTGCCAGGCGGATTTGGACCTAAAGCTCATCATCCTGCAGCCGCTTTCGCCGCGGCTCCGGCTCGCCTGGGGCTCGTAGTCTTCATCGCTCCTCCACCTGCCAGACACGCGGACGGCCTTCTTGTCCGAGGACCTGTTGGCGGGCGGTGGGTAGGAGTAGCCATTGGCCCGGGCCTCCACCTCGCCCCAGGCCGATCGGTGCGGCTCGGTGCCAGCCCAGGGCGCGGGGCCGCCGAAGCCCGGGGGGCTCACGCTGTTGGACCGAGACATGCCCTGCAGGAGAGGACGGCGGGCAAGGGACAATCGCCGGGCGCAGGGTCCCGCCCCAGGAGATGAGTGACTGGGAGAGCCCTTAAAAGCCAGCAACGGGGAAAAAAGGGACAAAAAAACCCTCCACGAA
>VZRI01008823.1:214172-229564 GCA_013397515.1 Upupa epops | reverse complement strand
GGCGGCAGAACCACGGCGGCAGGACGGGGCCAGAAGCAGCAGGCGCAAGGCTCATGCATACAGCGGCCGCCGCCGCTCCCGCTACGCTGCGGTGTCTTCGGGCCGCGGGGGCGCCTCTTCCAGGGGCACCAGGGAAGGGGAGGAACGAGTAGATCTGAAGGAAAAGGGATAAAAAAAAAGGAAAAAAGGCTAAAAGGCGGGGCCCGCTGTCCCCACCCCGCGCTGTCAGCGGGACGGGACGGGACGGGGCGGCGGCAGCAGCGCGGGGCAACTTGCTGCTGCAGCCCCGCGCGCGCCTCTGCCAGGAATCGTGGCGGGCGCGCGCCCCCGCCCCNNCGCGCGCCCCGGCCCCGCGCCTTTGTACTCCCCATTCAACCCGGCGCCAGCCGCGCCGGCCCCCGACACCGCCCCCCAAAGCCCCCTATTGGTGCGACCTCCACCGACGCCCACAGCCATTGGACACTGTTGCCGGCCCGCCCACCAATGAACGCACCCGAGGGGCGGGGCCCTCGTTAACCGCTTCGGCGCCCGGCAGGGCCGTGGGCAACTCCGGAGGATTAGATCCGCCACCGGTTCCACCGAGCCACCGCGTAAGGTGAATAAAATCATCTTCGCTTTTCGCATCATACTCAAGGCTTTGTGACACCGCTTCCTGAGAGAAGAGAGCAAAGGCAACATCGACCACCAGTGCCCCAAACACGGGTGAGCAGAAGACAGCGTCCCAAAGAAACTCGCTCCATCTTAGTAGTTTGTACTCGACCTACTACTAACACTGCCGTAAAGGCTAAACTACATCTACAGGCTTTGTGACTGTCTTCCCAGAATCACAGACTGGCAGCACTTGAAAGGAACCTCTAAAGATCACAGAATCTCTCTAGCTGGAAGCTACCTACAAGATTATTAAATCCAACCTTTGACCTATCAGTGCCAGGCCCCCACTAAATCATCCCTACATGACCTAATCCAACAACCCTGCCAGAGCAGGATAACCTTTATCTGTTAGTGCTGAGCCATGGTTGACTAGAGGGTATGTTTTCTAACCCAGTTAGAGACACTCACCAGGGACAATGCCACAGCTTCTTCTACACTGTTCTTTAAGCTCATCCACTCTTTCTGGAGCCAGGGGTTTGCCAACGATGATTTACACAGTGTTTTGAAGGTAAGCATCATGTACCAAGAACAATACTATTGCTTCACAGTCTGTGTTTCATTAAAAAGTCAAATCAGATAAATGCTTGGCCTCAGCAGGAGAAATGGGCAGTTGCCTATGTATTTGTACAAACACCAAAAATGTCTGCTCAGGAGCACCCATGGGCAGTAGTGCTGAAGACATGGTTTCTCAAGTGGCAGAACTAAGACAAGGTTTGTAGAGATGTACCACTGTGGGATACAACTGAAAAACACAATTTCCCAAATGCCTGTCCTTTACTTGAAAATAACTTCACAAACTTCATCAATTTAGGCCCTTCTGCATTTCAATGAAGATATGTAAAATTACCCACTGAATTTTCAGCAGCTGCTTCCACAGAGCATCTTTTATTCACCAGGATTATGCAGTTTATGCTTTTCAATAAAAGTCACACATGCAGCTATTGCAACAGTGATGTATGTCATACGTTTCTGCCAGCTGCCATATACTGCCTCTGGTAAGACTGCAGTCTCAGTTCACTTTCTACGAAGGGACATTTTTGTATATTGTCTTTCAGATGGAATTAATCTTTTCTTGGGATACTACACAATGCTGTTATTATCCATACACTACAATAAAACTCAAGAATTCTACAGTTGGTTACTCCAGCCACATGGTGCCTGAACCCTAAAGACCATGAAACAATTCTTCAAAAGATGGTAAATTGGGTCAGGCCTTCTTGATTTGTACACAAAGCCCTCCTTTGGAGTTCTCTCAAAGCCAGTGGAAAAAGACCTAAATTTTCCACAAAACTGTGCGACTGCAAAACCAAGTGAATGGAGAAAGATGATCCACAATGCTTAAAACTGACAATGACTAGCTAGGAGTGTATATAAACAAGGCACATTCCAGATCTTAATACATTTAGTCCTGCCTATCAACAAAGCATTGCTCAGATGAAGGGCCAAATCGTTTTAAGGTTCTTGAGTCCCTCACTGGCACTGTCAGGTCTCATTTAGCTTTTGCATCATCATAGCCTCTGGAAGCTTGAATCCAAGGTAGAATTCCACTGTAAACTCCAGCCCTTTCTCCAGGAAGCTTACACAATGCAGGTACCAGAAATGCAGTTTCAACTCCAGAGTAATACTCATTGTTCTTGTCACAGTGTCATTTTGACATATGAATAGTTTTGCTTTATTTTCCTGATAATTGATGGTGAAGATACCAAAATTGTTGTTTTTAAAAAAATTCCTTAGGCAGAGGAGTAAAAAAAGCTTTGACCATGCTAGAGAAGAAAACAAGACTTCAAAAGTCTGTAGCTTTAAAAACAGGTAGGTAAACATGAGGTGATAAGTTTAAAGAAGCAGTTAAAGGCAATTCTGCTAGAAATCCGTAATTCGTGAAAGCAATTAGGATGCTGTATGAGAAGTAAAGAGTAGCACCAAATAATCAGGCACTTCACACAATGACGACTTCAGTTATGACACAGAAGTCATAATAAATACCTTAAAATTAATGATTGCTCTTAGGTGATATTATTGGAACATGTGTATCAGACTTGTAGAAGAAAGGTAACTAGTAAGATATTATAATATTAAGGTCACAGATTATAATAGTTTAGCTACAGCTTTTGTTCTAACAGGCAATTTCTTCAAGCCCTAGCTGTTGTTTCTAATTCAGGAACCAGATTATAAATGGCAGATAAGCAACTGTGTTTGGCTCACCTTAAAGAATCATGTGCGCAAGCAAAACCACAGCATATTCTAGGTGGCTGTAAAATCACTTAAAACCATCTAACATTTATAATAAAGAACATTTGGGCAATTTTTCCTCTGTTAATATATGACACACAGCAGTTACCTTTTCCTTTCATAATGTAGCCCATCAGTAGTCAGTCTCTGAAGAATGACCAAAATTGAGGAGCTTCTATATCTCAGTCCCAACATGGCTACTTACATGCTATGGCCTTAGTCAATACAAGTATTCTTTGTATTCTAATCTGTACAATGGGAATATTTACTTGCTTTGTTCATAGTGTAGTGCCAAAACAAAAGCTCACTAATCCTTATCCAGAAAGGCTCAAGTTCCACCTTTCACTCTAGCCTATGCCTTCCTAAATTCTATTCACCCAATCATACAAGTTGTTCCTTTATTGGGGTTTATTTTTTTTTAGGACATCTTTAATCACAGATTAATACAACTCTGGATTAATACTGAACCCTGCCTCTTTGGGCTTCTCTCTTTTACAAAAGTATTTATCTTGTTAATAACTAGATGGAAGTCAACACATAGAAGAGTTAGGGACTTCTAGCACAAAATTACTTGAATGATACCAACCCCACAACATCCTTCAGGAAGCCAGGAGAGAAACAGATATAATCAAAGACCTAAAGTGAAGCACAGATCTAAAGTTCTGCAACACAGAACCAGTTCACACCAAATTCTGATTTCAGATGTAGTCACATGTATCTGTATCAAAACATGTTTTACTTTATTATTATTACAGCAGGTGCAGCAGACAAACATTAGCATTCTTTCTTTGCCTTATTTACTTTAAATGGGGAACAACATCTAGATAATGACCTCAGAACATACGTCACACATTTCACTTTCCGTGGCCTTTGTGCAAGATTCACGCAAGTATTAACTCTGAAACTTCTAAAATATCTGTGCTCTCTGAATTAGCAAAGCTTTTGTAAAACAGGGTCTCAGTCCTTTCACCTCTGTATAATCCACCGCAGTCCTCCGAAACACAGAGCTAGTAAAAGAATCCAATTTGGAGGCATCAAATACTGAAACTGAACAAGTGCTCCCCCTGCCTCCCTCCTATAATCAGATGATTCACAAGGAATACAACCAAAAGCAAGTACAAAACCCCCTGCCTCCCTCCTATAATCAGATGATTCACAAGGAATACAACCAAAAGCAAGTACAAAATTGTAAAATACACAAATCCACAACCATTTAAAAAATAAACAAAGAGCTCAAACCAAAACAACATGACTCATCCGTGACTTTCAGGGGTACCACAAAGCCTAGTAAGACAGTGTGCTTACTGAATCAAGTTTATCAGTTTTTTCACAGCAGCATCCACATTTCACCTCAAGCACAGAAGCAAAAATATTTTCATTTCTTAGCTGACTGGACAAGCTAGAGCTGGTACCAAGACCTGCAACACCAGCATATGTACCTATGCAGCTATCTGTGCAGTACAGGAGGAATGCATCCTGAAACACCACAGTGCAAACAGTTCCTATGCTTGTTCATGGGCATTTCACACAACCCTGCAATAAAAATGTAGCAAATAATTCTAGATCTTAACAGACACAGCAGCTCATTTTTTTACCTGTGCCTTCACATACCTATTCAAATTCAGTCTTGCTAGCTCACGTATAGATAAAATCAAAGCAATCTAAGGCCAAAATGTCATATTTGTCCTAATTGGACTTCTACAGCCTCTGTGAAACTCAGAGCAGGACAGTTATTTACTCTGACATGAGAGTACCTCATGCTGTATAGCTGTATATGATCTGGAGCTGAGCACAGACACAAGTTGCAGGAATTTCCCTGAGATTTCTACCCTCCTTTCGTATTTGGCCTTCTACCCTCCTTTTTTATTTGACTAGCACATCCTGGTGACTGTAGTACTAGGCAGCAACAGGTAAAAAGGGCCAGACAAAGTCACCACTAAACATATTTGCATGAGAAAGCCAGGCATCAAAAATATACAAAACCAGACAATTTTTTATTGAAAAAGTTATTCTGAATTATACAATTTCAATGTGTGGTAACAATACATTGTGCAGTACATTTCTTCCTATAATTTATGTAACAAGACTCCAATAATAGTTTATGATGAGAACAAGCATCAAACACGTAACTCAGAATAACTGAATCACATGATTTCTAACACCAGTGGTATGCACTAGTTTTACATCTTTCCACCAGCAATTTATTTTTTCAAATTCTGACAAGCTCAATCTGTAGTCGTGTACCACTAGGATCCTGGAGCACACTGGCCTGTGAGTGTTTACATCTGCCCCACATGTGTATGCACCTGTATGCCTAGTGCAAGTTTCCACACATCCTTTGATTGAAAAGTAATCCAGTACTTTCAGACCGCAGTTTACTTTTGGTAAGGCTTGCACAATAGCAACAGATCATTTCCAGTCTCACTAAGTAAACTAAGCAGCAGTGTCTTACTTTCAATTTTATATCCATTATATAAGAAAGCTTTTTCTACCGTTCCAGTTTGCTAACTTCAGAACAGTTGGAGTGCTCTGTTTATATAAACTGCACCAAAACGCTGAGTAAGAAATCATATTTAACACTCAAACTAGGAGTTTCCTCAGCAGCAGTTCCTACACAAGAACAGGACCAAAAAGGAGCATCTAAGCCAGTGCATCCAGTTTCCTATATTCATATAACAAACACTTGATAGAGAATCGAAAAGACTTCATAACACCAGCACATTACACAAAACATTGCAGCATTTGCATTAAGTGCTGTTATTCTGCCTTAAAAAAAAAACCCCAAAACACAACAAAAAACAAACAATCCTCTTTCTTCCCCCTCTCCTCACACCCCAAACAACTACTAAGTACTAAAGGAAAAAAGGCAGAAGTTTCATGGTCTGTATCCTCCAGTACCTCTCCTCTTCTTCCAGCTCATATTTTTATTGCCTGTCATTTAGTAGCAAAGATCAGCAGACATGTCTCTTTCTGACCCACTAAGTAAAGAGGTTGAAGAGGTATTTTATCTGAAGAAACCTTTAACTGAATGACAAACTGATTTTATAAGACCAACCTAGTGTTTGGCTGACTGGAAGGCCCTCCAATTCCTATATCCTCTCCACAACTGAAACTTTTTTAGGGAGGTTAGATGCAGAAGCAGCAAAGGGCTGATCTTTAAATTGATACCAGCTTATAATATTTAAGATACTCAAAATGCCCATATATATTTTCTTCAGATTATCTTCCACGGTTTTTAGAATGACACTAACCCACAGTAGCACCCAAGATGCTGAATGTAGATTACACAACAAATATGATTCTGCAAGTTCAGGTGTTCAAACAAGAAAACGTCAGCATTACAGTTTCAATGTACACTTGCTGGAAGTGCTAACAGATGACTGACTCCTGCTTCAGATATTCTGTACAAAGACAGGACAAAAACGCAATTCAGTGATCATAACAGAGCTTAATAAGCCTCCACAAGAGCTCCCACTAACAATTTTCCCATTAACAACATCCTCATGTGGTAGCAGATAATGTAAAATTTTTTATGTGCAAACTATATGGAAGTGATTTAATCTACAGACAGGAAGTTTCTTGCAACAGTCTGTGTGAAGTATAGTAAGACATAGAATTTTTTCTAAATATTGCAACGCTTTTATAGCTGAGATTAAAAAAATATGCATTTACTAGAAAAACAGATATAATATTGCCTGTGTCATCTGTCTCACTAATGTTAGCACATTATCAGTGTTAGCATGTGAAAGAGAAAAAGCACATCCAACACCACTAACACCCAGCTAATTTATCAAGACATAAAAAGGGCTTTACAGTCTTTCACATCTGTAAAAATCATTAGCATTCTGGAAATCAGTAACAAAGGGTATAAAAAAAAGTTACACTTTCCAGTCTTCCAGTCACATTTTTAATTCTCACGGCTTCAAGTTATTTCACTACAATCTTAAAAATCTTCTGATAAGCGTGGAAGAGTATTTGTTCAGGAGATGGGCAGCAGAACTTAAAAGCCACTTAATCCTGAAAGGATGTTCCAGGCTGTGAAGAGGCTTAAATCAATTAGAATGCTCAGTCCATACCAAATAAAACTGAATCACACAGATATTCACACCTGCTCACTTTATATTCCGTGCATGAGCACAGATCCTTCCTCAAACTTAGTATCAAGAACTGCCATTGCATTATTTAATATGAGCCTCAAATAACATTTAATTCCTTTGCTTCCAAGCACAGAATCCTTATGCTTTTCAGCCTTCTCAGTATTTCCCTAACTAACATCGTTTCCACACCTACAGTTTTCAAAACAGGAAAAAAGAACACCAGAAATCATTACTGTAAGGCACAAATGGAGCCTAGCAACACTCTTTGCAGCATAACATTTCAAAAAATTTTTTTCAATTACACAGCAGTGCTAAGTCACAGCTATCATGCGTAGGACATGTGCTGATGCTGGGCATGACAACATTATTTCACCCTGTCTGCAGTCAAACAAAAAAATCACTGTAGCTGTGCAATCTTATGACAAGCATATGCCTAAAATAGCAGCATTCTGCAACTACTGCTCAGTTCCTATTAGAGGATTATAACTTGTTATTTATGAGAGTTAATGGCATCTCAACACAGTATTTAAATCTCTCTCAGGAACTGTTAAAAATGCTACAAACTTTGCCGTGGTAGCAGACATATTATATTTAGCATATGAACTATGAAGTATTCTGTTGCATTAGTTAAGCATTCCACTATATTTATAATACTCCAGCGATTTTGATTTTATAGAAAACCATCACCATCTACAGTACAGATGACAGGAGAAGAGAGTTCACATTCTATTGAGGAATCTTCAGGAAGCTGCAAGCTTGAATGTTATTGCTCACATGTTATGAGGATCTCTTAAATGTGAAAAGCAGAGCATTCATAACACTACCAGGTTGTTCCAGTTCAAACGTGGGCAAAATTGCAAGTGACACACTATGTGCAAATGAAGAAAAATACAGCCCTAATTCACATCTATAAAGTACCTGCTTTTGCCCCTTAAAGAGTAACAGTGCAACATATTTTGTTCAGAATTACTTTATTTGGATTATAACAATTAGTATCACTGGTCAATAGTCCAAATCCAGGTAGAGAATACAGAATCAATTTCACAAGGCAATAACATGGACTAGTATATTAGCATACAAACAGTTTCACTGCATTATCAAGTAGAAATATCTTCCAACCATGCATAAAAAGTTTATGCTTAATCTTTCAGAGCTCCAGGTAATACCAGATTCCTAAATATACAAAAATACATTTAACGTGTAACAATCTTAGTGAATCAGACTTATAAAATTACAGGGTTTTTTCTTCACAACATAGAAAAAAAATACAAAAATGACTGTATATAGTTTTTACTCAAATTTCACTGACATAAATATACACCAAAATGTATGATTTGATGTATACTCATGAAAATTTTAATCTGAAAGATTTGAAAATGACACTGCTTGGTCACTTGATTGGTCCACACAAATGCGAACTCTCCTAATGATAAATCATAAAAAAACCCAAAACTTTGATACAAACATCACACTGTGAACAATTATACTTAACCTGCGCTGTATCCTGCATCTCAACATAATTTACAATATGAACATTTCTACAATTCCAGTTGTAAACTATATACTGGTAAGAACCTTGGTCTTTTAGAGGACAGTGACCAATGAGGACAAAGCCAGCATGGTAGAACATAAAAAGTATTGTCAGCTTAACCAGTACACATAACAGAGACTACCAAAGCAGAAAACAAGCCTACTGCAGAGTTTAGTGATGCTGACTGAAAACATGCGAGCCAAGTAAATGGTATGTGGGGGAGAAAAACCTTTCTAGATTTGTGTCAAAGAGCACTAATCAAAGTTTCCATTATAAAGTTCACATAAACCACATGGCAATTTTCTGTGACCGATGAAAGGAAACTTTATCTTATTTCATGAAGACAAATAAAACCATTTGTATGACCAAAGTCAGTACTAAGAAAAAACCCAAACAGTATTAGGACATTGCACTACAGCTCTTGCTCAACATCGCCTTGCAGTGATTTCGATGGAAGCTGAACTTGAAAAGGCACTGCAACCTGAAGCACTGGAATACTTGCTCATACTAACTGCATCTTCATGCGTCACAATGTAACTTTAAGATTAACTTTGCTGATAAGATTTCTTCACCTTCAAAGCGACTTCTATTTATTTTAAAAATAATCTGTAGTTTATTTGCATTAGTGTGGTAAATTAGTATTTTTCAATTACATATTAAAACTTATTCCGTAATGTTTAAGAACATTGGTTGTACAAGCTTTGTCCCCACCATCAGCTCTCTTTTTTCTCCTGTAGTGCAGTGCTATCTAATACAGAGCTATACTGAATGCTTCTCATCAGTAGAGCTCTGAATTTCTTTCATAGAGGAACATTACACAGACATGTTCCCTTTCAAACTGGACCAACAAATTCAAAGCCAAGTCTTTCATTTAGGTACAGAAATCAAGAAAAGTTCAGGAGCTGAGCATAAAGAATATTATGTATCCTGAATATATCAGAAAATCAGGTTTTTAGATGACAGAAACACTAAGTTCTTTGAGAGCAAGTACAAGCAAAATGAGATGTTTTGGTCAAAGGAGGAAGTTTACACTTTTCAACAATGAGTTCAGTATAATGCAACATTTCCAGATCACTACAACAAAGCAAGCCATAACATAAAGGTGAAGCAAATTTAAATTGTTGCACCTTTGAATGCAAAAGTGCTTTGAGGTTGTATATGGTCATAGTGGTTTTGATTACAGCCAGTAACCACCTCCAAAAGTTTTGATGTGGAAGAAAATATCATTATTCTCTCTTACCCTCTTCTTGAATACAATAGTCCTGTTTGCACTGAAACAGGAAAGGTGTTACAAAGTGCTAGGAAAATTCAAACTTTGTGATGGAGCCAAAAGGAAATTACTGAAAAATGCAAAATTTTTCTTTAAAACAAACATAAACCAAAATAATAGTAAATCCATCTCTTCCCAAGTGCTAAAAGAGCACCAATGCCATTACAATTCACCAGCTATATTTAGGGAGAGCTGTGATGTGTCAAGCACAAGTAACTGGGACACAGATATGGACCATTTCCAGGGAGAGGTGCTGGCAGGTGCAGCATGAGATTAGGATTGCAAGTACCACAGCAGTGGTCATACCTTGTTAATGCATCAAAGCATGATCTCACAAGACAAAAGCCAGAGAAGCCCTTGTGGTGTTGTCTACTATCGCTGACTGGGTCAAGATAGAATTTCATAGATGAACAGTCCTAACAGAGCAAAGGCCATAACCCACATTTCCTTTTGCCTTTGCTTGGATATCTGTCCACTTCCCTCTTACCCTTCCTCTTTCATTCCCCACCCCCTCCTCCAAACCTACCATTTGTTCCTAGCTTGGGGCACTGGTCACACAACACTGATGCCTTCTGCCTTGCCAAAATGTTTCCTCAGTGCTTTCACTTTCTTTTACCTTCCCAAGGGAAGACATAGCCTGCGAACCCAGAGAAAGCACCTAATAAAATTTAACTTACTACGGTCATCTGCTCTTTCAAAGAGACAGATGAGGGACAGCCTGTCCAATCTGTAGAAGCAGCATGGAACAAGAGATAATCTGCTTTCAAAGGAGCTTATGACTTTGCAACATTTCAGAAGCTCAGTGCTTGAAGCTGCCTGCCTGGATGTGCCAGAGTGATACACATCAGTCGCTTGTGAAAAGTCACATTGAAAAACAAAGCCCTCAAATGATTCAACAGTAGATCAAACAGTCCTCAGCACAGAAAGATGAGTACCACTGAACTGGTTGACAGTAATAAGAGATGATAAAGTAAAAAAAGGAAGAACTGCATCCACCTGTGTGATCTGCCTGTTTATATTGTTTAGATTAATCACTGATATCACTAGAAATATTACAGTTAGTATTTTTTTTTTAAAACAATTTTCAAAAAGTATCCAGGATGAAGTATTCTGTGGAGTTTTTATGTTTCAGATAAACATTACTCAAATGCTCAAATTCAGAGGCTGTAATCAGCTTAAACAAGATCTTCAGAGAACACACCACACTCTGGTCACATATCCTACTGTTTAAACTTCTAGAGAACCACAGCCTCCTTACTTCTCATAATTGGTTTCCTGTTCTTGTTCCATCACCTTTTAAATACACAACCTACCATTCTAAATTCAAACATTTTGCCTGGATTACATTCTCCACTGGAGTCTCTGACAAAAATTTTTCCAGAGCATATTGTTTGCTTTCACAGCAATAGTTTCTGGCATGCAGTCAAGCACTTATAAAAAAGAGGTATCAGTAATATAATCCCAATTCAAGCATTTAGTGGGTACAACTTCATCACTCATACTGCAACCTTCAGGCATATAGCAATAAATGAAAACAATTTAGCACATCATTTAAGGACAAGGCTAACTGCCAAGCCATATAAAGTTTAGATCTTTTCTGAAGCACTGCAAGCTGAAAATTATTTCAATGTTTCACATTGTAGAGCTTCAGTGAAGTAATATTTACTGGTTAATCTTGCTAAATTACTGGTCTTTTACCTCTTATTTATTTTTATCTTGGTATATTCTTTATAAATGTGCTAGGTATTGAAAATCTGCAGCATTTTGATGTCTGAAAAGTTCTCAAAAAGATTTGGAATTATTCCGACTTCTTGTGTTCTTCAGTGTGAGAGAGTACCTTTCGCCGCTGGTGTAGCATATGAAAATACAGCTGAGGAAAGACTGAAGAAAAAACAGACTTAAGTAGATAATGAATTGAGGCTTACATGTCAATGTAAGATGCACAGTCACATGCTCAACATCACCAATAGTCTAATAAAAGATGACATGCTCACCTTCTGTTTGCTCAAGTCATGTATTACCTTATTCTTTAAAGAGATTAAGGTGTACTGTCCTTAGGCTTCAAGTGCTACTTACTATTTTGCCAAAACATGCAAAATGCCTTGTTTAACTACGCATGTACAAGGAAGATGATCAAAAGTTCCCTGAACTGCACGCACACACAATAGAAACAAACTATACTGCAGGGAGGAAAATGTTTTTCCAAAGGAATGATATGTCCAGATCCGTTTAATTTCTTAGAATTTAGTACAGCCTTTTCAGTATCTAAAGAACTTTGTGTATCTTCAAATCTTGTCTCTATTATTCCTCCAGAGAAGTCTTTTCTTCTCCTATTTCTAAGACAATATTGCATAGTACATTCACAGAACAAGAGAGACACAGTGGTTTCTCTAACACAGGTCTACGTAAGGGGGATCCATTTTATCCGAACAAATTAATAATGTCCTTTCTAGCAAGATGTCAATTTTAACAGACAAGTACTAATTTCAAGTAAGGTAAACTGGGCAAGATGCAACTAGAAAAAACCTAAACCCCTCTGTTTTTAACAACAGTTTCTAAAGCCTCCTTTCCTTCTGCAAGAAGTTGAATCTCACAGTTAGAATACCAATTCACAAGAATAATAAAAAAATAAGAGACTGCATTCAAGTCATGCATCCAGCAAATTATCAGGGATCACAAAAAATACCTCTTTAATAGAGAGGAGAAAGCAGGTGAAAATTTGTTGCTTGTGTTCAGTGTGGATTCCCCCTCAATTGGTCTACAATACTTGTATTTATTTGGACTAAAGCAAAAGATATTATTGTGGCTGCTTGGATTTAGTAACATTTTTGGAGTAGAACAAGCAGAAACAAGTGCATGTGAAGTGTTTTTATAGGAACATCTGGAAAATAATTATGAACCTTGATATCAGAACTACAGGATGGTTCACTGAAAGCATTTTTGTTAGACAGACAAGTCCCACTACCTAAATTTAAATCTTTGAATATGCACAAACAGGAAAGTTAATATAAAGACAGCTAACAGCAGCAACACCATCACTACGTTTAAATTTGCTAAAGGCCTCCATGTTACTATTTGCAGTTTTCAAGCAGCAAAGCCAAATCTGAACTTTAACTATAGGAACGTCAACCAGAGATTACATCAATTCAAATGAATTTAAGAGATACAGTTCCCCATCCACTAATTCAAGAACAATGTTCTCATTCTTGATAAGTAACTGAAGTTTAAAAAGCTATTTTGAACTTTGTTCTTCTAAAGGTCTGTAAGTGAAGAAATAAAAAAAAGATTCCAACATTTGCCAGGTTCCACCAGGGTTATTTTTCATTTAAAGCATAAGAGAAAAAAATTGTTATTATATGACAGGTGAAAAGCAATCCCTGCAGTTTTAACTCACTTTTTCTTTAGATAATATCCAAATTTGATTTTGCAAAATTAATGAACTGTGGGATTAACATACAAACAGGGAAAGCTAACACATGTAACATTCAAAAATGTAACAAACTCATACTTACTCGGAATGTAAGAGATCATAACCAGGATCAGGAATGTGTAGTAGTCAAAAGAAAAATTGTACTCATTAGGTAAACTAATGGAATACAGGCCAGACTGCCTGACGAAGGGTAATGCAGCATATATTGTGAGTAATTCGCCTGAGACTCCCATTGGATACAATACTATAAACAGTGTGTACCTAGAGCAAAACATTTACAGAAAGTATTAAAAGTTATGACAAATTCTGACAAAATATTTGTTACATGTTGCAAGGGATATCAAAATTTTAAATTCTCAACTCAGTATTTATTACCCATAGCTCCTACCTGATTAGAGCATGGCAAGGTATTGACAGTACTGCAAGGGAAGCACTCAAACCAGCAATCAGTTTGAACTCTTTCAAGATTACCACTGAGAATCTAAAATTTATCTTTAAAAAATATATCCATTTACTACTCGCCCTTTTGTTAATTTGATTTCTGAACTCTTTGGGAGTGGTCATTATATTACTTAAAACAGGGTCAAATAATTCAGTTGATATTAAATGATGATCTTACCAATTGTTTCAAGTGGAACCTTTGTATTCAAGAGCTACTGCTAAATGTGAAAGTTTACCTACTGCTGCCCCTTACTACTTTTATCTTACAACATAATCTATTTTTTCTAATCCAGAGATCTGCTGCAAAGAAAGTACAATGTCACATTCACAAGCAGGGAAGAATCTATATTCATACAGTGCAACTTTGACAAATATCCTTCCAGCTCACTGCTTTAAGGCTATGATTTCAGTTATACCACCTACCTGGCCCATTTGATGAGGTAAGGGAGATGGTTTAACAAGCTAAATGTATAAAAAGAGTAACGAATTATCTCAGTGACTGTCCAGGCCACCACAAACAACAGGACGCTGTCTTCACTTTGGACCTGTAAGAAAGAAAAATGCTCAGTATGAATTAAAGCTTTAGTAATTTCTCACCAGACCCAAAATAAACCTTAAAAAAAGAATCAATTGCCATGGGTTGCTTTACTGCATAATTTTAGAGAACAGACTCACAAACTCCAAGAGTGAGCTTAAAAGCGACATTAGTAACAACAGCATAAACCGTTTTTTTTGTCATGCTCCATGTTTTGCTGGTTGCTCAAGATGAGCTCTGCTTGGTGATCAGATAACTTAAGATCTCCAACTGTGTGCAAGGTAAATCAGTACAAGAAATCCCTGAAATGGTGACAACTCCTAACTCCTGTATAGACCCAGCTTCAGTCCTACAAGTGCTTCCTAGTGCAGCAATCAGAAGAGACGCTAACACATCCATCTAATTCTCAATGTCTAGTTTAGGCTTTATATTCTTATCCTAGTCCATACCCCTTCTGAGAAGAAGCACCATCTTCCTCTGTCTGCTGATGAGAAACTGGATCCTAATTTTAAGCAGCAGCAAAACAATTAATAGCAGTACCTAGGGTGGGAGCAGAAGCAGCTCAGATTGTATTGCCTCAGGTAAGCTTGACAACTACCTGCTTCACTGTTTCTTACTCCTTTTTCTGCATACTGTATCCAGTATACTTCCTCTCATGTTACCCTCAAGGTGTTACTACATTTCACTGCTTTACACATCTTAGAGCTTTTATTTCAGACACACTTCACTGAGCTTTTACTGTCTTTGTATTTGAAGGTTAAAAATATCTATGGCTTTGAAGATTAAGTGAACTATGAGCTTCATTAGATTTGGGGACACAATTATTAGGTTATTAAAATTCAGATGGAATAAGTAATGAAATAATATATAGAGTCACATACCCACACTAAAACCATGATTTTGATGCAGCCCTCCCTCCCCCTTTCAACACAATTCTCAGCTGTATGAAAACCTTGAGCCCAAATTCAGTGGACTGTGGGAACAACAGGTTCAACCACAGAGGCCCACATTCTCATTTTAACTCCAACTCGAAAAAAAAGAAAAAAAGGAAATCAGTAGGTACGAGTGGCACATTCTATTCATCTTGGGTAAAGTACACATACAAATCTCCAGAAGTCCCTTCTGACCCCTAACATTCTATGATTGTACGAAATAAATCAAAGGAAGAAGGAAACACATGGGCAATCAGAAACTTTCCAATGGGGGGG
>VZRI01008823.1:87831-214160 GCA_013397515.1 Upupa epops | reverse complement strand
GGGGGGGCGGGGGGGGAGGTTGGGGGCAGATCAGATATTTGTATGTAAAAACATGTACAGAATACAGAATTTCAAATGACTTTCATTATCTTTTGCAGCAGATGTATCTTGTCCTTTTTCCACATGAAAGGGATAATTTCCTTGTATTTTAACCCCTCTTCCATCATCACAATAGAACAAAATCCAAAACTTAATTGAAGATTTTCAGAGAACAAACCAAGTCTAATTTTACATTACTACAGGATCTTAATCATGTTTGGGGTCTGCTTCATAAGTAATACTTATTTCTTGATCTGGAAAAGTTAGCATCACCTCAGAGATGATGCAGTTTCCAAGGAGCAACACACTTCACAAGCACTACAGAGCTGCAGCTTCTGGTCAAACCACAAGTAGCAGCTTGGTGAGTTCTACACCTATGACCACGGACTTCAACCTATACTTTAAAACCCCACTTCTTCTGACTACAGAAGTCAGTAAAAGTAACAAATGAAAATCTGTGGCTTAAAGCAGCACCCAAGGACACCAGCAAGTTTAAGAAACAGTGAAGCTAACAGTGAAAGATACACACAGAAGTAGAAAATCTGACCCTTACAATTCAGTTCTATCACAGGACTTTGTAACACTGTTAAGGCCACACCCTATTAAGGTCACCTAACACAGAATCACTGGTAGTACCTCTATAGTTTGTGTACTTATTTAAGGAAGAAAAAAAACAAACAGGAATTTGGTGGTTAGTTCTTAGACAGAAGTGACACGTAAAGTTTTTAAATGGTTTCATTCTTCAGTCAGGACAGTAGGCTACTGTATTCGTTATCATTGTATTTTAAGAACGTTCCAAAGCTCAGAATTAAAAAGTACATTTTCTACTCACTAACAGATCTGTCAGACGTCTGTCACTATTGGAACATTTCTTTAAGGACTGACAAATCTTCAGTAGTTCAAATAAACATGTCCAAGATGTGCATTATCAACCCCTGGAAACTGATTTGCAAAACAATCTCTCCTCTTAGTCATTTTTACACTGCTAATACCCCATTTTTATCATTTTTCTTTCAAGTTCAGGACAGGAGGACCAGCACAGCCAATAAACAGCAGACCCTTTAAGGAACCACTAAGCAAAAGTCATGCTCAGAACTCAAATGCTATTCTACTTTCTCACACCAGTCTGAAGGTGGTGTTAGGTCCCCTCATTACAGGAAAGATGTTGAGATGCTGGAGCTACCAAACTAGTGAGGGGTTTAGAGAACAAAGTGTATGAGAGGCTGAGAGAGCCAGGCATTTTTAGGTTGGAAAAGAGGTTGAGGGAAGGCCTCATTGCCCTCTACAACCTCCCTCTACAAGAGAGGTTGCAGAGAGGTGGATGCTGGCCTCTTGGTGACTAATGACAGAACCTGGGGAAGTGGTCTGAAGTTAAGGCAGGGGAGGTTTAGATTAGATCTTAGGAAGAAATTCTTTACAGAAAGAGTAGTGAGGCACTGGAACAGCCTTCCCAGGGAGGTGGTGGAGTCATCGTCCCTGGAGGTATTTAAGAAGCGTGTAGACATGGTGCTCCATGACAGGCTGTAGTGGCAGGCATGGAGGGGGTTATTTTGTGTTTTTCCATCAATCAGGTATTTAGGTATTTGTGGGTATGGTTGGACTCAGTGATCCTGTAGGTCCTTTACAACCAGGATTATTCTGTGATTCTGTGAAATACAAAGCACATTTACACTTTATTTCCATGGGTCAATCACACCACAGGCATAAAATTTTTTTGTCATATGTTTCAAACTAATTTATCAACAAGGAACATCCTGGATAGATTTTAGCTTCTCTTCAATACTATAAATAGCACACAGTGGTCTTTTATAATGCAGAAATGAGAACTGAGAAAGTAAAGTCTGAGAGGTTCTTACTGTTTTCCTTGCACATGAAAAGGGAAATTCTATAAAAATTTATCCACATTAAGAGAGCAAGAGTTTGACAAATTATTTGCAAAAAAATCAGCTAAACACATAATTAGGCAATCAACTGAAGAAGAATGGAACCAGCAGCACTCTACAATTGTGATGATGAAACTGCATATGCCCCTGCAGAATGCTGCCTTAATGGTACATGAATTAAAAAGCAACAACAACAAAAAAAAAACCCACCTAAAAATCCCAAGCACAGCTAGCATAAAGGCCCTGAAAGACATTTGCGTTGTGCAGTATTACTCAAATTTACACAGATGTAAAGCAGCGATGACTCAACTGGTATGCTTTACTAACTGATAGAAGATGTCAATTCACAACAGCAGATACCAGTCTTAATTATGAACTCACTATGCTGTACATGCCATCTTCACACAACCTCTTTTGACTGTGTGTTCTAGAAAAATTCCTCTTAAATATATACTATACTTATCTGTAACTTAATTGTAATTGAACCCAATAGGATAAGCATCAAATCACTGCTGACACCATTTTTAAATTATCTGCCTGAACTGGGCATGGAATTATTTATGAAAACAGAACTCTGAATGCCTACCAAAATGCCATACAAATTCAGAAGGAGAACTTTGAACTGAAGGGCACCTTCTGTTCTCTTATGCCTACGTCTAGCCCTTCACATCAGTTTGCTCATTCTCTTCTCTCCCTTGAAGAAGAAACAGTAAAATTTACCAAACTGATCCCTTTCCAATGTAACAGCAGAATGATGACAAGTACTGTATTCCATGCCTGGGCCTCCTCCACTGAGCTAACAGCTACTCACAAGGTGGGGATAAGTGGAATCTCATCGCTAATCAAAGAAGTGTGCAGTGCTTTAACATTTGCCATGCTTTTAACAAGTATTTTAAATACTTCCATATAGAATTTAACAACACATCAGCACTAAATTCAACAAAAAGCACAAACGTGTTAGTGGCAAGAAGCATGCTCCAAATCACATCACATATCTAGAAGTGTATTCTGACAGAAGGGAGGGATGCAATACAGATGTTTCTTCTTTTAACTATATTAAAACAATCTGTAAAAGCAAGATACTGAACAAGACTCATTCAAAAAGTTAAAGAGGAAACTGCATTTTATTTTACAAGAACCTCATCATGCAACTGCATAGCTTACAAGTTCCATAAAGCTGTGTGAGAATTTAATCCTGGACTTCACCATGGAGCTCACTTGTGCAGACAGCCCTTTAGAAAAAGTAGAACACTTGTGACACTTTCAGTATATCTCCCCAGGTGAGACTGCATGCTCTCTGGTTGGGGTGGAAGGGGAGTGGTCAGAATGCAGCCTCTTCATTTACTTGCTCTAAATCACAGGTGAAAAACTCCTCATCATTACCATTCTAATGCCCAGTTTTTAAGACAAAAAAAAAAGCACCACATACATAATACAGTCTCTCACAAGACTTAATCAAAAGACTACACAAATGTGAGGAGGAAAAAGTGTGTAATATCATTGAAAGAATCCTTGTTAACAACAAAAACCTGAAAACAACATTTTGCTGTTATTCTCTGCTGAGAATGTGGGCATAAGTTTAAAAAAATGTAACCCACAACCACCGTTAACACAGTTCCCTTGATGCCTAACAGACAAGAAATGGAATAATTCTAATCCATGCAATGGACTTTTAGCATTTGGCATACCTCTAAACCAGGAAGCAATTCATAACAACAGATTATCACTGCTCTTTATGAAGAACCAGGTACCCCAAACACTGTACAAGAAAAACTACAGGCATATTTACCTAAAATATCATGTGGGTTTATGGGATTATGTGGGTTTTTTTCTGATTCAGAATCTAGTATTCATCTTCAGTGAATTACAAGAAACTGAAATAAATTTGAAAATTCCAGAAGTGGAATCCATTTAAAAAAAGTACTTAAGATTTTTACTTTCTTCAGAAAAAAGTGTAACATTCATCCAATTTAAACAGCACGAAACTAAGGCTCCACAGGAACAAGCATTATAATATCAAAAAGAGCTGTTAATTAGTGGGAACTACAATGACTTACGTTACTCTACATGTGGATGGATGCATTGATTACAGGTTTGGAGTAAGGAGCAGAAAAGCAGCTTCCCTGAAGACTTGTAATGAAACAAGCCTCTTAAAGATATTTCCCCATGTCAATTCACAAATGTTATGCATATGACAACACTAAATAACCATCACTTCTTTCAGGCAGCTATGTTGACACTGACATCAAGACTAATTTCCTCCTTAATGATAAAAAGACCAGTAAGATCAGTTAGCTAAAGAAACAGCACAAACATGGCACATCTGGGCTACTACAAGGTATTCAGATTACATGAAAGAATCAATTAAAGTATGTTTAGAGTTCAAAATAGCTGTCAGAAACAATTTTCTTATATAAAGATTCCTTACAAAAGATTCTACAGTGATTTGTAAAAAATACAGCAGTATTTGGTGTGGTAGGCAATGAGTAAATATTACACACAGGCCCCAAAACCCAGCTACACTAGCATGTAAGAAAAGTCAATGAAGGACAGAGGGAAGATTATCCTGCATGGTGATAACAGAGACACCCAGGCACTGCTGTTTACAAACATTTGAAGGGGAATTTCCACATGCTATAGTAAAGCAAACTGTGTATGAAGGAGGTCGACAATGAAGAAATTTGGCCATTAATTATGGTATCAGTGTAACAATTCTAGAATGTTATTCCAAACTCTGGGCTCCATACTACACGCTAGAAATCCTTTAACTTTCACTAGGAAGTGCAAAATCTGTTCATTAGGACATCTTAGTGACAAAATTGTACCTTAGACTACTTGACTGTCAGGAAAAGATGTCACCACATTTTTTTTGAATGAAAATTCAAAATTCACAAAAACAATTTCATATGTTGTGATACAAAGAGAAGTTGTTTTAAAGAAAGTAAAGCAGCAATCAGCACTTGCTTTTCAGCACAAGTCACTATTCTTTCTATCTATTTTACAGCTTAACTTACCTCTTTTACACTGTGTGTTACTGCCCACGTCAGGAAAACCCTTGACATCACTTGGAAAGCAGTCAGAACAACAGAAGAGGGAACAATGCCTGGAAGATACTTTGCAATTAGTAAACATCCCTGACTAATAGCTACTCCAAAGTCGAGTTATTTGAAACTTTTGAAAAAAATTATATGCCTTTCTTCCAGTTTGAGTGTATGAAGTCTGCCATGTGGTATGTTTATACAGCCTTCTGCAATGCAATCCCCTGACAAGACGTTGTGCAACAAAATGCAAGTAGAAGTAATTTGTCTTGTTGCACATTCCTTAATACTCGAAACAGCTGAATAAGACAAGATTACTGTAATCAAATAGCTTCGGAGTTACAGTGTCTCATATAAATTCTTTGATTAAAAATATAAAAAAAACACTCTTAATTGCTGCAATTGTAAAAATAAACTCCACAGAAGGCATTTTGCACAGTATATCCCAGAAACAGCAAACAAAAAGTCTAATTGCTTTGAAGAAATACTGATCTAGCACATAATCTGATAAATGTAAAGACCAAAACTGGTCTTTTCTGCTGTAAAACCTTGAGGCAGAATCATCTGTTACACAGACAACACAAAAGATGTGCCACAAGGCCTTCACAACCTGTACTTATTGAATGTTCACTCCTACTACTTTCATATAATTTAGATAACCCCTTCCTAATAAATATAACTTAAGAGTTCATGTACATAAATCTAAATAAAACAGCCTAAAAGACCATAGGAACCATCCAGGATTACCTCTAATTAGGCAAGGTTTTTACTTAAGCCAAGACAATGCAAATCCATGCAAAACCAGGAAAGACCACAGTAAGTAACTCACCTGCTACAATTTATGTAAACTTTACTTGTCTCTACTTATTCATTGCACTGAAAAAGTACCTGACAGTTAAGGTTGGTATTTTTAAAAAAGCCTGACACCACTTACATGGCACTGCATGTGCTATAGCAGTGCTTGACAAGGGGCTCAGGTTCAGAACCAAACAGCAAGAAAGCCATGCCTAGACCTCTTACATATCCTGGATTAAGCCTCGCACCTTCAGCAGGGTATCTTCCAGCTCCCAACAAATGTTTCCTCTCTCCCTGGGAGTTTGAGACTGAGAACAGTCTGTATATACAGCTCTACTGAGTCAGCTAATCCAATTCAGTCAGTGCTGACTTGAGTTTACCAGGTTAATGCTAAATTTCACTATGACAGGAGGACTGGTGCCGTACTAATTCTGTAGGCTCTGTCTGTACTTACCAAAGCTGCCTTGTTTCTCTCCATTCCTTTTACATTTTGGTGGCTTTCATCACCTATTTCTGTACAAGGCTACTCCAGGTAGAATCTCTTCCATACTAGAAATGCTATTCATACACTTTGGTTCTGTATGCCACTCAAGCCAAGGAACTGCTTTTCATTTTCCTGCCCCTACAGTTTCTCCTCTCAGCCTCTGGGCTACAAGTTAGCTCCTTCTCTTAATGTAGAGTCTGCCATTTTTTTAAGCCTTTGCCAGATGTCAAAGTTCTGTTCTCAACTAGGCTTGATAGAGACGTTCCTTTATAAATTTTCTGATTTTTAAGAACTTGCTTCACAGATGCTAACATTTCAGATCCCACTGAAAAGATGTGAAAAGTTGTCCCGATACAAAAAGTAATCTGTCACAGATACGCTCCTCTACTGACAGAGAATTACAGCTCCAGTTACAGCAATTAGTTTAGCAGGGGCAAAGAAATCTGCAAATTTCTTATTTTTTCCTTGCATACAAGCTTCTATCAAAGTCAGCAGGATTACAGTAGAGAGCAGCAGTGTATCCAGCAGTGCTAAACAGCCTCACTTTATGTGCCTGACAAGTATTTTCACCAACAGAAGGAAAAAATTCATGGGCAGCTAAAACAATGTAAGTGGGGGTTTCTGTAAAACAACTTTGTTGGGAAAAAGCAACTAGATAGAATTATAATGGTATAAAGTGTTGCAACATACAGCTAACAGCTCTCTTCACCAATACTAAATTGTGCAACTGAGGACAGCACGGGCTAAATGGATGCACACCTCAAATCAGCTGAGCCAGGATTATTAGCTTTACACACAAACAGGCTGGTGCAGTCACCTTGTTTGCCGTTCTGCGCCAGTCTGGAAGGTGAAACACAGGACTCTCTCCTGCTATTCATTGATTTGTGTGGACATAGACTCTGAATGTAAGGAAAGAATAATCAAATTATTGTAAAAAAATTCTTTCTTAGATTTAGCACTTGTTAGCAACTCCATGTAAGTTTAACTTGAGAAAACAGCAGAGCATTACAGATTTGGATGGTAAAACAACATTTTATCTTCAAGTATTTTTGCACAGTGCTCTGAGATTTAACTTGTCCTTCTTGCCACTTGTTATATAAGATTTTAAAAACATTACACTTTATTATTAACTTTTGACAATTTTTTTAAATTAAGTATAGGTTATTTTAGTTAAAAAAACAGTAATAACACTGTATTGTGTGCCAAGGCAGCACAGGCAACTACACAATACATAGTTTACTGTGAGGTGCCATTCTATTAATCTGAGGAGTAAATGATATTTCATTTATTGGAATGATTGCTGCACAGTGCACACAGTGCCCTTTATAAGAAAGCATTTTCATAGTAACCACATTTTCCAAGAAAGTCAGAACTTTTCTCAAATACAGACTTGGACTGCCCTCTGCTGACACATTTGTGTACATGGTATTAAGTCTTAAAAATAACATCTGGGACTTTTTTTGCACAGAAATTCAGTATCGACATACACCCAATATTTCTGGGGTACGTAGATGGCTAGTACAATACATGAAGAACTGCCAATCTGTAGCTGTGAAACAAACCTTAGCACCATTATACTTTCAAAATAGTGGCTAGCAAATATTCTAATGAGTGCGAACACTTATGCTTAAAGTCACAAGATGAACTACCTGAACTTAAGGCTGTCTCTTCGTGAAGACTGGATTACTTCAGTTTTTCTAAAGTCAGCAGACAGGCACTACTCCCTTTTATAGCACAACAGCTTTGATCTGGCAGAGACCATAGCGCATCATCTATTCTATGGACAAAAATATCCAAACACTGAAGCCAAACTGCTCACTGATCATGAGTACTAACAAACCAGACAAGACACAATCCTGTCACTTAGGCATGGGGCTCCTCACGCTGACCTAACCATGACACTGCTACTGACTCCAGGCCACACGTACACAACTGAGCTTCTGCTACCAAACAGGGATCACACAACACTAACCAAAGCTATCAAGTCTTCATACTTCTTACTCTCCCAAACAGTATGACTAAAGCACAGCCGAAACTGGGATAAAGAAATGATACTGTGTGCATCTGTGGTCTACAGATGTGAGAAAATTCTACTGTTTGAAATGGTTTTTTTACTGAGTTTTAAATTACTTCCAGCTAGAAATATCTCTTAGAGGAAAATACAGTTTAGTACAGAATATTGTAAGATGTAGAGATGGAGAGTAATGATCTACTATGAAACATTTATCAACTGCTCTGAGATTTATAGCATTAAAAGAATCTAGATAAAAACAGAATGTCAAATAATTGAAAACCTATTACACTATTTTCCTTTTTGTGATTTAACTTGTCAAGATATTTAGTAACAAACTGAGATGTATTCTGCAAGAATTAAATCTAGCAATTCATTGATCATAACATTTTTCCTGGTAATATAATCATAATACTGCTAAACAGTTAAAATTTGCAAGCTTACCAAATGCACAGTGCAGAATCTAGAACAGAAAGAAAAAAGTAAATCACTAACATTTCAAACAAAGCAATTCAGAAACACATTCAGTTCTATTGCACGATGTTCAGTTTCAGTATTGTACTTCAAAGATTAAGCTCAGTGTTTATCTCAGCTGCTCAAGCTAAACAGCAAACATCCTTAGCACTTGCTAAATGGAAAGTACAAATCAGCATTAATGTGAGACACATTCCTTGTATTATATATCCTATATATATTATATATATATTATATATCCTTGTATACATATCCTATGTATATATTTCAAATTCAAAAAACCAGGTACCTAGAAAGTACAGCTCAACAAAAGATGCCTTATTTATTCTTAGCAAAACACTCATACAAGTATTAGTAATGGTAGGGAAAAAGACCACACACCTACCTCAAGCAAAGCTCCAGTTTGGAAGAATTTCAGGGGTTTTTCTATTGAATAGTAAAGGCTATGGTAGCTACCTTTAGCTAGGTATGCTCGAACTAGACCAACTGCAATAACAAGCCATCTGAAAGAGATAAAGAAAAGTCTAAGACAAGGAAATATTAAGCAGAGCATAAACATAAATAATCCCCTAATCCATCTTTCGATATCTGAGAGAGAAACAGGCATACAACTGTCCTTGTAACTGTAGTTTTTTGCCTATCCTCTGTAATATTGAATACACTAAATATCTGGATACTCCACAAACGTATCAAAGTTAGGGACTATGCATTTTTTAAACCCCTTTTGGCACCAACACGTTAACAGTATCTTTAATATCTAAACTTATTTTTCAGTGACCTGTTTTAGTTATGGAAGGTATTAGTGACCTTTTAAATAAGACTGACAATCTGATTTGTTTAGTCTAAAAGATCTCTTACAACACCATTACTGGAAGAAGTACAATACAAAATAATTTTAATTCAGACTGCTCATTTTAACATTTTGATTCAAAGTAAAATCTTAGACCTTATGACACACAATCCAGCCTAACTGCTAGCATTTTAGGAGAAACAGTTATGGGTAAGTAACTGCAACAATACTGAGCCTGCTCAAGCCATGAAGGCAGCAATGGCCATTCCTATTTCAGTTTTCCTTTTTAAGCAAAAAACTGTATCTAAGCTTGGATAAGCAGTGCCTGTATAACTGCAACAATCTATAAAAACTATAACCTGTTACTTTTTCTTTCCTCAGGTAATTTAGGAAGCATTTTTTTCTTCAGTCCTGACCACTGCAGTAACATCACTGTCCAGAGCTAGTGGTTGCCCACAGCCTCACAGGTTCCTCAGTGAAGCCTAGCAGAAGCCAGAAAACTAAGGTGGCTACACCCCGGTCAAACGCTTTCTCATTTGATTTCAGCATCTATAGTTAACTTTACTTTCCAATTGCTTGTGGCAAACACAGAGATTGGGGTTTGGTCAGCAGGAAGTGGAAAGCCTTACTAGCATCTGCCAAACTTTTCAGACAGGCTCACTCCGACGGCTTTGTCCTCAGCTACTCCTAATGCCTGCACCTTCCTCCAAACACATAAGTGCGGTCACAAAGCTTGTGCTAAACAGTCACCAAACAGCTCTGCTAACAATAGTGCATCAGAATGGAGGTGTGTGTAGACATGTAGAAAGTCCCCTAACTATGCAATAGCTTTTTGCCCTTAGGAAAAAAATCTGCAGCTGTGGTTTTGTAACAGGGAAGATGATGAAATCCCCTTCACTGATAGCACATTAACTGCTTATGAGGACTGCATTAGCTCAGGTATTACGAAGCATGCACAAACACTGTCCCAAATGTCCCAATTGTGTGAAATGCACTGTAAGGTTCAGGTTCTTCAATAACAAAACGCTGGCATCTGTGTTTGTATTAACTGCTTGTGCTAGTACAACTGAAAAAAAAAAAAAAAAGAGCAATTTCACTTCTGCCAGGACTTCTTAAAAGACAAGCCTCACAGAAAAGCAGGAGTAGGGAAATGGGGAATGAGAAACAAGCCCTCCCTTTTTTCAGTAGTGACAAGTTACTTCAGTTAAAACTGTGTTGTGAAACCCAAAGACAAACATCTGCCAAGTAAATGTAGATTACAAAGAAAGAATCCAGTTAATTTTGCATTTGGATTTCAATATGGAATAAACCAGTAAGTTATAAGAGTATTAATGGCTCTCCTTGCAACACTGACTGCTTCGTTTTTACAACAGTAAGATCAGAGCACCATCCTGTCTCTATCCATCAAGCTTCTCTATTTTTCCTAATCTTCATTGTGCGTTAAGAGACACTGACTCCAGAAAGACTCTGCTTTCCATTCCATCTACTGTCCTTCAAATAGCATTTAATACAGCCCTAAGTATAACATATATTAAACATACACAGCCCTATGGATTAATATCCATACAAAAATGAAAGTTGTGCTTAGTCTGTATTGAAACTTTTAGTTCCTTTGTCCGGCTTCTGTGATTCTCAAATACTTCTTCATCCTCTATGACTAGGACAAATGAAACAGGAGTAGATAAATGCAAGGAAGATCAATTGAATAAGTAATTTTCAGTGAGACTTTTAAAAGAACAACAAAAGGTACCACTGCCACATGGAAGCTAAGGTGAAAGTGTTTTTTTCCAGCTTTCTCTGACCTAGATGCTAAAATCTACTTGACATAGCAGCTGGAGGCGCATTTCATTAAATTCCCACTGCCATGCATGAAAACTTTAAGCGAGACTCTTGCTCTCTTTGATTAATCCAAACTAAGGAAAATGAGTACTGTGCACACACATTTAATTTTTTCACTCTCAGTAACTCAAAGTTGATAAACTTCATCTTCTGGTCCTTACTTTAACTGCCCTTACTTCTACAAGAGAAGTACATACAAAGGAGATACCATACAAAAGGTATCTCCTTATGCAAAGTTTAATGAGATTCTGCATTATGTATGCAAGAGAACACAGCAACACCGTCCAGGAGTGCACCTGACAATGTACTTTGACTCTCAATGACCAGTCACTGAAGAGGTTGACAATGAAACTCTTAACTCTGTTCAACACTAATAACTCGTATCTTTGCAAATTCAAAAGTCATAACATCAAGATCTATCCTGTTGACTGAAACCCATCTGAAATGACTTACACCACATTCAGCTACTTCTACTCAGAGCTACTAGCCAGCTATGGCACTTAACTACAAATAAGAGACAATTTCATTCTTAAGTAGCTTATTAAACATTCACACTAACCCGTCCTCACCAACCCCACTGTTGAGTGATCTCAGTCAATCATAGGTTTTAAGTAGTATTTTCCATGCTGCATCTATGCCTCCAGGATGAGCTTCCTATGCCAGGTCAGGCATGACTACAGGACTTCACACTGTGATGGGAATGCAAGTTCGAACACAAAATAAAAGCATGATGCGTTCTACAGCTTCTTAACACTTTGAACCATGGTCAAAAACATTCAAGCAAGTACAGCAGGAATGGTTCGTCCCTGCCACGCCGGTCCTTCTCTCAAAGAAAACATAAAACATGTGAATTAAACGTAAGTGTAGGTAGCTTCATTTAGGGATCCTCAGCTACATGCACTTTTTCTACTGTTCTATGCTTGCAAAAGCTACCATATTAGGAATCCATACACTACGTGCACTATGGTATAAAATCAGAAATAGATATTATTTGTAGACTCAGTATGCTTTCTTCAGCGAAGTCAAAAAATTGCAAATGTAATACAATGATTACACTGAGATTTTCCAATTGCTACTTTATCCACTTTAAAGCTAACAGCAAAGCTAGGGAGGATTTTAAAATATTTATTCTGCCACCAATCTATTCCACAACAAAGCTGCTGTGCACTTTGGTTTAGAAGTCACATTTTTGTAAAATAGAACTAAAACAGTCACTGTTTTTTTTAAATCACACACTTTTACAGCTTCATCATCCAGGCACCTTCAAAATTTTTCTTTCCATAATTCTCCTTTCAAGGCAGTGCTGTCAGCGAGTCTGAGCACTCTAATTGATACAGGGACAGTAACTGCTGCCATGAGCTGTGATTCAATCTTCTCATATAAAGAACTGAGCTTCTGCCAACCTGAAAAACCACCTTATTACTGAGTCTTTTAAAAAGACTAAAATAACTAATTGAGGGTTTTTTCCTAAGTTCAACAATCAGAATCTCAGCCACATCCAGGGGAAGAAAAATCTGCTCATCCATTTGAAGATTATTTACTAGCTAGAGCACTCAGTGATGATGGCAGTGAGTGACAGCGCAGAGACATGAATCCTCATCACTGGACTCCTATGGTAGGTTCTGTCAACTGCAGAAATTATCTAAACACAAACTTGCCTAGAAAAAAAAAGCAGCTCATGTTAAAACACTGTAAGCCACATCCCACCCAATACCAGAATTTTATAGGAGGTTTAGTAAAAAAAAAAATCAGGAAAAAGGAGTAATACTGTGCTCAAATTTACATGACCACAGGAACCTAAATACAAATCTATGCTATTTATTTTCGAGTTTCTAACATTTTGATTTGCTTTAATTTTTTCTCCGGAGGAATCGGAGATTTCATATGCTCAGGAATTTGTCTACCATAATAAAAAGTTCAGGACCTTTAAAGAAACTGTCTGCTTACACCACAATTTCTCTAAGGTTTTTGAGATCTTAACATGCTACTCCATGAGCAGGCAAGTGCTTTAATTTCTTAAGAGGAGCTCTGATACCTTAGCTGCTCCACATTGAACATGGTCATCAAATTAAAACTGAAGAGACCTCCTGACTGAACCATTGAATTGCTCATGTAACTAAGTGGTGGGCAATTACCATTCCCCTACAAGTGAAATACCTCACAAATATCATATACAAACTTAAATCTGCTTAGCACATCCATTTCATAGTAACACACATATTTGGTAATGGGTGCAACAAGCACCTTACAAAGGTATAACTCTCCCCTCCCAGCTACCTTTGTAGCTACATTAGTGTAACTAGTGTCATGAGCAAAGACAGGAATCATCATGTCCAATCGCCTTATTAAATAATTTTTATATTATTTCTATGTCAATCTACCTCCCAAATAGTTAAACTAGTCTTTTCACCCTACTTCTCACTCTCTAGGATTTATCTCATGGAAAACAAGCTCATTCAAGATCCATTTTAGAAGCTCTTTTCTTCTATCCAAATGCCCTCTCTCTTTCAAAAGACACTTTTATTTTTATCTGGATTCCACAAGGACTCTACAGCCTCTTTTAAAAAAAGCTCTCCTTTATCTTGAGTCCTAATTGTCCCTATTTTTATTTCTGTGCCTAAGAACACCTCCCAGCACACACCCAACTGGCTCAATCCTCCACTTAGCTACCCAAGGCAAAAGCAGAGCCCAGAAGCTCAAACATCACCAGTAGCAGTTTTCAACTTCAACCCAAGTATGCAGCAGCTGAACAGTTTGCAGGCAACTCTCACAGGGCTCTAAAGGATAACAGCTCTGCCTAATGAACTACCGCCACAGATAAGATTCCCTGTGTTTAGATTCACTTCTCCATTAAAAAGTGCTGGAGTGGTGAGGTGGGAAGCGTTATCCACACCTTCACCTGAAGGAGGAATGATAACCCACAGCAGCTCCCTCCGAACGCTTTCTTGTGCTGCTATGCTGGACGGTTCTGGGAAGGGTGTTGAGAAAGACGCCAGGCTGCAGAGGGATGGTGCTGCGTGGGCTTCTGCGGTCCAGGGTTACTCCTGGTACCCAACCTCCCCCAGCGGTTAGTTCCCAGCACTGGACACCAAGGCAGCCTCTCGTAGGTACGAGGTGCCCTCTCCAGCATGAGGAGCAACAGCAGAGGCTCTGGCTGTGGCTTTTACGCGCTCTCCAAAGCGAGAGGCGCTACCAGTACGAAGGACAACGGCCCCGGCACCGCGTGTCCCCGCGACAGGGAAGAGACGGCTTCAGCTGCTGCCCTCGAGAGCAGGGCCCGGCGTGGGGTCGGGGTCAGCAAACTCTCCGTCGGTTTGAGCAGCCCGGCTCCCCGCGGCTCACAGCAACTCCCGGCGCAGCCACGCCACTCCCGCCCTCCGCCTCCGTCATGCCCCGCGGCGCCGGGGTCAGCCCTACTCGCCATAGGCAGAGGGGCTTCAGCAGCCCTCGCCCGGCCAGGCAGCCCGTGCAGGTACAGCTCCTCCGGTGCAGGGTCGGCCGGGGGAGCCTAGGCGCAAGCGGGAGGGGCCCGCGAATCTCCTTACCCCGCCGTCATCACTACATTGTAGATAACGAGGTAGGCCGTGGCCAGAGCGCCCGGACCCTTCCTCCGCCGCGGCTGCTGGCTGCCATAGCCGTTATCTGCCCGGCTACCGCCGCTGCCAGACGCCGCCATGTTGCGACGCTCCCACGGCCTCTGCCCGCTCTCAGGATACGGCGGGACCGTGGGGCGGGGCCTTCCTAGAGCCACCATCTTGGGGGCGGGCAGGGCGCTCCGCGCAGCCTCAGAGGCTCGGGCGGTGCCCTTCCCCGTCTGCTGTTGGCTCCCAGCGGGTTCGGTGCCGGGTCGCCGCCCCGCGCCCAAGGGGTAGACCATGGCCAGTTCTCGGGGAGTGTCGTGTGGTGGGTGGCGCAGCCGGCTCTGTGAGAAGCGACCTTTAAAACGGGTTAAAAGTACTCTTGTGCGGCCTCGCTCCTATAAGAAGAAATAGTTCTGGCTTTTCCTTAGAGAAATTAATAATGTTAGTTGTCAGGATGCGGTTATTTTAGGCATATTTAGTAGGTTTTCATGGCTTTTATAATCTAATCCTGAAGACAGAGCTGTAAATCACTCTCTGCCGCAGTGCATATAATAGCAAAATCTTGGATGGTGTCACTGTCATAGTGACAGGAATTCAAGTCCCTCTGTAGGGGCTATAGAACTGCATTCCCCCAGAGCTACAAAAAAGAATGAAAATAATTATATAGATTTTAACAAATTCTGTGGCGTTTCTTTAACAGCTCAAATGCTCATTATGGTTATGAGCAGTTCAGAGTAACAACATAAGCCTCTCCTCATCCCCATAAAGTGTGCTTTCATCTAAGTATTTACGTGCCTAAAAAAATTCATGGCATTACATGCGTGTCTCTTGCAGTCATCAGAGTTCCAAATTCAGAGGTGATTTTTAAATTCTTAATTTCATTTTCAAGCAGCAATGCTTGAAATGTGCAATGCTGCAATAAATATTCCAAGAAATTTTAGAGAAACATTCACTATTTATGTATGCAACTGAAAAAAATCTTCCTGTGGTTTCAAAGCCTGACACTACAGAGGAAAAACCTATAAAGTCTTGTGCTGTCTTCCTTGTGGGGAAATTGAAAGTGAGACATGGGGGTTTGCATGCCACAGATACACCTAGCAAAGGTCTCTTCATCAAGCAGAAATATGCATAGGATATGTGGGTGGTTGAACAGGCCTGTAATTAAGTACATAAAGTTTCTGCAAATCTAGAAACACAAGTAGTGAAAAAGATGGCCACTCCCAGATTTACCATGTCTCTTAAGAAGGTCAAATACAAGTTGGGAGTCAATTGCTCAGAGCTGAATTGGGCATGTATCACATCATTTTTAAAGTATACACCCCTGTTTCCTGCAGTCTAGAAGGGATGTTAGCAGGAGGCCAGAGGGAGATAATAAGCTAGTTATGTCCTTGTGGAAGTCAAAAATTGGTAGTTTATACCTCATGAGACATAGGAGAACTAGTAAAAGAGGAGACAGCAAAGAAGACGCTGTGAGCAACATGACCCCACCATGTGGGGATTGGTATTCAGCACTTGCACCTGCTGACCTTGTCATACCTTGAGAACTGTGCCTTCTCTGGTTTTATGCATGTGTCTACATGCATGGAAACCTGCAGTCAGTGAGTGAAGATAGGTACATTCACAAGACAGTCGAGCATATCTTGTAAAGATGACTGTTCTAAGGGCTGAAGATTTGCTCAAAAAACATGTTGCTACAAGCCAGATGTTTCACAATCTATGCTACATGGTCCTTCATAGTTTGTGGTGCCTTAGACTGCATGCTAGAAGAAATCTGCACAAAGGCAGCACAAGAGTGCTACATATCTTCGTTGTTACAGGTTTTTAGGAACGTTACTATAGGTACATACTTTAAGACTTCCCTCAACTTTTGCGGTGTTGCTCTTATGGTCTTTCTGAACTATACATTTCCACTCTGTAAGAGAAAACCAAAGGTGTTGTGATGCTTCACCCGTGTTCACACTTGTGTTCACTGTGAAGGATATCATGAGGCAGGAAAAAGGCAGATGGCATGGCTACAGGCAGTGCCAGCCCTGGGCTGTACCTGGTTGCATTTGAACAGGGCAGCCTCCACACAGCACCAGTTTAGGCTGACCAGGTAGGAAGAGTGCTGCAGTACCACAGAGGTCAAGCAGGTTCCACTGCTGCCACCTCATCCATTGTGGGCCAATCACCTCTAAGGATATAGCAGAAGACCGCTGCTATGATAACATGTGGCCAAGATGAATGTAGTGACGCCTGCAACAGAGTATACAAGGAGCGTGCTTTGTGGTATTATTTATTTAGGAACTGTGAGTAACTACAGCCGTAGCGTTCTCATCTTTGCAATCCTGATGGTTTAACAAACTGGGAGAACATCAGCATAGTTTTTATTAAGGTACAAAATACACCCTGTTGTTGCCTAAAACATTTTTAAAAACGTGAGAAAAGCTCTGTATGCTCTAAATCAGATTCAAAACCTTTCTGTATAAGGAACTGTGGCAATACTGTGTTTAGTATAACAATAGGTTTTTATCAATTGAAAAGGAAAAGAGGTGCTGGCAATCTGAACTTAGCGACAAAGAGTAAAGCAGTTAAAAACCATTGTGCCAACCACATTAGTTGAGCTTTGAATGCAGAAAAGCAAATCCTATGAAACATACACAACTAGGTAATATCAAAAAACCTAAGGCTGATATCGTACACACCTGTATTAAAGTATGGCCTATTTACTGGTGAGGATTTAAGGTAATGCTTTCTTAAAAGAGGTACCGTTTGAAATGCAAATGGTTGCACTTCACACATAAAAAGTGGAAAAGAAAAAGAATCACTTTTGGAATGATACACAGATATAAGACACACTGGTTTTGGATTATGCATATCACCTTGCAGCCTCTGATATTACCTCAACACCAAGAACAAGGAAAAGTAATTAAAAAGTGCCAATACTGTGAAAGGAAAGCAAAGTTACTAAATCTGAGTGCATTAACCAGTTCTGAGAAAAAAACCTGGGGTTTGGATTTTTTTTGCTATGTTTTTCTGCATTTTACAAAAGGCAACAGCTTTACTGGAGCAGGTTCAAGACAAAAACAAGACAGTCAAGCTCATAAGGTAGAAATAGGTCCTATATAGGTTAAGATTTTTCGAAACTGCTAAGCATAAAAGAGTTTTTAATCCAGGCTACTACCTTTTTGGCTACAGTGGGAGTTTCCAGCTTGTTAACATCAGTTGAAATCTGTTTTGCAATCGCCAAATACATGCAAGTAAAACTTTAACTGACCTGGGATTCCATTCACACACATGCACAGAAGTCATTGATTGTGCAATAACCTGTTTTTTCACAGCAGCATATATATGAACCATCAGTCATTAGTAGACTGACCAGAACAACATAAAATATTCTCAGTCATTGTGTTTTCAGTCTTTTTCTTAAGCAGGCAGTTGTAACTGCACTGATGTGATAGGTTTTATAAGGGAAGATGACAAGGTGTGATCAACTGGCTAAAAAAGCAAGATTGGGAGTATCTTGGGAAACCACCTTGGTGTTGGAAACTTCAGCCAGCATTACAACAGCAATATCAGGGCGCTGAGAAAGGCCAGTAAATGCATTTGAATGGTTTCATAGTAGCTTGATAAATAGACTTTAAGACATTTAGAATGTAACTGTAGGCTGTTTTCCATACATATGATTTAAGAAATAGACTGGGCAACTTAGTTGATGACTTACTTAATGTAAATCCAATACTTCTAGCAACTCTAGAATTGCCTACTGATTTGAATTAATGCCCATAAAGCAAACAGGTATCAACTGATCATGCTGAAAACACAACCCCCCAAAGACCTACATATCACACAAGGTGCTTTTTGATAACTTGGTTTTCTGAGCCTTATAAGGAGAGTCTTTAAATATATTTTAATTATTTTTTTTAATTTGAGCCTTGTTTCATTCTTCCTCTTCCTCATCTTCATCTTCTCCTTCTTTTCCCATTGTTTCCACAAGGAGTTCTGCAGTGCACGTGGCTTCCCCAAGGCTGTTAACAGCTTTGCAGGTGTATTTGGCATCATCGTCCCCACATACTTCAGAAATAGTCAAAGAACAGTTCCCTTCCTCGTCATAATCTATCTGGAAGTGACGGGACTCCTTGACAGGCTGATCATCTTTGTACCACATCACCTCAGGGTCAGGGTAGCCTGCAAGATTGGAGAGACAACAGCAATTGCAATGAATGAGTATGAATGCAGCTGTAATTTCTTTAAGCTCTTTCCCAATCTGTGTGTGGATGAGAAAATATGTTGATAAACATTTATTTCATTGAATTCTGTTTAAAATAAATGTTGAGGATGAGGCTTTGTAACATCACATTTACCTGCAACAACTTCACTATGAATAGAAAAAAACCTGGAAGTTATCACTGAGATACTCACTACATTCCTTTTCCCACTACTTTGACACTAACTGCAGACATCAGCCTGTGGTGGGCTCTTCATGGTGTCTTTGAGGCTTACCTTAAACTGCAGCTTTTGTGGACACCACAGCTCCTAACACAGATTTAAAATTCCAAGGGTAAGGTGTCAGAGACTACAACTACAACTTTAATGTCCTCCTCAGGTTGCCTTATTGTGGCTACACTGAATCTTCCTCCTCCCAATCTGCTCCTCACACACCAGGTTGTCCCATGCAGCAACATGGCACTCCCATCTCCTATCTGTGATTAGCAGAAGTGAGGGAGTCTAAGGAAAACATTTTGATTATGCATCTCAACAGGAGTTTTGGAGGCTTTTGTGAAGCAAATGGCTCTGCTATATTTGCAGCTTCCAGAGCAGGGCTGTATGATACGTGCTGGAGAGCAATCCCTTATACAGTACTCTTGGTTGCTATAACAAATGGAAGGCTTGTTGTCTCAGCCAAATTCTGGACTCTGACAGGAGGATAGCTTTCCACAGAGCAGAAACAAAATGCAGGAATCCCCAATGCACAAGGAACATTAGGATACACTGGATACATAATGATACACTTGAAGCTTTGGAATGTCAGCCATGGTACATCCATATATTTTATTCCATGCAGTACTTATGCACGTACCCCTCACACTGAGCATGTCAGCAACAATAATCCATCCCCACATCTCTGCTGTGAGGTAGGAAACACAGACAATGAAAGAGATTAGAAGCACAGACACAAACAAGCATAAGGTCAGTGAAGCAGTTTCTGAACCTAATGTTAAGAATAGACATTGTGCAGTGTGATAGTGACTATCCAATTTGCTTTAACAGCTTTGGTTCCCCTCAGCAGCAGCCATACTGAAGCTTCAGCTTCTTTGCTATAGAAGTACCAGTGGTCTTGTCCTTCTGACTGTTAGAATATTTGTATATTCTAATCTGAGTTTTCTTTCTTAAATTCATAAGTGAATAAACTCACAGTACTTACTAGGTATTACTTTTATAACCAGTGCAATGATTTTATCACTCATGCCAATACCCTGCTACTTCTCTGCTGAAAGGCATACATACAATGTATCTATAGCTTAAACTTATCTTGGCATCACCTGAAACTTGTCTGTATTTCAGACAAGTGACCTCTACTTACTCTTTGTTTCTGGTTATCAGTCTCTAAGAGTGTATACTTGCAATTGATGGAATTACATTGCCTCATGTTTTTAGTGTTCCTATTCTCAAAAATCATCTTACTTTGTTCCCACTTGCTATATACTAAATTAGTGATTCACACACTGTCTCTTGGGGACTTATCTTCTATGGCAGGCACAGAACAAGCCCATGCAGCTCTAGATAATTTCTGTCATTGCAACACATCCTTGCTGTGACATGCAGATATTGGTAAAGTTAAAATGGCACCAACAAAACAATAACACAGAAAACAAATGGCAAAAGTTAAACAACAGCACAATACAGAAAGCTGGCAAGGAAAGAAAGAAACATATGCTAAATCAAAGTACCTTCAATTTTGCAATCAAATCGAGCAGCACTTCCTTCCACAACCTCAATGTCAAGGATTTTTTTAGTAAAATATGGCTTTACATGGGGCTTTTCTTCAGCCACTTCTTCAAGGAAAGCATCTAGATGGGAGCAAGTAGATAGTTAATTATTTACAAAGCATGTTCTTAAAAGATGTTTTAAAATTTTTAATTATCAGATAGTAGTGAAAGCAGCTTTTCTTTCATTCTGTAAGGCAAGTGGGGCAGTGAGGACATTTGCTGCTTAGTTTTCTGCCAATCTTTCGCAGATGGACAAAGATTCAGGTCATAAATAAATGAAATCAGCATGTAGGCCACCACACTACAAGTATTTTCTTTATTTTTTTTTCTTAAATTTGTTTCTAAACCACCCTAGACTTTTGGTAGTCAGAGCAGTAAACCAGTTCAACTTGTATTATGCCCTCGGATTGTCACACTCCACAAGTTCACAACTGAAGTAGTGACACAGGGAATAATGAAAACATATTATTTATTTTTCTTAAATGCCCCTGCCTGAGGAGCACAGTTAATGCAGAGTACATCTCTCTGTTACAGCAAGCGTTAATACTTTATTGCTTGCTCGCTTGCATGAGAAGGCAATACATCACTGTAATCTTTGTATAAACATGCATTCCAAAACTGATAGAAAGTGCAGCTAACAAATGTGCTTAATTCTTTAGCTTTAAAAAGAGTAGACTTTACTGCCCATACTTATACTTGGTCATTTTTAGTGGAATAACATTATAAAAAATACAAAATTTTGATGGATTTCTTCAATAAAAAGATTAAAAGAGCAAGAGAGCAGGAACAGCCAACTTGATGACTGGACTCTAGCATTTTGTGAAAAGTTCTAGTAAGACTGATTCACAAAGAGGTGAAAACACAGTGCAGCAAAACTCCTTACCTTCATTCTCTGCTTTGTCTGCATTTATAGGACTGGTAGGTGAGCTTCCAGAGGCCTTCCTCCCACTCATACCAGAAATCATTGCCATGGACGACAGTCTTCCTATTGCTCGGACAGCATGGCCTGTTTTCTAAGACATAACATAAAAGGTTTCTGATCAATCCAGTCCAACAAGCGTGTGATTTTCTCTAACAGTCTTGCTTCGGACAAATTATCTGGGATCTCTGCAAACCCCTCTGGAATTGTTGGACAAACTGCTTATATATAGCTCAGTTGTTTTAGGAGAGCCAGAGCAGGCTGGTCTGAATTACCAAATTTAGTTGCAGATATAAACTTCCCATGATGAACTCATACCTAAATGAATGTCTCTGTTAGCTGTGGATAAAAAGCACTGTGCAAGAGGAGGGCCAGCAAGAAAGCTATGTCCTGTTTAACTGCAACTTAACTCTGGTGGCAGACAGCTCATACAGAAGGGATATGGGCTGGACTGAGTTGCATCAGGGATGAATAACCAACTAATATGAAATGAATGAGAAAGTACCACTGCAGGATGGAAGCAGAACTCTTGACAGGTTCAAGAATCAACCACCAGAATACTAAAATATGCTCAAACTACGTTGCCTCTTGTACGGACACTTGTATTTTTGTACAGTTTGCATAAGTGCCTATGAAGCATGTACAGTAGAGTGTAAGAGGAAATACAAGGTAGATCTACATAAATGAATATTTTATAGGATTAGAAGGCTGGATTCAGGATTTTACACATCAGCTTGCCTAGCTATGAGAACAGCACAGGCAGACCTGCTACAACAGTTCCAGCATTAATTAAAAAGATATGGAGACCAAATGCATAATTAAAAATTACTAAACCTATCTGACTAAATCTGTGAGACACTTGGAGCTCCAACAGAGCATGGCTACTGGTTAGCAAAATGAAACTACCACAAGTGTGGTTGTCTCTTTAGGAAGGCCAAGTGGATATGCATTTTCCTGAGCTGTTTCCTAGCTGGAGGATAACATAATCCTCCAGCCATCAGGGGCAAGGAAAGAGCAGGACAGAGAGATGGTCATAACTCAGAAGAATAGGAAAAACTTTTAGTGCCTGAAATGGAATCATCACATGCTGGGGGGATTGCACTAGATGATCTTTTGAGGTCCCTTCCAATCCCTAACAGTCTGTGATTCCATGATTCTATAATTCCATATGTGCAGCTGTGCATTCTCCTACTGTTGGCCCATACAGAAACCAAACCCACTTTACTGCATTCATACTCTGGCCACACTAGAGTCTCCAGCAGCAAAAAAACCACCTGGCATGACATGTTTCTCAGAATCACAAACATTAGCAGTAAAGACACTTATTAGGATATGCAGCCTAATTTGATGTCTTCTTCATTACCTGCCATTTTCTTCTGGCCATATATTTCTTCATCCTATCTTTGGAAAGTTTTTTGGCTTCCATGGTTTTGGTGTCTTTTTGCAGCCAAGGATGCTGAAGACACTGAGTACAGTTTAAGCGACTCCTGTTTTTAGATAAAAAGACTAGTCAGTGTTGCCATTAATGAGAATGGAACCTACCTGCTTTGACATTATTTTGCCCTTTCTTTTCTAAGAGTTGATTTTTCTGTTTCATAAATGTAGCAATGTAGCACTGCTTTCCCAACCATGTTTACATCTAAACTCGTTACATTTCTGCAGGTTTATTTTTTTATGAGAAAAACTGTGCATTTTTAAGTGTTAATAAAACACTATAAAGCAAAGCATGAAAAGCCATATGTTTTAGGTATGGAATGCATACAGCGGAGCCACAGTGGCAATGATTCAGCTACCTCATGTTGGCGGAAGCTTGTCCCAGATCTCTTTTCCTTCACTTAGAAAGATTTTTCCTTTCTCACCCTCTTTCTGTACAGCACTGAACATTTAACAAAACAGAAATATCCAAATCTCTAATCGAGCCACACCCATTCTTCACTTTTTTCATGACACGCTGATAAACAACCCTCTGTTCTCCATCCAACTGAATGCAAACTCACTGGAAGAAGGATGTTTTCTTGCCTTGCTTTGTTCAGAGTCTGCTGTAAACAGACCTTCCAGCTCTGCCTAATTATTACATTTATAGGAAAGCTGCCTACTCAGATGTGCTGTGCTTCAAAGCAACACATGGAAATAAATCTGGCAAAATCACAACCCGTTCAGATCAAGACAGAACATGTCATGCAGGAATCTTTCACACAGCAGCAAAGATAACAGTAACCCCACAGAACCTCAGGGTACATTTTGCCCAAGGGATGGGAAAAGCGGAAGGAACAGGCAATTAAAAGAAAGTGCTACATTCAGCCCCTGCACGTGAATTAAACATGAGCTGCACACAGAGGCAGATGGCACACAGAGGTCCTTATAAAGTATTGCCAGAAGTGCCTGTGTTGATGTGGAGATTGACACTGCGGAAACAAGAATGACAAGTTCAGCTAAATGCAAACATAGTAAGTGTATCAAGTCCAACGGCTTTACTTCATATCTTTCTTTAGTAGATTGCTGATAAAGTCCTTGGCATCATCAGAGATTTCATCAAAAGCCTCATCATCAAAGTCCCACGTTGCTGAGGTAACATTGGCAAGAGTTTCATTGTCATTGTCTCCCATGAAAGGAGAAAGTCCACTGACCCTGGGGATAGAATAGACAGACACAAAATAAACAGTGTCAATTTGCAAATTAATCAGAAAGGCAAATTACAGTCATATCTGATATATCCTATATGTGTCAGATCTTTACCAGTAAAAGTGTCCTTACAAAAAATAAAACCCTACAGGTAGTCTTATGGGGAAGAAAAGTAGGGTTTTTACTTTAAAACCTAAAGGAAACTTTTGTTGTTTCTTTTTTTCTTTTGCCAAGACATTTTGAGGAGAGAACTAGAATTAGGTGAAAGTAGAGCATACGAGTTTGCTAAATGACTTGTCTAGTTCTGCATAAATAATACTGAAATCTTCACACCAAATTCGGTTCAGTATTTTCCTCTTTTTTTTTTTTTTCTTTCCTGCTGCTTTTAGAGTGACCTTGCTGGTTTTACTGTCACACCAGGTTTTTCGGTACATTTTATTTCATTTAATCCTGCAGAGAGAACCCCAGAAGAAAGAGGCATAATGAAATAATGACATACACAGGGCTATTTTGTAAACAAAATCACCTTGAATTATATGACCAGAGAAAACAGTGCTACATCACTGCAGGCTGTAGAGTTACGCAGATGAATCCAGAACTAATTTGGTCTTTATGTTCTCAATCAGTCATGTTGATACATGAAATGGAAATAATACTCTTTTGTAACCTAAGTTGAGCTTCCAAGGCTTTTTACTCAATATAATTGTTAAATTGCTAGTGAAAGCAATTACAAAACATCACAGTGTCATTTTTGCAAAGTATCTTTCTCCAGTGAGCACTGTCCTTTACTACACTGTACCTTGTGTATCCAGGTATTTTTGTATTTCTGTCTATATCACATTCAGTAAAACTTCTAGGTGAAATTTACTTATTCCTTAGAACTACAAGGCGTTCAGTTTTTCAGTTCTTCCTGGCATGCTATTTATGTAATAACCTATTTGTCTTTAAACTTTCAGATTTGATTTGTTTGCTTTGTACATTCAGATTAATCAGTTACGTTTCAACAGAAGTACTTTTTTAATATGGAAAAATAAGTGGAACTTATTAGAGTTATGAAATTATTACATAAAACTATATATATATATAAATAAAACTATCTGAATATTGTGATGGTACTGAATATCACAGAACAGACTGACAGAAAAGGTGGTAGAGGTTACATAAGTAAGCTACTAGATTAATAATATTATCTTCTTGTCCAAAGTTATTTTACTACTCTTGTTACTAATTAAATGCAAAATTGTAACTGGAATTTCTTATGGATTTTATTTCTATAAGCAAAGCTGAAAGACACACTCTTTGAAGCCTTATACAAAGCAGATACTAAATCTTTTACCATTTCTGGAAGCTGTGTGCAGTACCACACAGTCTAGAATCTTATGTGTATACTTCAGACATTTGCTAGTAATAATACGTGAGATTAAGATAAAAGGTTTCTTTCTTCTCAGGCAGAAAGAGGTAAATCAGCAAAGAAGGAATTTGCTGTCTTCCAGTCAAATGGAGCACATTGAAATGCACCAGTGAAGCATGATAAATGTCTTGGGTGGCACAAACCCATTTATGAACAGGCATGAGTTAAAGCTGAAAGATTAACGTTCAAAAAAATGCTCACATAAACAAACTTTAGAGTGACTGTTCCTTGTCTTTGGCATGTACTTTACTTGAAGAGACAAGGTTTATGCCTGATAGCACTAGTGAGTTGGTATAGCTGCAGTGCAATGAGGGATGGCTCTGCTCTCATGAACATAGGCAACCACAGCCATGTAAGTCGCTGTAGCAGTATCTCTGTCCTGGCATTTGCAAACGACTCCTGCAGGGCCTTAAACCTACCTCCACTCCAACAGTTAAGCATTTTCCTGTTTATGACCAAGTCATGATTCTCTACATGTTTTAGAAAGTGAAAAATCCCTTTCAAACAGCAGTTCTAGATTTTGGGTTCCAGATAGCGATTGCTACGTTGTCTCAGTTTTTGACCATGTAGTAAGTACAATAATCTCTCAGCCAATTCAGCAGCTGCTAAAAACCCTCATATTTTATACAAATGAAGGGACTGTGAGGTATTTATTTAGTTTACTGTCAATATAATAGATGCATCCAGTTAAGCTTCCAGAGGACAAACCTGAGCAACCAGAAAGTAACAATCCCAGTTGCCTTCAATACTTGATCGAAATATGGCAAACTCTGCATAGTATTACCACAAATAGTATTGTGCAGCTTCTGTGCTATATTAGAGAATATTTTGGCCTAATTCCAGAGATTAAAGCTGCAGTATTGTGAGATCTTTTCCATGCTGAATAGACTGCTACAGGTACAGAAAGGTTGCTTTGTGTGAAAACACGCTGCTCTGTAACTTCATTGTCATAACTACCTCTTCTTCGCAAAGGGATGCTGTGTAGCACACACAGCTTGTGAGGGCTGAGAATGGATAGAAGTGTGTTCAATTGTTTGTCTTTTGTTTTTAATAATTGCATGACAGAGTTATGAGATAAAATCCTGAACTTCTCCCATCCTATGCATCTGGGAAATTACCAGATGGGTAAGTGACTTTGTCACTTCCAAATACCAGTGTCATAGTACCAATTCGAACATCTCAATGAACCTAGCTTTGTATTTCTGAATGTGCTGTTGTAAATTTACAAGGCTAAAATAATTCTTGGTCTAGGTGATTCTACTGTGGCAGGGGGATTGGACTAGATAATCTTTTGAGGTCCCTTCTGATCCCTAATGATTCTATGATTCTAATTTTCCCACTCTACAACAGTTCTAAGCTGTGAATCACTTGCCTTGTCACAGAAATATTTGTAAGGAGAACTAGATCCTTGTGTACAGTCAGAAAACAAAATCAAGTAACTAGTGTATATTATAAACAGAAATTCTTATCTTTAGCACAGATTTCACTGACTTAATCTTAGTGGTTCCTTTCTTAATAGCCATTTAAAGTAATAATTGCCCAGCAACTCTTTTGACAGATTATGGAAACAATTTCTTTTTGGAATGCTGAAGTGAAGTGATAAAGATGAGCTACCACTCCAGAACATTAATACTGAGCTTGCTCTGCAATGCTACTATTAGACAATCTGCAAGTTGTTTACTGAAAACATTTTTCCAGCTACTTAACCAGGCCTCTTCCTGGCATGTAAAGAACCATTTGTTTAGAAAATCTTTCACAGTTTCCACTTCTAAATAAAGAAGAAATATATTTTATCCTCTAGTTGTTCGTTAACATTTATTGTTCTGTTCTCACAAAGCTCTCAGTGCAGATTTAGAAACGTTAAGATCAAAAGGGTCTAATGTGGTTGCTGGTCTCACTGCCTGTGTAACAAACCCCATAGCATTTCATTGAAATATTTGTATTAAGACTGCCTCTAATCCAGGAGAGAACAAAAGTTAGACCTTGAGCATCCTCTGTAAGCAGCACTTGCAGCAGCAAATTATTTGGACCCAGAGCTCCTACTTACAGTCTTTGCATTGTGTTAGTATGACTGAAGTGCTCTCTGCTTCTGTTAAACCTGTGCAAGTAATGTCAACTAAGCACAGATAATGTCTGCACCATGGAGGGTAGTTATACAGTAACTTAATTCTTTTACAAATGAAATAAAAGAAATATTCTCAGGCTACTTTGTGGAGGACATGCATCCCCTGTACCTTCTCCTTAGCTGAGGATTGGATGACTTATACCGGTCATCTCAAGGAAGAAGCCACTGAACCCACACAATGGAAGACAGCTTATTGCTGAAACAAGAGTGTTACCTACTCTCATCATTGGTATATGTACTCACTGGATTAATGAGGGATCACAATTTACCACTGCCACTGAACAAATAATTTATTTTCTTTTGAGCAGTACAGTCATGACATTGAAGCCCTCCTAACTGGCTTTGTTGACAGAACAAGGAATGCTTTCTCATCTTTATATTAATGAAGGCTTAAATTTTTAATACAATGTGGAGCCACATGTAAGCCAGCAGTGTGTCTTGCCTTATCAAAGTCTCAAGTGAACACACCCAAAAGATGAAGGATGCAAGAAGTTCTTTCAACCAACCTCTTCCAAACAAGGGAGGAATAACAGCAGTGAACAACACAGTTAAAGAAAGGGAGTACTTAAAAAATGAGGTTGTGTGTTATTAGGAAGACATTGAAGGAAAAAGGATATGCAAGTTCAAACATATTAAAAACCAACCTAAGATACGGTATAGTTTAAAATTGTTAATTGACAGAGATCAACTACTCTGAAAAGATACACACTGTCTGGCACTGTGAAAGCACAAAAGTACATGGCCACAGCAAACTCCTCACTTCAACTAGTCACTTTCTATGGTGGCAGAAGGAAGAGAGCTATCCACATACTTGGAGCACTGAAATAGCAGGCCAAAATTTGGTTTGAAATAAAATAGGAATTTAGAAATCATTTCAGATCACTAAATACTTGAAATACTGGCTATCAAAATGGGTCATCAGAAAAGAACTAGAAATAGAAAAACAACAAATTCAGCAATGCCTAAAGGAAAAAAACAGGACAAAATCAGCTGGAAAGAATTTCAGAGGTTTATCCTTCATTAGATAAAGATTATTGTAAATGCAAAGAGAAACACTGAAATAGACATAAATGGAGATGATATACACAAGCCATAAAATCTCTGGGCTGTTGCTGCAAAGGCAATAGATCAACCTAAGTATGTGAGACAGTAATGTGATACAGAACAGGACAGAGAACAAGATTAAAGTAGAAGATAAAAAACATGAGGTTGGAGAATACAGCCAGGGAAATCTAAGGAAGAACAAAGACTGATAAAGAGACAGGACTGAATAAGTTATCCAGAAAGACTAAAAGGATTTAATGTATAGCTCAGAAATGTGGAATAGAGCTTATGAACTGTAGGATGAAATTAAATCAGTCATGCCATAAGGAAGACAGATACAGCATCCTACCAGAATGTGTGGCATCTGTACTTCTGCACAGCAGAAGGCTAAGAGGGATTTTGCTGCAGGGTTTTGGAGGAGTGCTGTCACTCTCTTTCCTACTTGAGATTACATCCCAACCATTTATTCTTCTGCACAGATATCTCTTTACCCACAGATATTTCTTCAGTAGCTCTTTACTAAACCTGGTTTGTATTCATTGCTGTACAGAACATCCTGGAAACAGTCTCTTTCTATACAAGTTACTCTCCAGCACTCTAGAGTCCTATCTTAGGTTTTAACATCATGCAGTAACATGCTCTCTGCTGTTTCAGTTAGGCTTTGTGAGGGACACAAGCAGCTTTGGGCCATCAGCTGCCAGCAAGAGGCCTGCCCTTATATCTGTCTAGTGCCGCTGCAGCACTTATCTCTTCCTTTGTGGCTTCACACATCATGTCAGGGAGAGGGGATGCAAATGCTGAGTGACAAGAACAGTGGTGGTATGTGAGACAGATACCAAATGTGTAAGTCTTACACTTTGAGCATGAGATTTGGCAGTTCTGACCTTATAATAAAAAAAAAAAAACAAAACCAAAAGCTACAACTAGAGAGAGATGGAGTTCTCAATGACTTTTATTTGCATTCTGTAATGATGATGTGACAGCCCATTTTGGATAATGGCTCAGTTCTGAGTCTGCAAAAATAGTTAGACTTTAAGGAAGTGAAGACAGATTGGAAGTCTGGCACTCTGGGGTTGAGAGAGAAAGTCCGAGCGATGACTCACAGGTCTTCCCTAAATTCTCTTACTTTATTCTTAGCACAAGAAAGACAAAAGCTGATCATTACTGCAGTAATATTTAGGCATTAAGATATATTTCACTGTGTTTGGTTCATGTAATTTTCCCCTCAAGAGGAGTTAAATTGGCAACTTGGCAAACAAGTAATTTCACAATAAATCTCACAAGGTGCATTGGTTGCCTTAATCAAGTGTAACACCACCCCAACCCCATCAGCTGAGTCTTATGGTATCCAGCTATCTTGCTTCTGGTGGCACAGAGGAACTGGAAAGAAGCAGTTCTGTTACTGCTGTCAGAATGGTTTTCAGCAGTACACTTCACCTTTCTCCATCTGTTTCACCTGCTCCCTTTCTCTTGTCTATTCAGATGATGCCAGTGTTATCTAGCACGTACTGAATTGGAGCAGCAGCCCTGGCTGCGCACCTTGGACACAGCTGCTGTTACCAATCTTTGCCTCAGCTGTCTGACATGTCACCGTTTATACTGCAAACACACAAAATTTTGTAATACACTTTGGAAGTGTAACGTCTTCTGCTGTTGTTTTTCAAAGTGTGGATGTCACAGCGCTCAATGTTTTGTTCCTAACGTATAAGGGGCCTCTAGAGGGCAATGCAGCACCGAGGTGACTGCTGGGTGTCCATCGCTGGGCTGGTGCTTGACTTCCACACTGCTCTTCCACTGCTTTGTAACTCAGGAGGCCTCAAGGGTAAGAGAAATAAATGAATTTGTCATCTGAGTACTGTGTGTGTGGTCTACATTATTTAAACTACAAAATATTCCAGACGAGCTTTCACAATCTAGAAAGAAAAACTGGAAGTGAATGGAAAATTAAGGTCCTGTAAATAAACTGGCAGAGCAAAGTGACCTTGAAGAGTGTAGAATGCTTTGCTTTACATAAGAAACAGAAGATAACAGATACTCAGAGTCTTTGTTGGCAGTGAGAGGGTTGATGTAGTAGCTTCTGCACAGGACAAGAAAGAAAATTACATTGCTTAGTTTGGAAATGAGAAGAGTATAAGAAATATAGGCTGACAAGGCAAGCACAATCACAGAAAGGCAGAGTAATGATGAGGGAAATCACTGTGCACTGACAGGAGTCGAGGGTAGCCAAGGCAGATTGGGCACCTGAAAAAGGATGCAAGTTATTGGGAGAATCCTTTTAAAAGAATGAATGCATAGCAGACCTGCCAGTTCCTTATTGCTGAAACTGGTGTGAAGAAGAAAGAACCAGGCTTCAAACAGAGCTTCTCTTTTCTACATACGGAGATCCTATTTCCATATTCGAGGTCCCTTCCGATCCCTAATGATTCTATGATTCTGTGTACATTTATCTAGACCTACTGAAGTTTACAGTCAAGTGTTAGCAATCACATATAAAGAACAGATCAAATACCAAAGTATGTAACCAAGAACTGCAGCCAACCATCCTCTAATATATTTCCATGAGTTTGATTCATGCTGCTTATAAAAAGTATTTATCCAGTGGTTTACGCTTAGTAATAAATTAAAATGCACTGTGAACGGTAATGCTGAAATACTTTAGTCTGCCACATGAGGAAATCCATCTGAATAAGACTCCAAAATTTCACAAAGATTTTCTCTCTTGGGAATAAAAGTGCATACTAGTGCATATCCAAACATTTCTCTTTAACATTTGGGAAGGAAAAATAGTTTAAACTTAATAATAAAACATTGTCTTTTTAAATGAGATGAAGTGTTGGTGGTTTATTTGGTAAGATGTACAGCACTAAATGGCTGAATCTCCAGCACTGCTGGTACTCTGGTTTACCAGATACACCCTTGAGAAAACAGAGAATTTTTATGAAATATACAAGTTGCTAATTACAATGCAATAAAGTTGATGGAAATTTGGTATGTTCTGTTCTGCAGCTGCCGGGATCTGTGTTAAGAATAGCAAAGGTACTCACAAAATGTAGCAGATGACTCCTATACTCCACATATCTGTTTCATAGCCAATAGGTTCATAGTTTATCACTTCTGGAGCCACAAACTCAGGTGTCCCAAAGAGAACTTTCAGAGAACCTGCATTTTCTGTGAAGAATGAAAGAGAAGATCATTAACTTCTGCATGCAGATTTATAAGAACAGTTATTCCCCAGTAACAGGAAATCCAGTTTTGTTCTCTTATTTGTGTTTTTGATAAAGATTGTCATCAGAAAAAATGAAGAATGCATGAGCTATTTTATCTGATATGTGCATAGCAATGAAGAGTTATTTATGAAGCATTCTCAAGCACATGATAAGGTTCCCATTGCAAGGAATTTACCCAAGAGCAAGTGTAAGAAAGAGGAGAACATTCAGTGTTTAATTCAGATTCGTATGTCCTGAAGTACAAAAGCATTTGAGCCTCCATCACTTTGGCAGTTTCACAAAAGAAATGCAATGTTAGAAAGAAGTTGAAGTTTTCACAGATCATTTAAGATTTATCAGAGCTCAGGGATCTGCTCAGGGATTCTACAATAAAGACAAATAGTAGTGATAAAATTGTAGTAATACAAAATAGCTATGTCAATCCAACACATTTTTAATAGTTTAAGCATGAAAAATCCCAACATACATGTTGCACATTTCAAAAACTTGAAGTGGCACAGGTCTGTGGTGAAACAAGCAAAGTAGATGACACAGACCCATTAGACCACTACTTTGTCATTAAAGGGGGTTTAAGACTGCTCTCAAGACCAGGCTTGTCTACAAGCACACCTGTGGAGATCCAAAGTGGTGAAGTGGGACCACAGATGCTTAATTATCAATTGCCAGTCCAAATGTTTATTTAGCTGGCCTGTAGAACGGGTGTCTTACATTTGGCTCTGCTTGAACAGGACGTGGATACTTTTAAAATGTGCTGCAATTGAACCAGTGCTAGTGATATGAGCTATGGGACACATGAAATGTCTCTCCATCACTCTTTTGCTGATTCCTTAATATTACTCTACTGGAAAGCATAGGAATTAAGATAAAATAACAACCTGTATAGAATGCAGTATTGCCAGTTTGTGCTGTCAATGGGTAACTACAACTAGTATGTCTAACTTTTGGTCACAGTCTGAAATGCCACACAAGTCATTTAGATAGAAGTTATTAAAGAAATCTGAAGGGACTAATTTTTACTGATGCTTGTGCTAATCAGGACTGGAAGAAGAAAAGCCTAAGCAAGGTCAGGAAGGAAGGAAAATATGGAACAGACTAGAGATTGATGTGAAAAAACACAATCACAGTAAAATATTTGTACTATACGCGTATAAAAATGTCAAGATATAAATTGCTTCTGATTGAAAATGGTTTGGATTTGGGTTGAGAAACTCTTGTCCGTTCTGCATATGTACCTGAGCAATCAGGGCTTGCCTTAAGTGAGATTCATTACATTGCATTTATCTTTTGTGCAAGAGTAGCATCCAGATTAAACACAGTAGAATGACATAGTGAGGAACTATCCCTGTCACATCCAAACAAAACACATACATGAACTTGAATAAAAACATAGATAATGGATTTCAAACCTGCTCCTATGAAGTTTACCACAAGTATGGATATTTGCAGTCTTAAAATCAGGATAAAAGCTTAAAAACCTCAAAGTTTTGAGAAGACTATAGTAGAAGAATGTTGCCCACAACTCTGAATTTTTACAGACTATTTTTATTTACCAGAATTTCTTCCACAACATTTTGCAATATAAATGCTGATTCCATTACTGACTCTACACTTACCATTACCTCCATTGCAAGTTGTTAAGCCATTTCATTTTCTGTACTCGTTCACCTGCTAGTACTCTCTTGAGCTATGCAAATCTCCAATTTACCAAATTAAAATGGAAGAGTATATGGGGTTAATATCTTCCATAATGATTGAACAGTATGCTTGGCACACCTTTTAAGCTCTACCATGGCAATTCACTCACAGCTGTGCCGGTTTCCCATTTTAAATGCTGTGAAACTTTGGTTGCTTAGCTCTGCTACAGTGATAGTAAATAAATTGTGGAAGCTTCATTTTTGCAGGTTAGGCCTGCCTTCAGAGACAACACTGTGCAAAGTACCCATTTCTAGAGACCAAAGCAGGCAGAAGGATGCCTGAAAGCAGCCACAGTAAATCACCTAGATGTTCCCATGCAATTCACCAACATCAAGATTTTCCTGCCAGAAAACTGACTAGCCTTTGAAAAGCACATTAGAAAGCTATTGCACAACATCCCTACATTCTCATAACTAGTTTTGTTATCCCTCAAATTAGGATCCCATTTCCAGTCTGAACTGATTTTGCCTAAAATAATGCCAGTATCTTCTCGACTGTGACAATGAGGAGTGAAAGATCACCTTCTGTTTCCAAACACAAATGAGCAGTCTGAGTTCCCATCTCCTCATTTGCGTTTCTTTTGAAGACCAATACATACATTTCTACCCAGTGGTCCATATAAAAAAATACTGAAATTTGTCTCAGAAAACCTATTTTCTGAAAGCTTCATAGTGATTGTCCAAATCTCAGGCTCAGACTTTCACATCCAAGTTTGGAGGCTTTTCTGTGCACTGTGTAAACTACCATGAGCCACTGTGTATGCAAAAGGCTGGTGTGTGAAATGCGCTGCCCCTGGGTCAAAGAAGCATTTTTGTGAAAACACAGTGTTTGACTGCAGACATACAGTGTGAAAACACTGAGGTGGCATTTGCTCTGTGTGAAAGAAGAAAGAAAAGAAAAAGAACTTTTCTATGCAATAATTTGTCTTTACCCAGATGTTTACAAGCTTAGTACACAAGTAGGATACGTGTTTGGATATCCTCTAGTTCAGATAGAAAGCTGACAAGCTAGCTGGAACCCATTGCCAACACTGTGTATAATCAACTGATTAAGAAGAAGTTTCTTTACAGTACTCAAAAATCATTCTGTTCTCAAGAAGTTTATCTTAAAACAATTTTCTACATGTATTCCTCAGCACACCAAAAAAGGTCAGGAAACTAGCACTGCAGCTTTGGTATTTCCTGACAGTGTGAGAGAACTAATTAGCTGCAGAAGATGACTGCAGAAGGAACTGATCAAAGCACAAATATTTAGAGCTCTTACTTTGTACCAGTTACAAAAAGTTAGAAGAAAGTCTCAGAAGTTGAAATGCAAAATCAGCCATTGTTCCCTTCAGCAGTCCCTTGGTTAGCAGTTTCTGCTCAGTCAGGGTCAGGTCTGTAGTATGAGGGCTCCAGTCCCACATCTATCAAAGCCAAAGTGAATTTGACAGCCAATTTCAAAATCACAAGGCTTGAACGAACACAAGTGGAGGAATGTGCCCTCAGTGTACCACATAAGGCAACTTGACACAAGAGGATACTTAATGAGAAGTGGGTTTAGCAGTTTTTTATAAGTAAATAAAACAGTAAACAATCTTTTATGCTTTTGGCAAACATCTCAAGCAGAATGTTACAAGCCTCTTCATGATTAACACACTGGTTTTGCTTTATGGGCGTGGAACAGGAGGACCCTTTGTCTTCCTAGGAAAATGCCACATACCCTGAGTCACCTGGAATTGAAGGCTGAGGAAAGGAACAAGTGCCTACAATGTAATGTTGCAAGAATAAGCAATGTATTAAACCAAACAAATGTACAGCACTGCATTGAAAATTAGTTTTAGTGCTCATAGCTCTCATCCTTCTACATCAAGAGAAGTTGTATGCAGGCTAAAGATTTACTACATATGGCAGGACCATGGCAACTCACAAATGAATGTCTGCCATGCAATACACAGTAATGCCACAAGATTAACAGTAAAATGGAAAAGCTAATAAATGTGACCAGACTTTTGAAAATAGAATCTTCCTTTTACTAAATGAGGGTTTATCTGCGCTTTGAAGTGAAAGAGGTAACTGAAGGAATGTCTATGAAAAGACGATTCTGTAGCTACATTTTACAGCAGTCCTGTGGATGGCATCCACACAGTTCATCAGTAAATGTAGTTTTCAGGCTCAAAGTTGGAACATCACAGGATGTAGCCTTTCACACAGTTCATTTATTTCCTCAATAAGAAAAAAATTAAGTTCACGCTCCCAGAAAATTAGTGTCTCCATATATTGGTGGCAGAACATAAATGGCAGCAATCTCTTTTTTTGATGAATAAAATATACACCTTAGCTCCAACTTCTTGAATGTCTTCTTGAACATCATCTAAATCCGACAAGCAGATTTCTTTTCCCCTATTGATTCAGCATACTTATTTTGGTTTGTTTTAGCAGAATTGTATTCTTGAGCATTGTGTTACTTAGGTGTCAGAAGAAGTTGGATGAGCAGCATGTAGGCAGAAAAAAACCCACAAGGATGTAATTTCAAATTGTAAGTCCAAAACATTATAAAAATAATTGTGTTTTATAACATGTATTAAATGTATTTCTCTTTAATGTGGGAAGGAAAAATATCACAATGAAGAATCCAGCTGTGGTTCCCTTTACATAAGAGTAGCAATTCACATGAGTTCTCCCAATCAATTAGAGTGGCAGAAGAGCCACAAATCTGATCTCTCTTATGGCTATAGGCTCATATGGTTCATGAACTTTCCTTTCAATTCCTGAAATTATTTTTTTTCCTCTTGTGAAAATGCAAGATTAAAGACCAACGAGTGATATTGGTTGCTGTTTAACACTAGCAAACACAACTGTAGGGCCGTTTTTTAGTGCAGCTGAATTAGCACTGAGCAGTATGAAGACAAGGACCCCCTGAGGTCTTTGACTTTCTAACTGGAGAGCATGTTGGGAAGTCCAAAACAAATGATAAAAACCTGCTGTTTTAGCTGCTACCTATAGAATTCCTCCCATGTTTAACATGCATGACAATATGGTGTTGTTTAGGATAAGGAATTACAAAACTATTGGGGAAACATCAACTGAATGTAATTATCCATATCTGAAAGTCTTCTAGAACATCACCTTAACTCATGCTAGTTTCAAGGATTAGTAGCTTTCATGAAGATCAAGATGGATGATGGGGGGATGGGGTGGGGTGTCTACTTCTTACAGTTAAAAAGTTGATTGTTTATGGGTTTTTTTATACCAAATGTAAATATTATTACTACCACTCTGTATTTTACCTTGTAATCTACTGGGATAACCTTACCTCAGAAAGTAGATGGCATATGCTTCACAAGAAACTCTCCTTCAAGATGATGTGCCCTAATCTCACTCTTTAATGTTTTTCTTCCTTTTCTAAAATAGAACTTTTAATAGAAAACATATCTATTCACTCTTCATAAGTGAAATAATATAATAGTACAAATTACTACTTGTTCTGCCCTTTCCCCTGCATCATATTGAAATAGGCATAAAAGTTATTACCTAATCTTCTTGCAAGTCCGAAGTCAATGAGTTTAATACTTGTACCAGTCTTGTTGACACACATAATGTTTTCAGGCTTCAAATCCAAATGGACAATACCCTGCTTATGGATGTACTGAACTCCTTCAGAAATCTGCTTCATGTATTTTATGCACTCTCTCTCTGTCAATTCAAAGTCTTCATCAATGATGCGTTCAAAGAGCTCTCCTCCAGAAACCCTATGAAAGACAATAAAAAAGAGGACTTCTGTACCATATGAAGTTGAAGATTAACTGAACTATTTCCTGTACAGAAATACAGATAGTTCAAACTTACAATAGTCACTTCAGGACACAGGTATGTTTTGTAATGCCACTTGCCTCAGACACAAGGATCACATAACACACAAGCTTGTGTTATGAATCAATAGGTTTTTTTTCCACTCTGAATCTCTTTCTCAGGTAAGGACTGTGAAACACTCACACTGGTATCCCAGGCAGCAGGGATTTACATTCTGCCTCTGGGCTTCAGTCACCTGCAGCTGGCACTGAAGCTGTCACTCCACTGACAGTTTTAAAATACCACTCCAGACTCAACTCATGGGTCTTACTGCTCCCTTCCCTGTGATGCTCCAACACTATGCAGGTGCAGATAACAATTTAGAAATAAAGAATATAAAATACAAGGGGCGGGGCTCAGGAAAAGCACATAAAACCTCTAGTAGGTAAGCAACAATTTGGGAAGAAGAGTAATAAAAAAAGGCTGAAGAAGGAAGAATTCATATGATAAGATTAATTGGAATGCAAAGCTCAAAGGGCAAATTACTGACCCGAGTGAGCTCAGAGGGAATTTCCACCTTAGGTATGGCAGGGCGAGGATATAACCCACAAGTCTTTTAGTGCTGATATTTTTAGCTGAGCCATCATCACACTCCTTGTAGGTCAATTCCACTTGTATGCTTGTTTAAACTGTCAAATAATTGCTCTTTCCAGAGTTGCATCTCCTGGATGCAACTGACTGTGAGATGTAAGTGGGACAATTTTAACTTACATTTAATAAAGCAAAATTGGTAAAGCAAAAAGTGGTATTTTTTAAAAAACATTACAAGTAATCACTCAACTTTTTTATCTGCTTATGTCCAAAGATGGGAAATACTTTAGAAAATCTGTATGGATGAATGACCCATACAAAAAAGGAGCAAATGGTGAAAAGCGTATTTGCTTTTAGAAATCTGTTCTAAATTACATGCTCCATGATCTTTATATGGCTTAATATTTTGTAGCATTCGTGCTTAATGCCAAATGTAATGGTACATTTCAGTTACAGAAAACAACCAACCAAAAATTGGCCTTTAAATGTTTGCAGGTTGTCAGAAACATGATTATATTCCCCATGTACTAAACTGAAAGTGAAGCATTTGGAGTTGCTTTTGCTGTAAGATTTCAGAAAATACCTAATTAGAAATGCTGCTGCAATCTCCTATTAAGATGAAAATACTAAGAATCACACACGCTATAAATAGCTCTAGAAGTTTGAGATCTAGTGTTTTGTTACTTGAGTAAGACATTAACTAATATGGAGGTGTTTATGAAAACATCTGCGTGCAAAGTGTTTACAAGTGGAGCGCTCTGCAATTTCAAATTGCAACCATCTGTTTTTTTACTGCTTAAGACAGATAACAAGGACTCATTTTTACAATAAAAGTGACATAATTTTCAGATCCCGAAAGTGAGAATTTTTAAAAAATAATTCCATTGTCTCAATTATTCCTTTTCAGCATATTATTTGGAAATTAACCACTGCTAATGCATCTCCCTGCTGTTTTTACCCTGGGGCCTCTCAACACTCAGATAACATCATTAAAGTGTGACTACATTTTTAGGATGCGTATTTTTGCATTTATGTCCTCAGCCAATTTATGTCCTCAGTTTAATTTTTGCCACTTTGCTGACTTGAACCAGTGCAAGTAGGTGCTATCTGTACACAGAAGTTGTCGTTCTTCTAACAGTCACAACTAGTTCAGAATCCAAATCTCTCATTCTCTTCTGAATTCTCCCCTTTTTAGTCTTCTCTAGATGAGGTCACAGAGAAAAATATTCCTGTCTACAGAGTCACAGAATACTCCTTTTAAAAATACTTTAAGGTTTTGTTCATAGAGGACCAGTGAGAAGAATCTGCCTTAGAGTTGCCCAGGCAAACAGTGAACTGCATTGTAATAAACTGACCTTCAATCCATTCATAAATAGAGAAACCTTAGTGACTTGTGCCCCCTAAACGCACACTGAATGAATGGAGTTTACTGATGAAATTTTGCCTTAATAATTTTAATTTGCAATACCATAATATTCTTCTGATTAATGTAAAAATAAACTATCTGAAGTGTGTAAAAAATTGAGGCGCTTAGTTTCTGTTGCTGAATGCTGTACACAACATGCCGCTATTTTTCAGATACTCTTTTTGCACTGAAGTAGCTATTGTGGAGCCAGCACATATGACTATATTTGAAAAGGAAATGCCTGAGATGTGCCCCTGACTTCCAGCAAACGGTACCTGGAGACGTTTCCAGGGAAGAGCACATTGAATGATTACAACAGTTTTAGAGTTCAATTTTTAAATAAATTATAAAAAATTCTGAATATATTAAAAAAAATATAAAATGAAACTATATATATATGAAGTAGCATGACAAATATTAGAAGGAGAAAAGGTAACATTCAGAAGGTTTTAAGAATGATATTAGAATAATTTTATTAAAATTTGTTTCTAAAGAAACATTTTGGCTGAATAACAGGAGGAGAAATCCAAAGGTACGTCTCATCCATAGGTCAAATTTGAATGAAGGAGGTGCTCCTCTATTCCAGTCAATTCTATACACTGGTTTAAAAGGAGATTGATGGCAGGTGACCTTGATGTATTTGAAATAATATGAACTATTATAGAGGCTACCAAGTCATTAGACACAAGCATCTCACTGCCCAGACTTGCTCCAGAGCAGGCACAGACTGCTGCTGCTTGTCTTCATGCTGCTTTAAGAACCCCTCGTCCTACTGCGCAAATTTCAGTGTTTGCATGGGGCAGGGGTGTTCAAAAGCCAGACAAGGTGGCCACCCCACACTAAAATTATCTTATAATTAGACTGATTAACAAAACTACTTTAAATTTCATTGCACTTTTCTATATTTTAAGAAGCAAAACTCCTTTGTGGCAGAGGGAAACTAATGGAGTGTAAAGCCATATGCTATTCAGAACTCTTGCTACATTTCCTTGTTTTCCATTAGGTCTGCCAGCTCCCAATTCCAAGCTAAGTAGGGCTCCCTTCCCTTACCATCAGCAGCTTGCTCATTTGCTGAATCTAAAAATAAAAACACCTTCTCTCACAAAAGATCTGAGGTTGAAAACTGCTGGTACAATAACAGTTTGCACATAAACCAGGCAAGCACCAAGCAAGCAAACTATTCAATCTCTTTTGCTTCTAAAAATTTCTATTTTATGCAACATTTCCAGCCAGCAAAAACCCTGGTTCTCCTTTTTGCAGCACATGAAGCAGATGTGGCAGTATCTAATGTTTTGTGAAAAACATCAGACTAGTTTAGGATTTAATTTTCTTTCCAGCTGCTACTGCCACAGTTATGGGGTTCACACAAAGCTGGGTGCATTACAGGTGATGTAAACATTGGTCATATCGGTCATTATTGGTTTTGAAATCTGACCATTACTTCTTCATGCTGCACAGATTCTTTGCTCAAATGGATTCTGGTGCATGAACATGTTCTGAACTTTCTTTTCTGGACATAATTATTTACTATCTTTAAGTACAAAGATACTTGTTTTAAATACAAGCCACAACCCTGTAAGATGCCTTTACAGCACCGCAACTTGTCTTGACTTACTAAAATTCATGTTTAGCTAATTTTTTGCAGGAAGAATGGTATGACCAGTCTTTCTGCATCTACTGATCTAGATGTAGAACGTCCACTGTGTTCACCTAAGGCATTTTTTTTTTTTAGACAGCATTCCCTTACTGTAAATTACATGTTTTGCAATCAAAGTATTTATGTTGTTGCAGACTTGGCCTTTAAGACTTCTGAAGAAAATAAAAACTGGATATAGCACTTGATGAAAGCTGAAGTGTTCCAGATACCTCTGGGATCTGTAAATTGGGTGAATTTTTTTTGCTTTCTCTCCTGCTATCTGCTGTGCACTAACATTTAATTTTCTACAAGAGGCAAAGGAAGAGTGTTTTAAGTGAAGTGTGGCACAAGCTTCTACAATATGTATTCAGAACAGCCTGAAGAAGAATATATTTTTTCCTCCTTAAAAATGTTTTTGGTTTGAAATGTAAACCCAAATTGCAGCTAACTCTTATTTCTCCCCTCCCAAGCTGGCTATGAAAAGTGTGAGCTGCACAACAAAGATTGTAACACATTTTCACTGATTTTTAAGAAATACAGCACAGATTCATTTACAGAGTTTAAACAATTTGGATAAATCATTGCAAAATCTTGCAAGATGTGAACCCCACCCAGGCCCTGCAGATCCTGAAGCTTCTGATATTCCTAGTTCTGGGTAAGCTGCTACTCTTTATGCACTATTATTTGCAACATTACTCACTTTGTTAGTGTGATCTGCTTTATACTTACATTTCCAAGACCATAACGATGTTGGCTTTTTCTTCAAAGGCATCTACACATTGAACAAGTTTTGGATGATGTAGGCAGTTCATGATGCTGATTTCATCCCTTATGTTTTCTTTTTCCTTAGCAGAATATGCTTTGAAAAATTTTCCTGCCCAGACTTTTCCATTCTTCTTTTCAACAAGCCTAAAGACTTGTCCAAATTTCCCCCTGTAAAGATGTAACTATTTCCATTAAATGCTTTTGCAACGTATGGGCAACCACAAATAGCAACATTTTACTAAATGTTCCAGCACAAACACTCCATTCTGATATAAAAACGTCTTCAAATCAAGAACATTGTGTACTGATTTTGTGCAGAGTAATCTGCAAGAACTTTTGCGTGAATACCGCACCATTAGCAAGATTTATATAACAGGGTTTTGCAAATGTGCTGGGCTTTTTCATATGACTCAAGTTTTTCTGCACACAGTTTTGTATAGGTCATACACCTTCTAGAGAAATGGACAGGAGATATCTCAGGTGTAGGATGCATAGACTATACAAATCACAGAATCATTGAGGCTGGAAAAGACCCCTAAGATCATCAAGCCCAGCCTATGATCTAACATCACCACAATAAGCTAGACCATGGCACTAAGTGCCACATCCAGCCTTAATCACTTCCAAGGACGGAGACTCCACCATGGCCCTGGGCAGTCCATTCCAGCGTCTGATCATCCTTTCCATGAGAAAGTGATTTCTAACATCTAACCTAAACCTCCCCTGGCGCAGATTCAGGCCATGCCCTCTCGTCCTATCCCTAGTTGCCTGGGAGAAAAGCCCGACCCCTCACCTGTCTATCACTTCCCTCCAGGTAGTTATAGAGAGTGATAAGGACCCCCCGAGTCTTCTCCAGGGTAAACAATCTCAGCTTCCTCAGCCTCTCTTCATAAGACTTTCTCTCTAGTCTCTCACTGACATAGATACATATATGCATAGCTATATAGAACATGCATGCTAGTGGCTTCAGTGCTCTTATTTCATGTCGCTGTACATGTACAGTTCTCTCTCTATGATAGACTTGTCAAGAATTGTTAATGGAAACACATAGGATCCCGTAGCCTTCAGCACCACCAGCAGCACAAAGCACTGAAAGACTTCCAGAGCATGCAGTTCTCATAACCAATGGGTTTGAGTGCTGGGAAACAGTCAAGCTAATCACTGACCGCTGAGCAATGCTATTAATGCTTTGGGGATTGTAACCATTGTCAGCAGACATTCTAGCCCTTGGGCAGGATAATCTTATTACCACTAATGGATATAATGGAAATGCAAGTCCCCAATGTGTACCTTTTTTCAGTTAGCTTTTAGAACTCCAAACAACAAATGAATCCTCTAGAATTATTCATTTCTGAGCTCCATTTTCCTTGCCAGAAAAGCACACAGTGCCTATTTAAAATTATCACTTAAAAGGAATAAAGGATCTTTATGGAGTGGAGGCAAACATATGATAAAATCTACTTTTACTGCAACAGCTGGAATGCTGAAAATGCCAGACACTATAAAAGAATGAATGCATATGATCTTTGTAATTGCTGGATAGCATTGAAAACGTCATGTTGTCAAGAGCACAGTAGAGTACTTACGATCCCAGTCTTTCTTCAATATTATAGACATCTGAAACTTTTTGTTCAGTGTTGATAGTAACTGTCCGATATTCGACCTCTGTTTCTTTCCCTTCTACAAATAAGTATTAAGGACCATGATTAAAACTTCCATGAAACATGAATTAAAACAACAATTTTCATTTATCCTGATTAAAATATGAATTTCTTACCATCATCGGATAGCTCTGCTTCATCCTCTTTAAGTTCTATGATGAAAATAAAAAGACATGAATAACTTACATAGAATCTAGTACTTATATTGGACAATCAAATTATTCACTGCAACATGGGCAACTGATAGACCCTACAGCTAAGCAACAAAAAACAATTAGGGACTTTGTGCACTAGCTTCATAATTTAAATTCCTTCATCTCTTTCACATCACTATTGTAAATCACAAACGTAAAATCTGGTCCCCATTTCTTAATAAATCAAGCTCCTGGGGTTTGCAGTACTTGTCTATTGTACCTGCCTTCTAGAAACATCAGCATACAGAATCAGTTCAAAGTAATCTAATAAGTAGCTTCAGGAATGTGCTAGTGAAATAGAAAATAAATTCAAAATTATTAATATCAATAGCACTTTTTATTCAGTGACAAATCCTTTTCTGGCTTTTGTATGTATTTTTTGGACTGCAAAGCCAAAGTAAAGCAATGAATACAATAAAAAGGTTTCCCACATCATCCATTTGGACAGCATACACTTTCCTAAGCATGGCTAAATTTTGAAATCATTGGAGTCCAAACAGAGCGTCAGTTGTGTGGGTATACTCAAAGACAAGAAGGGATGCTGTCATGCCCAGAGACATAAGACAAATTAAAAGCTAGCCTCAGTGTCTTGATACTCATATTCAATTTTCATGTGCATGAACTGTTAGTAGCACGAGTTGGTGTGTTGCTCCCTATGTTGCATGCAAGTGTGAGGGGAAAGGGGCTGCAGCTGGAACATTGTTCTTTGTTTCTTATGCTGCTAGTTCCTAAGACCTGTGGCTGTGACCAGTAATTTGAGAAACTGCAAAGGCAATTGCATAGTGACCTGTACAATTCTCTGGCTGCTGAAGCTGCACTTTGCCTCGCAGAGTGCAAGCCGTATCAAAAGATTTATCCCCACTGTGTCAACAGATTTATGTGATGAAACATTAATGTTGTACTCTGGACATTGTTAGATGCTTTATAGGGTTAGATGCCATGGATGAGAAGAAAGCAAGGGAAACAAAGCATGAGCAAATAGTGGTGTGATGCATGGGCATTGCCTTTTCACATCCAACACATAATGCTGAGCAGGTATCCTGGTGGCAAAGCCAATCAAGTAGATACAATCTGTTAACTAAAGATCTTCTCTTTTTTTCCTGGACTTGCAACTATTGTAACTCCCAGCACAGACTAGCTGATTTGCAGTGGTTGGCCCAAAGAGCATGGAGGGATATGAGCCCTCCCCACTCAAGGGTAGCTGTCCTCAGTTCTTCCTCTGCTAGGAATCACACTTGCACAGAGTACATCAGATCATCACATTTTCCTCCCCTTTTAAGGGCTGCATAAGGGAGCTGATCCCAAGCATGCTGCCAGTAGTTAGTGTCTGCCAAATACTGATTAGACAAAGAAGTCAGTTCCTGGTTCTGCAGCAATAATATATTGAAGCCATGAACTACAAGCATTTTGGTCCACTAGTGGAAGCCTAAATTAAAAAGACAGAACATATTTGCACTTAGTAAGCTGAGTAGCTGTGCTGAAAGCTTTATCAGAAGTGAGTCAACAGTACCAAATTTTCCTCAACTGTGGCAATATCAACTTTAATCTCTTATGACTTTGCAACCTGATTTTTAGTAGTTGTTTTCTTTAAATGCACTGTGAAAAGTCAGCTGTGTCTTTCTCCACTGAGATAATACTGAGACTGCTAATAATCACTGACCACCTTGGCATGAAAATCAGTAATCTGTCTTCATGACAGCAATGGAAAATCCCTAGTTACTCAGCTAAGTGTTTACATAAATGGCACCTTAAAGTCCTGACTTTGAGAGGTGCTGAACACATGCATTTTCCACTGCCTTTAATTAAAGCATCAATTATATTCATACACTTGAAAAACCACACTTTACATGACCTGCCCTTTCTCCACACCAGCTGCAGTATCAAGAATTGAAATAGGAAGCCCTAGCATTGAGAGGACTATGACGATCCAATCTCCTGCAAACAAAATAGGTTTTCTTTTCACTCAAAGCAACTTTTTTCATTGTACTGTGTTTTATATTTATCACAATGAACCAGACATTTTCTAGTCTTTTTGTACTAAATCTATGCAAGAAAAACTCTATGCCTTAAGCAGAAAAGTAGCTTGTTTGCTTTGGCCCAGTGCAAGTTGTTCTTGAGCTCGGAAAAACAAATGTAGGGAAGAGTCAGCTCCCTAACTCTAGAAGGTGTTTGTTCTGCAACTAAAGAAAGAGGGTATTCAAACACAGGCATATTTACTACAAAGAGCCAATACTGTCTAGCTTCCTTTCACTTTTATTGCTACTTTAGATAAAGTTTTACATCTCTAATTTATTAGGATGCATTCAGCTTGGCCCTTGAAGACAAACATGGTTTACATTTCCTTGGAAATGCCTGTGTGATGCACCCCTTTACCAGCATGTTATCTTGTTGTGCCAGTAACAGATAACATTACGAGGATCATGCGAGATGCCTAAAACTCCAAAGCCCTGGGTACTTAAGTGAGGAGAGATACAATACACAGTGAACTCCCCCAAGGTGAGACAAACAGCAAAATACATTATTCCTGGTCTGGGCTTTTCAATGTGGTAAAACTATCGACATGATTCTTGCAGAGCAGGTAGATGTGGGTGTGCACAAACCCATGTGTTCAATAGCTGGTTTGAAAAGTTAATGTTGATCTTTTGGTATTTCAAATTTTGGCACCAGTTTCTGAATAATTTCTAAAAGCACTGTATCTCCTTCCATTGGACCTTTGAGAAAGTTGTGAGGAAACATTTAGAGGCAAAATACACTGAAAAATATTTTTCCAACTATATACAACTGTTATAAAAAACCCTAAAAAATATTTTTAGAACCCGTAATGCTGCAAACCACCATGCTAATTGGAACAGCATTGAATTCACAGGAGTGGTGTACTAGGGCTAACTAGGTGCTCTACAACACTGGGATTCAAATCATGGGAATTACAACTAGATATGAGAGACTTTTTCAGTTTCTGATGCATATTCAGCCGCAAGAACATTTACTTTTTCCCAAAGCAGATTCGGGGTAGTGCTTATGGCTTGTTTTTCCATGGGGTGTCCAGTATAAACTAGTAAATCAATCAGTATGTTTCAGATAAGCCAGCAAATATAATTTTCCAGCTGGGCATGGTCTGAACACGTAACTTATGTGTGAAATGTTTCAACTCTATCTGTGCACTGAACTATAGAAGTCTTTCTGCCAGCACTCATACAGGAAGCCAGAAGATAAATTAATTGGTTTCTTTCACAAGGCAAGCTATGGGGATCCCCAAAGCCAAACTTCCATGCTGAATGCGTGCAAAATATCTGCTCAGACACCCACATGAAGACTGCAATGGGATTCCAGCCCATTTACAGACAGCATACACATTCACTGCTCATGTGAAGGAGTGTGTGTAGGTGCCCTATCTCACTGAGGAGCCATTAATATATACTTTGATTTAGGTTATTATGTTTTCTTTTAAAAAACTGACCTTCCTGTTTCTCTCCAACTTTGACCAGATCAGATTCTTGACTGGGCTCACTGATGCCATACACGTTAGCAGCTCGCACACGGAATTTGTATTCCCGATCAGCCTGCAGGTCCTGTACATTGAAAGAGGTGCTGCGGCAGGTGGTGAGATCTGTCCATTTGTTATCCACCGAGTTCCAGATCTCCACAGTATAGGACTGCACTGCACTTCCACCATCATAAGAGGAGCCATACCATGAGAGAGTAAGGGAGGAACTCCGTATGTCTGATGCACAAGGTGTTCCAGCAGGCGGGTCTGGTTTATCTGCAAAAAACATATGCAAAGCAGATTAGATGAAATCATGAGGATAAGAGGTAGGACTTCCATTAGGGTATGACTGGGCCTAGCTAACAGCCTTTTTCTTTCCATGCCATTGCTCTGCTTCAGGGGAAACATACTACAAGGAGAGGGAACAACTGTAGCACAAACAGAAATAACTAAACTAGCTAACACCAATGCCAGTCCCACATGGGCCACAGCATAGTGTGAACCACTTCTTTGTGAACTCCCTTAAGAGATTTACCCCTGCTAGATTCACCATAACTGTGACACACTCTCCAGCCCCTCCATCTGCTTCCATACTTCAGGGCCACTACTAACCTTTTGCAGCTCCAGAATGTGTGACTCATCCAACTATACCTGGGTAGCAGAGATATTAGAAATGGCTTGTTGGCACAGAAACACAGTTCTCTTGCAAGGTGAGAACTTTGCCTGCTATGAGTTTAGTAAACAGCTTTGCCTTTGTGCTTTTTTTGGAGGCCTGCTACAGTTTTTGGTAACAAGAAATTCAGCTTAGAGCACATCATTTAACTGTCGAGGGTTTCTTCATCTCACGCATTTTGAAAATTGATGGAGAGGTGGGAGACAGAAATATCTAACTGCTTTTCCTTAGTTAGAGGCTTCGTCCCGCAGTCTATTTGCATGAATAGACCAATTATCATCAGAACCTCATGTGCAGATGAGCGGCCAACTATGTAAACATCTGATACAATACAAAAACCTTGCAGTTATGTGACTTCTTAAAAATGAAGTTTAGCGATTGCATAGTTATTGAAATGAATGTTTTCCTAAGATAGAAAAATGTTGACTTTAAAAAAAACCCAGGATTAAGAAAATAATTATGGAAGTTAAGCACTTCAAAAGACTCTGAAGGGAACAAGAGTCTTCCTTTGAAATAATCCTCTCAGGAGTAATCCAGCAAAATCTACAAAGTAATGATGATCTTGATCTGGATGAACTAGTGGCCGAAGGTTGAATGAGAAATCAAAGGATAGCATAAAATGACAGAATATGAAAAAGATAGAAAGCACGAGGGACTACAAAAAAATAAAGCCGAGGAGAGACTGTAGTGGTAGAATGAGGAGTAACAGCTTCAGGATGAACAGATTCAGACTGCAAATGAGGAAGAAGTTCCTCACTGGTAGGGTTGTGACACACTGTAAATTGTGTGAGGAAAAGATCAAGAGGCTGTGTAAGGGAAGTTGTAAACTGGACATATCATCACTGTTTGTGGATGTGTTTAAGACTAAGTTGGATAGCGTTTTGAGTAACCTGGTCTAGGAGGAAATGTCCCTGCTTTTTTGAGGGGTGTTGGAACTAGATGATCTTGAGGTCCCTCCAAAACCATTTGAAACACTGGTGATGCTGGACATAGAGTGTTAAAACTGCTACTCAACATCACCACTTTCTCCTTAAGCTGGTAAACCAGACAGTAAAATCAGCTCCTTTTTCAGCACTAAAAGCTTTCAAATGCTGGGTAAAACTGCTGTGGACTTTGACCAATGACTTACTGTGGTAGACAATATCATCTATCTCTCAATACTCAAATTATCCTTCCTAAGAGTATCACTGAGATAACAGAAAGAGACAGAATTTGCCACAAATGTGTCTTTAGTTCTTGGACAGGGAGACCTTTCCTCTGATTGCTTGAAGTTGCGCTACTAGAGAGGGAAAATGGGCTAGTTTAATGTGATCAAGAACAGCTAAATACATGTTCACTGTTTGGAAGAGTGCAAATTCTGTTGACCAATGATTTCTTTGAAAAAACTCCTGTCATTCCTTTTAATTCAGTTGTGATGGAAAATCCATCTCCCTCTACAACTTAAGCATAGTGGAACTTATCTAAATAGAACTCAACTATGAGGGAAAAAACTGGAAGGGAGGAAGGAATACGAACACCAAGGGTTTGTTGATGCATTCAGAATAAGAATGACCAGGCAGAGGAAGAGACTGCCAGAACATAGGTTATCTTTATTCGTTTTGGCAACACTTATAGAATCATAGAATTGGAAGGGAATGTATTGGGTTGGAAGGGACCTCCAAAGGTCACCCAGTCCAACTCCCCTACAACAAGCAGGGACATCTCTAATTAGAACAGATTGCCCAGAGCCCCATCAAGTCTGACCTTGAATGTCTCCAGGGATGGGGCCTCAACCACCTCTCTAGGCAACCTCCACCCTTGATCATCTGGACTCTGAATCCAGTGATCTGAGTTTGAGTCTTGGTGGGACCTGTGGGGGACCTGTGGAGATGTTTCAGAGCCGCCTGGATCTGTTCCTGTGCAACTTAGTCTAGGTGATCCTGCTGTGGCAGGGGGATTGGACTGGATGATCTTTTAAGGTTCCTTCCGAACCCTAATGATTCTATGTTTCCAGTAGAAGTCATCATTACACAGGTCATCTCCTGTTAAACACACGTATGAGACCAGATAACCTTCCTTATCCTCTGGAATGCCTGTTGCCCTATTTAGTTGTCATATTTTACCCCTCTTTTTCCAGCAGCATCAAAAGACACTATTAACAAGCATGAATTTATAACACAGATATCATGCATGAATCACAGAGAAGTAACAGTTTTTCTCTTTCTAAGAAAAGGTGAAAACTGAATCTTGCCTGAAAAGCACTTCTCTTTTCTGCACAAGTCCTAAGAATCATGGAATCATAGCATGTTTGGGGTTAGAAGGGACCTTCAGAGATCATCTAGTCCAACACCCCACCCCACCCCTCCCCCACAGAAAACAGGGACATCATCAATTAGAGCATGTTGCTCAGAGCTCCATACAACCTAATCTGAAGTGTCACTTGTGATGGAGCATCTGCATCATCTCTGGACAACCCCTTCCAGTGTTTCACCCACTCACCACACAATATTTCTAGACTAAATTATTTTGCGTCTTTTAGTTTAAATCCATTACTCCTTGTCCTGCCACAACAGGCTCCCTCAATACCCCTAACAGACCTCTACATGTCCANACAAGAAGGCTGTGGACACGCTGGACCGTGTCCAGAGGAGGGCCACGAGGATGACCAGAGGGCTGGAGCACCTCTACTATAAGGCCAGACTGAGAAAGTTGGGGCCATTCAGTCTGAAGAGAAGGCTCCGAGGTGAACTTATTGTGGCCTTCCAGTATCTGAAGGGGGCTAAAAAGAGCTGGGGAGGGGCGTTTTAGGATCTCAGGTAGTGACAGGATGAGAGGGAATGGAGCAAACTGGAGATGGTAGATTTAGACTTGATGTAAGGAGGAAGTTCTTCACAGTGAGAGTGGTGAGTGAGAGCCTGGAATGGGTTGCCCAGGGAGGTGGTTGGGACCCTGTTCCTGGAGGTGTTTAAAGATGGGCTGGATGAGGCTCTGTCCAGCCTGATGTAGGGTGGGGTGCCCCTGCCCATGGCAGGGGGTTTGGAACTGGATGATCCTATGGTCCCTTCCAACCCTGACTGATTCTATAATTTCTTCCCAGGGAGGGTAATGGGGCACTTGAGGGTGCTGCCTGGGGGGTTGTGGAGTCTCCTTCTCTGGAGACATTTGAAACCAGCCTGGACTTGGTCTAGGTGATCCTGCTGTGACAGCGGGATTGGACTAGATGATCTTTTGAGGTCCCTTCTGATCCCTGATGATTCTATGATTCTAAGGATGCCAGCTAGATATGAACCTGAGACACAGCACCTGCCTTATGACAGGGAACTCTCTCACTTAACCAACCCCAGCAAACTTCTTTGAGAGCAAGGATCCTAGGAAGGTGCCATTCCCAGGGAACAATGAGGAGATGCCAGCTCCATCCCTACATCCAGGATGAAAGTGAGAATTTAATGCTGCCACGATTCACAATATCAGAATCCATGTACAATATTACAGCAGCTACCAGAAAGCTGGTCATATGGCCACACAGATTGCATGATTTTAGTCAATCAGCAACACTAGCCATCTTTTCACTACACCTTATTATCCAGTAAGACCTTGCAGGGAATTATGCTCATCAAAATCTTTACAGAATATTCAGTTCTGTGTCTTGCTTTCCTCCCATATGATCACAGCAGCATCTCAAGATGTAGACAGAATAACGTGGGTATGTAACAGCTGATTTATCCTAAATTCAAACAGAACACAGAATTTGCTGATAGTAAGAGGAAAATACTTTGAAGAAAAAGCTAAGCCACCTGTCTATCATCTTACAGAGGCAACTGTTCGGGTTTGTCAAAACAGTGAAGATTCTCTGACATCTGCTATGTAAACAGCTAAATCTGGACAGTATGCACTTGTCTAAAGAAAAGAAAGAGCTTGCTTTGATGCTTTGTACTGAATTGTGCACTGAAGGAGGCAAGAATGCAGTCTTTGCAGAGCACAGTAGCCTGTTTTCCATGCAGGACATGAAAATAATCTCTTTGATGACTTGCAATACACTTTTCTCCAAATGAAACCCTGACCATGATTTATCAGTTGCCTAGACCACGTTACCTTAGTGACCTCTCTTTCCATGACTCACCTAGAAAATTGCAATCCATTTGGCCAGCATAGTTTACAGAAGCAAGGCTTAGGTATGTGAGAACTAGAGAGAAAACATTCATGGAGAAGGGGACATCAGCAGTAAGGAAAATACTACATGGCTTTAGTCTAGTGTCTGACAGGCTCGGGAATATTTCTTTTTTCCTAAAGCATTATTCCCAGTAGGCAATGATGAAAACCTGCAACCCTGGTTGAACTGTCTTGAGGCAAAAAGATGCATATTTGTGTTTGAAGTCTACCATGTGCTGCTGCTTGGAGTCCTGCTCAGTGTAAATATGGGTTAGTAGCTGCTTTGGGAGCTCATAAACAAGAACAAAAGCCTGATTTTTGCTCTTTCTTAGCATAACAGATGTGTATGTGCCATTTTATCATGCTTAAAAATTATTTGGTATCAGACTGGATGGAATTCTACAGCTCTGCACATTCCCAGAATTTGCAGATGGTCTCTCCATGTGTCTGTTTTGTTTCTCAACAGTTTATTCTGTGGGGATTTTCAAGGTTACCCTTTATTCATCTGTCTGTATTTAAAGGTAGGATATCATGCCGAAATACATTCCCTTCTGGAATATGAAATCTCTATCAGCATAGTGAAGTGATTCCAATAAAAATACCCAATGGTTTAAAGGAAGGAAGTGGAAGACAAGCTCAATTCTCAGTTTGGTCCTCTAATGTATCATTAGTGTCCTTGAGCTGCCCAACTTCAATATTGCAGTCACATGTGGTGTCACATGCAGTTTGTAACATACACAAACATACCTCACACTCAGGCTTGTATCTTGAGGACTTTACACAGCCTTCACTGGACCACAATTTTGTTCTTTCTGTTCTTGACCAAACCATAGCCAACACATGAACTAGAAGGAGGGGAGTGCATCCGAAAATACACTACTCCTTGTGAGCATTTCCATAGGGAAAACGATTAATTAAAAATATTAACAAAAGTTGATAAAAATATCAGTTTTTCACCATATGTTAACTGTATGAAACTAGGGGTGCTGCAGTCTTGGCTAACTGACAGCATGCGTGTGACACCCAATTCAAGACTTAGCATCCTCTTATGATACTCTAGATTGTTGTGGTCAAATTGTCTGCATCCAGACAGACGTGTTGAACTTGGTCAGAATCACACAAATTCCATCTCCTTTTAGCAGACAGTAGTTAACACCTCTCTTATGAAGGTGATCACTGTGTTTGCCTAATAGACTGTACAACTGCAGAGGCTAGCAAGATTGAGGCTTGATGGTTAAATGCTAAGAGAAACTCAAACAGAATCTCTTACCTACATATCTCTTTAGGGATTGCTTAAACTGGCTCCCAAAGCCTACTGGCAGGCAAAGGAAATGGACAAGCAGCTAATCTGGCCTCAAGCCTGCCTCAGGGACTGTTCTGCATAGCAGCACAGAGACCTGCGTAAAGTCACTGACACTAGTGGTACAGAGGAAACAACTCATATGTGCTATACACCCTTGACAAGCAGTATAGCGAGCGTGGCGGTGATGTGAAGGAGAGCTATACTGCTTTCCTCCCCTAGTGCTTCAGTAAACTGAGCATATATTAAAAAAAACAACTCTCACAACAAAAAGAGACATAAATTACCAGCACTACCCCAGACCAAGAAGGTCAAGTTCCAGTTTATTCTTTGTGTCATGTGTTCCTCAGGGCAGATAGCAAGGTCACAAGCCAGCCCTACATGAAGTGTATAAGCCCCATTTTAAGACCACACTAGGACTGAAACATGCTTTTCTAATTTAGTTCCAAACTGAGTTCAGCTACAGTCCTTCCTCAGACAAATTCTCAGAAATACTTTAATAAGCAGGTTGTGATATACAGCCTGCAGTAACCTTTAATTACTTTGCAGTTGTACACTCTTAGGAAACAGAAAGCATAGGCATGCTTAGCCTCTAAATCATTGTTATTTATAAGACAAATTTGACTTGAGGTCCCTGCCTTTTTTTCCATTGTGTATAACCCAAAATTCCTACTGATAAGGAAAAGGACTTTTGCTCTTTCTGCATAGGTGAAGAACCCACAACTCACACAGGACACCCATGTCACACAAAACTGCACTATCCTGATCTTGCTGCCTTCTCCACATGGCTCAGATTGCAGAGTCTGCAGAGCACAAGCACCATTCCAGGAGTCCAAAAAAAGGCAGCAAACTCCTTATCTAACCCTGAGCATAGGGAAATGGAAATTGTTCTGCTAGCTGATGTGAGGGTCAGGATGAGCCAAAGCAAGGCGATAGGGCTTGCTGAACATTAAGAAGCAATGCTCTTCCAGAAGAAAGCCTCTGAAAACTGAGAGCAGCATAACCACAGCCTCTGAACAAGGTTATTTTGTTTTAATAACAGAGACGGCAGTGAAGCAATATGTCTGAAGTAGTTTTCTTTATCTATTCTCAAAACTGGTTTGGTTTCTTTATAAACCCCGTTATCATATTACTATATAATACTATTATTAGATATTGTGATATTTGTCTTCCAGATGAAGAACAGACAGAAAGAAACAATTTCATTCCATTCCACAAGCTGTTTAGCCAGAGAAGGTATTTAATATGCTGCAAAAGCCAGTTGAACACTGTCCATGCCGACAGTGCTGGCAAAGGCTTCACTCGAAATCCATCATCAGGAGAAAAGCGAAACCATAAAAGGTCATAACTGAACTCGGCATTATTGCTGACAGGGCTCAGGGTCATGGCAGACCTATCTGCTTTGCTTGGAAACCTATGCCTTGCAGCCTTTTCTCCAAGGAAGAGTGCTAGAAGTAGAGATATTATTACCCTGTAACAACTGTTAACAGGCTTCTGGATATTAGTGCAGTATAGGTTTAGGATAAAATTAAACTAGAAAAGAATGTCTGTTCTCTTCTGCAAATCAACACAAGAGAAGTTGTAATGAGCAGAGCTGAGGATTGTATGGACAAGGCTACTTAGCTCACAGGACCAGATTTTGAAGTTCACCCACTGCAGACCTCTGCTAGCTTACTCCAAATGCAATCCCTCACCTCTTCTGACAACTCTGACATAAACAAGTTCGTTAAAAATTGCCCTTTTGAGATCTGAGGACAAGGTAGCTCACAAATACTGGAAGCCCAGTGCACTCTCTGTGCCATTGTTCCCACTTTACCTGTTGGGGTAACTGAGGCACAACATAGTGAAATGGCCTTGTGCATGGACAAGCAGGAGAATGGAGCTGGGATCAAAATGCTCACCTCTCCTACACAAATGCTCTCAGCACAAGAACATCTCGTTCTGCCACAGGTCTAATGGAACAAACAATATAATGCATTCTCAGGATCCCTTTCCCCAAGCCATCTGCTCCTGTGTCTGAGTCAACAAGCTGTTTGGATTCCTTATGTGATATGCATCAAGGGTCTCATTTGATAACTGATTGAATTGGAGCTCCAGTACCTGGCCAGTGAAAGGCAAAATAAATTTTAGAACTTTCCCCAGTGAGATTATCAGTGGATTCCAAGTCTCCACTGGGATGAGTTTGAGTCCTAGCACCTCTCCACGTTCATGTGCAGGACTTGTGATGAACAATTTCCTATTAACTAAGACATTCCTAGCATTCAACAGTAGGTAAAATACAGGATTTTTGTTGTGAGAAATACTGCTATGGGATTTCCTTTTATTCATCAGAGGAAAGATGAAGTATCGGCAAACTCACAGCAGGGACTTCTACTGGAGTTTCTCCTAACAGAAATGATGTTGAAACTCGATGGTTCTTCAAGGAATAAATCCATGCTGTCATGTCACCAGTGCACAGGGCAACATAAACAGGTTTTCCTTTATGCTTTGTAATTCTGCTGCAAAAATTTAGTTTAGATAATAGCTACAAAGTTTTGCCACCAAGAATTGGTGGGGAGGTTACAACACTCTTGGACTACAACAGCAGCAGCAACAAAAGTAACATAGGACATCTCTTCCTTAACCACCAGTCTATCTGCCCTTTAACCAGAAAACTGGTGAAAAAATCCTCCAAAATCCAGAGGAATGTAAAAGGCTAAAGGTTAGAGAATAAGTCCACCCACATGTTCTTAGGAAGTTCACTGCATTCTTGACCCTAACTGTAAACAGGGAATCACATGGATACTGCAAGATAGAATCTGATGGTTCTCAAAAGTTGTTTTGTAAGCACTCATGTTAGAAATTCTCAGCTGCAGTGTTCTCTGTAGAAGCATCTATGGTTGTGTCAGTTCACTCTCTGCTTCACAAATGTCTGAACTTGCTTTTCCAGAGAGAAACCACACAGTTTGATCACCACTGGATCACTCAGTCTTAGTGGCCAGCACTGAGCTGGATTTCTCAGACACTCACGAAAAGATGCCAAGGGTGTCAATGTGAAGTGTTGGTTACGCTACCAAATTTCCTCTTAACAGAGTTTCAGGGCAAAGAACTAACGTTGATGGAGCATGCATATGTGTCACCTGTTGAATCGGGACAAAGGTCTTCATGCAAGCAACCTAGCCAACCACTCCAGCTCAAACATGCTATCATAATCTCCCCCAGAGGAACAGTTAGTGAACTCGTGTTACACTACTTGCATGCCTGTGCACAAAAAGCTTCTATGTTTTTCCGTAAGTACGTACCCACGTTCTCAGAGTAATACCATAACAATTATCTTTAGGCCTCTTGGGGTATAATGATACTGCTCTATACTGATCTTACTCTTCTGCATTCATCTACCATTATTATTAAAATAATATCACACAAGAACAAGACAACAATACATCTAAGGTATCTATAAAAGACAAGCAAGACTGATTGAAGTCAGCCCCCATGTAGGTAGTACATGTGCTGTGGTACTTGTGTATTAAAATAAGTAAAAGATAACACATTGTCAAATATACACCAAACTGTGGCCATCATAACCCCTGCCCTCCCTCCCCCGCATTAGTCATGGAAACATACTTGCTCAAAATCATGAAGGAAGGAAGGAAGCTTGTGGCATAGCTGCACACTATTAGCACCAAATTATCTTTGCTGAAGACTCTACCACTCTTTTGATTCTTTGTTATAGCTTCCAGCTTTAGCCAGTATGAAAACCTAGTTCTTTTTTCAAATGTAGTTGCAGATTAGGATATTTGTTCCCCAAAGGTAAAATATTCAGAACCACAGATTTGGTAAATTTACCAGTATACATCCATGGCATAAAAGGAATGAACATGCCTCACTACTGTTGTAGAGTGAGGACTCTACCTTGTAAAGTCAGTCCTATCTTACACTAACTTATCACTGGGTGATTTATTATAGTTTTGGCAACAGAAGTCCACTTTAATCTGACACAGTGTCTGCTGTAAGTCATTAGCTCAGCCTCACATCAGGCCATTTTGGCTTTGGAGCAGAAACATGTTGCAAAATCTCCCAAGAGATCAACTCAGCTAATGAAGATGCTTATTTAAGAGAGCTAATCATAACAATAGAGAAGAGCTCAACATGGACATTTTGGGACCAATAATCCCTTTAAAAGAAGACATTGCTTAACTTGGATGTCTCATTTCTACTGCAAGTCTTGCAGTAATGTTAGTGCTTCTACCTAAAAAGTTGCACACTGAATCAATATGAAACTCAGTCCGTGGCTGAGTGCTGGGTACACATCACACTGCACTGCCTAACAGTTTCCAAGTCTCTTCTGATCTGACTATGTATCAGTGCAAATGGGAAAAAATCCTTCAAACAAAGTTGGGTTTCTTTCAAGAGCCCCTGTTCCCATGGTCCAATCTGCATTGAACCTCATACTAATCAAACTTCTGAGAGTCACAGCCTCTGCCCAGTGCAGTTAAGCTTGTAGGTAATTCTGCATCTGGCAGTCTGAGCAGTGAAATGTAAGGCTTTAGGAGCAAAAGTCAAATGAAAGAAGGGCAGCTTTTTCACCCCTAACAGTAATTTTAAAAAATCATTTCAAAACTCATACCCAGGATTTAAATCCCAGGATTTAAATCATAGCATAGTAATTCCTGACTTGAAACCTAGTAAATAAGGTCAGTTCTTTGTCCTCTGGTTGGAGGTAAGTCAATAATGGTATTTTTTGTGAAGAAAGGTGTTTGACAACTGAAACTATAAAACAAAAATCCAGGATCTTGGGTTTTAAATATCCTCAGGAAGGCCTTTAGACCTTCTGCTTGAATCCAGATCAACTGTAAGGCCAAACACAGTTTGTTCAGATGTTTCTCTAGTTTGAACTTGAATACCTCCAAGGATAGATGCTGCATAATGGTTCTGGGCAGCCTGTTCCTTGACATGTGCTACAGACCAAATTTGATTTGGGAAATCCTTGCTGGAGTCATTCATATGAGAAGTTTGCCTATCAGTGTCAATACACTGCAATCCACATTGTTCTAAGAAGTAATAATAAAAGAAATACTTCATTTTCCTACTTATTTCATTTTCTATATTAACAGATGTGTCTCGTTTGCTAAAATTCAGTACAGAGAAGTGTTTTAGCCATTTGAGAAATGCAGCTCTAGGTCAGCTCAGACACACTCCTCCAGAAAGCAGATGTTCCGTATTTGTCATTTCACTCAACATTCAGTCATGGACTGTAGTCAGCAGTGCTTTGAGCACACAGCACACACATACAAGTGCTTTTATCAATAAATATAGAGGGAGACAGCTCACACAGAGTTTAGAGCCTCATTATAAGCAGCAGAGGCAAACAGAGCTGATCTCTAGCACCAGGACTCTCTCCACAAATACTTGTAATGAATATGGTGCCAGGGCAGGGAAAGCAAGTTTCTTCCCAGCGCTTTGGATGGAGTACAGACAAGAGGCCAGTGAGAATTTGTGACTAAGAATGAGCTTTTGTGGGGTAAGATTTTTCACATGTTGTGCATTCAGAGAAGCATAGCTTCCCTATTTTAACGGAAGCTGGCTTTGGAGAAAAATACTTTCTAACTTTTACAAATATTTAACACCTTTAAAGCTGCAAACAGAGTGAAGAATTTTATGTCAGTATGGAGGTTCTAACCCATCCCCTAAAGGGAATATGTTTTTGTTCCCTTTTCCCACATTTTTGAGTATCAATATGGAATCTAGCCTTAAAACGTATGCACAGCAAAGTAAGAGTCTTGAGGCTTTGTCATGCCTTTGGCAGTGCTGACATCAGCAAGATGTCTTATTGAAGGGCCTGGCAATTTTCCAAAAAGAAATTTATTCTTCTCAGTTGGAAACAGATAGCTTGTCATCAGCCAAAACACATGGCAAACTCCAGCACATTGTAAGGATTCTTCACCCAACTGTCCTAAAAGCATCTCTGTGAGTCCAACTGTTTTCTGGCACATTTTGTATGGAAGAGCAAAGCAGGAGGCTGCGATGTAGCTTTATAAGGTTATAGAATTCAAAGATTTTCAAACCAATTAACTCCAAAGGATATAAAACAGTGACTTATATAATAGTGAGTCAAGGCTCACATAGTGAAAAGATAATAGGAACTGTTGGACTAGTTCAGTTAAAAAAATCCATCCTGCCCAATAACCTGCTACAGTAAGCAGTCTGAAGCAATTGCCTAGGCAAGAGTGAACAAAAAGGGAAATGTAAAGAGTGATTAATCTCCTGCCATTTTCCCAGCTGTAATTCAGCTGTGTGTGGGCTTTAAAGCCAAGAGCTGTACCCAGAACAATGTATACGGTGATTATTCAAGGACCAATTTTTCATGGTGCTCATTTTAAGCTAAACTATACTTCTGACCCGCACAACTCACTGCTGGAAGGGCTAGTACAATTTATGCACATGGATGCATCATCATGTGAAAAAGACTTCTGTTTTCTTCTTGAATTCTCTGGCATGTTGCTGGAATGTTACTTGACATTTATACTCATTCATTCAGTTATCTTTAAACTGCAATGAAAGCCACAAATCAGACGAAAGAAATAAATTTAACTAATCAGGAGGCTTCTACTGCCATTACATACAACAGTATGTAATGGTGAGACATTCACTCTCTTGCAGAGGATATTGTACTTGAAAATGTTATTCTGCTCATTCAACTCTGTAAGTCGTTCACTGGATTGCTGGAATGAGACTGTGGTCCTGCTTGGGCTAAAGATACTTTGCCACTGATTTCATTGGAAACAGATTTTTGTCTTTGGCCTTATTTTCTTATGAGCTCACTGTCCCACACATCTATTAGGACAGTAGAGCCAGTGCAATGATGAGTGTGTGCTTACAGTGCAGCCTTGATGGTCGAATGAGAATTAATGAAATTCCTGGGCAAGCTCTGCACTCCCCTGCCTTGTGACAAAACCCCTCTGAAGTCTATAGATAACAGTCCAGAAACAGAGACACCCTACAGCGTGATGTTTTAACTAAGTCTCTTTGCTGAAAACCACTTGCTGTGTACCACCCCAAGTTGGGTTCATTAGCCCTTTCAGAGTTAGATGTCACAGCTCTAGATCTTGTGTGATCTTCAAGCTAGCTGGTCCACATGTAAGCTGCAGTTTTGCCTGCAAACAAACTGCAACTGTTTATCATGCTACAACTATCTGCAGCTGTCCATAGCCACAACAAACCTGAATGCATCGTCTGAATAGATGTGTGGAAAAGTCAATGTACAAAGGGCTAGGAACTNGGCTCCATATTCTAAACAGAGGGCTTTTATTCACTGCTTTCTGTCCCTATAAAACAGTGGACAGCTGTAGGAATTTCAGTTCAAAGGATAAAATCTCCCTCTCACCCAAACAACAGAAAGTTTTCAAATTTGCTACTAGAAACCATTTCAATCCATCCTGAATGAAGTTTTAAAATTTGCAGTCTAGCAAATATCTGGATCCTGCAAATGTTAAGTGGGAAAGACAAGTAGCATCTAGCATAAAATGGAGACATGAGCTGGTTTTTTAATTGTGGGTTGTTTTTTTTTTTTGTAAACCTGAGCTATTTTTTTACTCCCATCTATAATTAGTAATTCTTCCAAATAAAACATAGCCCTAATGAACTTGCTTGTAGTCCTTATTACATCCAGGACAATTAAAGGACTAGTTTTTGATTTCAGTCTTCTTATCTGATTTTTGTATTTAACTTTTTGTGTATCATCATCTACAGAGAGCAAATGTAGAGCGATGTCTAAGGAGTGGGTTTGTATCTAAAATATGATTATGGACTTACCAACAACTGTAAGGTTGACTTGTGCTTGCCTGCTGCCAAGTTTGTTCTCTACAACTAGGGTGTAACATCCACAGTGTTCCTGCTTTGTTGATGAGATTGTTAGCTTGCTGCTGTTTTCACCACTCTCAATTTTAATGTATTCATTTTCTTCAATCTGCCAAATTCAAAACAAGAAATACAGATTTTATGGGATAAATCCATTTGCATGTGAAAAGTTCAAATCACAATAAAAAGTTTTCTTCATCAGTGTTCTCTGCAGGTAATTATTCCAGGAGTGAGTACGTGCAGCTGGTAAGGTGTGAAAACAACATAAACCATCTAGAAATCTGGTGGAACATTATAATAGTTCCAGTGTTGCAAAGACACCAGGGATCATTGTTGTTGCTGGGACTCTACTAAGGAACAGGAGTTTCACTTTTTAACTCCTTTTTGAAAGGCTAGATGTTCAAATTGTAATTGGCAAAAGAAGAAAGTTTGGTCTCATATATCTCACAGAAACCACGGTGGAAGAAGTGTTTAGCTTCAAATACCCTAATGAATTTGCCATTCCCCGTTTAGGCCCACTGTGCAAATCATCCATAGCTGTGACTTTTACCCTCTTTTCTTAACCAGCTTCACTTGGTATTTCCACGTCAGAGTAACAGTTTCTTGAGTTTGAACAATTTAAGACGATGTTGCCTGAAATGGAGATGCAATGCTACAGCTGCTCAGAGAGACATTCAAAGAGCAGATATCGCTTTCCTGTAGCATCTCAGCTATAGGAAAGATCTCATCTGAATACCACGGGCATATTATGAAATCATTATTAATTACAACAAAGCTATCATAGCACAAATGGCCAAGGAGACTTAGATTTTAATCAGTATTATCTTGAGACATGACAGATTATTTTAAAACCCTGTAATGCTGCACTGCAATTATAGAAGCTGTACACTGTGTTCTTATGAAGCAGACAACATAATGTTAATGCCCTTCTTCCTCCCACCACTTCCTTCTTATCTAAGTGACTCTTCCAACTCATTCTCAGAATGTCATTAAAAATGAAGGCTATTTAGTTTGCCTTATCTTGTCTCATATATTTAGAGAATAAGAAGGCTAAGAGCAGGACTTACCCTTCTTTCTACTCAATGAAGACAGAAAACATGCACTGCTACATGCCCAAAAGTAACCCAAGAGAGATGCTGCTATAGTAACTCGAACAGAAAGTTAACAAATGGAATTACATAGGATTACAGTTTAAATTATACTTAAAGTTACACTGCCCCCACTCTGCCTCCCTTTGTTCATCTGAGATTCTACACTGACTTATATATTTTCCTTCAGTTTTTGCTACAGGAAGTTGGATCTCCCTGTCCTCAGATGAAAATCTCCGGACATAGTTGAGAAGCTCCAGAAATGTGCGTTGATAAATGATGGACTCTATTCCTCAGCTAAGAGGCTTTCAAGGACTTCCCGCTTTTTAGATGAGCACAGTTTGAGCACTCCACCACTAAGCTGCCACCAGGTATGACAACAGGATAGGTCACAATTTTGTGATATTTCCTTTCTTCAAACAAAAGGTGTTGTCCAGAATTATGGGAGAAAGGCCACTGTGGCTCTCTTGAACCTAGGGGAATGTGAGGAAGGAACACAGAGTGGACAAATGCCTCCTGAAGCTACAGGTACAGTGGCAGGGCTGAAATCTCAACTCAACACTTACTGGTTCTGCTCAAACAACCGCTACAAATAACCCCAGGAAAATTGTAAGAACAGCTGGTTGATTTTCACTTTTAGGACTGGGAATGGAACAGAGTTGAAATCGATCACATTTACAGAAGAGGAAGAAGTCCCAGAATAAAACAACGTGTGGTGAAACATAAGTGAAAAAGAAAGCAAAATAATGGTGCATCACGTTGCATAGTAACATGCTCCCCATTTATTTATTAAATGAAAGTCTGCTGCCCTCACTTGTTCTCCTACAGTGTTTATTAACCTTCCTGATGCCTTTACTTCTCTATCTCATTAACCTGCTGTACTGAACCATTTAAAAATTTATATGTCATTTTAATGTGTGATTTTACAAATGTTTAGATCCTCTCATAGTTATTAACTACAGAAAAACATGTAAATTTGGTAAAAAGACATTTTACAAAGGAAAAAGGCAATAGAATCAGCTTCTGAATCTGATGTGGATATTATGAGTTGAAGGTCTCTGTTATCACATAGATTTACTATAGAAAAACTGCCTGGAAATTATGTAAATAGGATTGTTGTGTTCAAAAATGAACTCATAATTCTGATCAAGCTAGAAAGAAAAACCTTTCGCCTTTAAGGAGTACATTTTACCCACATGTTAAGACAGAGCTCAGCGTAATTTTTTAACTCCAAGTTTGAAATCAAAGGATTAAAAAAGAAAAAAAAAACTAGCTCAGGAAAAAACCACCCCCTTTCCCCCAAAAGTAAGAGGTTATTCGGGGTTAGTAAAGATGGACTCTGGAATACCCTTTGCACTAGCAAACTGTTTTGAATTCTTTCAACTAAATGCTGACACATCTAGATTTAGAGTCTAAACTGTCTTGTAGGAGGAGATGTTTTTATTTATGTTATGTAGCATGCATAATGGCTTTGGAATGAAATCAACAGAATAGCAGCTACAGCACATATTTATATTTACTCCATCCTAACAAGGCCCTTCCTCATCTAGTTTGTACTTGCATATTAGGTTATTTGATTTAAAATGGTTTTATTACTCACTAAAGCAACTCTTTTTGCAAATGGTCCTTATGGACACATGAAGTGTAGTTCAAGGCAACTCATTGCCCTAGGGATTTGGTTGTGCCTTTCATAATCACATTTGTGTTCTAAGACATTTAGCTCAAGGTTCCTATATGGAATTTAGCCCCTCTGATATAACCTTAGACAAAGCATCAGTGAAGAAGAGGGTATTTTTGAAGGAGAGGAATGTTTCCTGTGCCAGATACTTTTCTGATACCTGTACCTTTCACATCATCTATCCTTTAATTACATGATTTAGGGCTTTTATTGAACAGTCATTTGTTGTAGAAGGGGACAGGCAGCAAAGGGTTTCAATTGTAGCAAGAAGGATTTAGGTAGCATTAGGAAAACATTTCAAACCTAAGCACTGCGATAGGTTGCTAATGGTGGTTGTGAAACCTTCATCAGTGAAACATTTTCAGCAGAGCTGAGGAAAGCATCTAGCATGGACTTTGCCTGTTCATGGAGACAGGAGATGAACAAGTTGGATTGTTGGTGTCTCTTTCCAGCTTTACTCTTTCAATAACTGTCAGAACAGATCAGAAAACAATTTACCTGCTTACGGAATTTCATCCAGGTGCAAGTTACGGGTGCTGTTCCTACCACCTTGGCAAACAATTCCACTGATTCACCTGCACGGACTTTTCTGTCTTCTGGGAATTGAGTGATCTGAGGAGGAGTAGCTGATAAAAAAAAAAATCTCTTTTTAGGTGTCTGTATTTTCTGTTTTTTAAAAACTCAGAACACATACATCTCTCCTCTCAACAGTTTTCAAGCAGCATTTGAAATCCAAATTCAATATTATTTGTTGCTTGCTAAGCAAGAATTCAGTGAATATCATTAATTTTACCCATGTAAAAAATCACAGAATCATAGAATGTATTGGGTTGCAAGAGACGTTTAAAAGTCCGCTAGTACAATCTCCTTTCAGTGAGCAGGGATATCTTCAACTAAATCACGTTGCTCAGAGCCTTTTCCAGTCTGACCTTAAATGTCTCAAGGGATGGGACCTGCACTACTTCTCTGGGCAACCTGTTCCAGTGATCCACCACCCTCATTGTAAAAAACTTCTTCAACACACCTAGTCTAAACCTCCCCTTGTCCTGTCACAACAGGTCTTCATAAAAATTCCTTCCCCATGTGAGACATCTACTAGAGACACAAAGATGGAAATTGTTTTCATCACACTTCATTTTCCCATGAATGATGACAGATCCTTTTATTTGTGTATTATAGTGCTTCTTTCAAACACTGCAGTCCCATTTGTACTCTTCTCTGAATCAGGTATCTTTTCTCCTCTTCTCTCTCATTCTTGAGTATCAATAGATGGCAGAACATGTCTTTTGCTGATAGTGGTACTCCTGACTCTTGGTTGTGATACTGAGTGTGCCAGACCTCTAGTAGCTGCTAGAGAGAAATATCAAAGCCCAGACAACTCCAGAGTGAAACATTTTCTGTTGCTACAGAAGAGTAAGACAATAAATAATGTTGGGGGGATGGAAGAGAAGGTGTCAGATCTGAGGACACATGATAAAAGGCATTACAGTGACCTCACTGCCCAGTTGTCTGCAAAACACAGGTCTACTTGGCATTAGAAAAAAAAAAATCTTTCTTTTTCTTTTCATTGTAATTCAAACAAAGTGGTTCATCCCACACCCACCTCGAGACTTGTTGTTTGAAGGCTGCTCTTGCTTTGAAGATATCTGAACAGAATAGTCTGAGGCATGTATCGGGCCCAGAAAACAGCTTGAACAGCTTAAAACTCTGACAAAGTTTTAAGATGTTCCTATAGAGGAACGTTCTGGGTAACTAAATAGAGGTAGCTTTGCCTGTGAGAGTGCAAACTCATGAATGGGTTACCACAGGGCCAGTTATGAGAAGTGGCAGCTACTCCTGCAGAGATAGTGTTCTGTGATGCAAAGAAAAGCCTCTTTCATAGAAGGGTAAGGTGTGTTGTGGACAGGAGAAAGGCCATGACTTGCAACACTACTGCTGTCATTTTATAGGACCTTGCTATAGTTTATTCAGGAGGAATACATTCATAACTGAATTCTGAGTACAGTGTAATAACCTTAGGAACAAGTTTGAAAGAGGAGCTTTGCTAACCCACTGTTTAATCACATATGCAGACTGATTCAGTAGGCAAATAGCTGTACTGAGAAATGTGGTGTCTGCTCTTTATAACTCTATGGCCATATTATTTATTCCTACAGGATGACACATGCAACAAATTACCTGCTTTTGGAGGAGTCTTTGGAGCTGGTTTCTTCTTCACTGTTGCTTCACCTAGTTGTAAAACAAGCAAAGAAAAAATTAATTCAGAGGTGAACTTTGAAAGGCATGAGAGTGAATGCAAAGCTTTCACCCACAGTGATGCTTTGTTGGCATTGAAAATATCTGTCTTTTCAAGAATTAATAATACTTAACCCCCCCTACTTTTAATTACCTTGAATGATCCTCAAAATATTCACAGTTGAAGTTGGAACTTTTAAAATAACACATCCTATAACCTGTCCAATGTGTTCCCTTTTAGTGGATTAATGGTGAAATCACCAATGACATCTTGCACTGAATTTCTGCTCAGATTTCCAGTATAATCAGTGCAGAAGTACAGCACCACTTGTGAGCTAGCAGAGAAGGAATGATATATAGGCAGCAAATACTAGTATCACCCTTCTGCCTCATTTTCTTCCCTGGGCATGGCCATGGCACCAAAAATACAGCCCAGATTTTCTCCACATAAATTTGGGGAAGACAATCTTTTACAAATTGTGAATGTCAAGCAGGAAGAGGGTAGATAAGACAGGTAGAAAATTACTACTAATAATTTTTCACAAAACAAATTAAATTACCAAGCAGCAGACATAGAAGAAACAAAAGAACTATTTTGAAATATAACACGCATGCTCTAAGTTTACTGAGAAGCAATACTACTTGTTCAAAAGAGCAAATTCATAGGAATTAGGTTTAGGGGTGTCCATTAAATGTAAAAGTCTGGATGCCTTCTAACCACTGCATTCCAGAAGTGGAAGAAGTCATTACTTCTCAAGCACCCTCTTCTATCTGCTATCCTAAACAACCTTGTCAGAGGACAGTCTCTGACATTTTATTTCTTGCATTCTTATGCTCAATTAGGTACCTAGATTGAAGTTGTCTGACTTTTAAGATGTATTGTCTCCAATGGAAGCAGTCTCTGCTAAGTGCTTTGGAATATCTGGCAGAATATACCTAGGTGCCTAGTGACAAAAGCAGCCTTTCTTCAGTGACTGTCAGCAGTAACTGAACTACTTAAAGGTTTAGGTTAGCACTTATGAGGTGTTTATCCTAGTATAGCCGGAGCATCGGGGCCTACGCTAGGTATCTGTCCTGCCACATCTTCCCTGTGGGCATAACTGTCTAAATGGAGGTGCTATTTCGACACTGCTGCTCACTACAGGGACCCATTACTTTGCAGGCCACCCACAGACCGATGTGTACCCTGGCTAAGTGACAGCAAATATATTTGCTCTTTTGCACCCAAGCTGTATGAGCAAATGCAATAGGAGATGTTTGCAAAGCAGCTTTTCTCTTAGTCATTCTATGGTTACACGCTGAGCTGAAACCTTTATTTCAGTCTATAGTCACAATTCATAGAATCATTAGGGATCAGAAGGGACCTCGAAAGATCATCTAGTCCAATCCCCCTGCCACAGCAGCATCACCTAGACGAAGTCACACAGGAACATACTCAAGTGGGTATTGAATGTCTCCAGAGAAGGAGACTCCACAACCCCCTGGGCAGCCTGTTCAGTGTTCTGTTTCCCTCACTGTGAAAAAGTTCCTTCTGATATTTATATGGAACCTGCTCTTTTCCAGCTTGCACCCATTGTCCCTTGTCCTATCACTAGATGACCTTGAGAAGAGCCTGGCTCCATCCTCCTGTCATCCACCCCTCACATATTTATAGACATTAAGGAGTTCTCCTCTCAGTCAATTACATGGTTGAAACTACTAATATGATCAGGTGACAGCTGAAAGAGCTACAGAGTCTGGCCAATCATTTGCTGTTAAACAACCCTATTAATGGAAATAATCCATTGTCATTAAATGCAAGATCCCATGTGAAGTAACTCAGTTCATGTAAACCCCTTTGTGCATCCATATGCTGTGCTTGACATCAGATTCTCTGCTCTTCTCCAAACTGAAAATGAAATAGCTTTTGGGTATGTCCTCAGAGCTCTAGCAGTTTTTAATGCAAGCAATGATCTTCATTTGGTAACTTCCACACTCTGTTAAGCCTGATATGAACAAAGAACACCAACAATGAGGATAAAACCATCATTTGCCAAATGCTGTCATGGGTTGCAGATACTATTGCTATTTTTCAGAGATGTTAATGCAGACAAATAGGAGGAGGACAAGCAAATTCCTTAATCTAGCATGATTTTCATTCAGCTATCACCTCTTGGCATACATTGTATATTTATTGCACTACCTTAGTTAACAAATAAGATGCTGGCAGGTTCATCACACTCTTGAAATTTTTTTATATTTCATACTGACTCCTAAGATCTCGAGATTAGAATGGACATCAGGAAAAAGTTCTTCAATCTGAGGGTGATGGATCATGGGAACAGGTTGCCTAGAGAAGTGGTGGAGGACCTATCCCTGGAGATATTCAAGGTCAGGCTTGACAGGGCTCTGAGCAATCGGTACTAATTAGAGATGTCCCTGCTTGTTTTAGAGGGGTTGGACTAGGCACCTTTGAAGGTCCCTTCCAACCCAATACATTTTTTCCCTCCTGGCAGACAATGTCATTCTCTGCCTTTGCACAAAACATTCACTTTTGTCTGCCTACTTTCAGCAACTCTTAGTCCATCATGAAACACAAGTTGTTTGTTCACAACTACACGCAGTTATATTGAATTCATCACTGTTAAAGGACAGTATTGGTATACAGGCTGGCATATATAATGGACCACCAGGTATTACAATTACCCTGGAAGCATAACAAAAGCATGGTGTCCATTCTAGCTCTGCAACACCTGAGGGCAATGCTTAAGACAGTTTAAAAGGCTCTGACCTCAGTGATGATTTCCACAGCACAAAAGAACAGAACATGTACCTCTCGCCTCAGTCAGCTAGTACTTTTTACGTGTATAAAAAAAAGTTGTTCAATTTTTAGTTTTTACCCACCAGGATATTACATTCACTTAACTGAAGATATACAGACTGTCCCTGGACAACATCAAATCATGCAGATTGCAAAGGGCTGCTGGAAGGTCTGGAGCAATATCCTGTTTTGCAGACACAAGTAGCCCTAAGCATTAATGAGGCAGTCAGTGTGGAAGAGGATGAGTACAAGGATGTGTCTTTGGGTCTGGGAAGCTGATTTTTTTGCTAAGAACAGACACTCTGCTGCTCTTAGATTTTCCCTAAGAATACCAGCTCATCTTATGCACCTTTTGAGATGCAACTTCTGTTTCAAAAGGCACTGGAGACTGTTAGTGAAAAGATTTAATAAGATTACCCAAGGCTGACAAGGTTAAAGGATTGTTTTAACTAAAATATTTGGGTCTCTAGGAAATGTTAGTTCCAGTCTGCTTCTGCTGCTTTTTAAAAAAGAGCTGGTCTGTCTTCTTTATTTCTTTTAATATTTACATTAAAACAGGCTGAAGCTGAAAACCAGTCTGAAAGAAAAAGGACATAATATTCCCTCCTGAAATGAATTTGCCCTCCAGAAACAGTAATGTAAACATTACAAGGCTGGTATTTACACAGCCTTATAGGCAGGTTTATCTTGTAGAGAGCTTGTGTCTCGGTGGGGGGAAATAAACTGAAAAAGGGAAAGATCCCATACAATCCGATAGCTGTGGGACATTTGCTTGTGCTGTTCTTTGCCCTGATGGTAAATTAGCGAGAGCAGACATGTTCAGAAGCCTCTGTCTTTCTTTTTGTTTCCCTTTTTTGGAATTTTACTAAAAATAGGCAGAGCACTCCCCTGACATGGCTCTCTGCACAACTTGCTTTCATAAGCATGAAGTAAACCTCCTACAGTTTGAAAAAAACATCAGTACTCAAGAGATTATTTCCAACCATTCCATAATTCCTGTTGTCTACCTTGGGGGATGTAGCTAAAATTATGTTTATGTCTTCTTTAGATGGATTTAACCTGGTAAACAAGTACTGTGAATACCTAACTCTGTTACACAAGGAGCAATACATTTCCTTGCTTCTGTCTGCTTGTGGAGCAGCCTTATTTTAACCCAGGATAAGAGAAGGACCAATGACCTACTCTAATACTATAGTCCCAGAACAAACCACTTTCTGCTCATGCAAAACTTGTCAAGATTTCTTCTTCTGAGAGGAAATAGATTTTTTTCAGAGTATTTTTAAGAGAAACTGTAAAAAAAAAAAAGTAGTAACATCTGTAACACATCAAGTATCATGTTAATAAGAATATACAGGAGATGGAAACACCAGATCTCTGCTCCTTTCTACCACCTCATTTGAATGCTTCAGCTGTGTGATATGGCATAATGAGTTCTTTTTCTCCTACCTGTAAAGGAATCACAGTGTAACCTCCTTCAGACCCTTTCAGGAATAGCTATTGGGTTGGGAATCACAGATGACCATTTGTAAAGCTTCTTAACTGCTATGCTGGAAAGCATCGATTGATCAAGACCTCAAAGTTCAGTGAAAACCCAACCACTTGGCCTTGTGGTCAAGGCAATGGATTATTCAATCCTGTCCTTGCTTCTGTCACAGACTTTGTTGATGGTACAAAAACTTACTACAGGTATTACTTAGCATTGACAAAATTAAATAGGAGAAATTATAGTAGAAAAAACCAGCACATCATTAGTTACCAATTCAGTAAAACATTCATGAACCTATACTAATTGCTAAAAAAAAAAATTACAGTCACCAGTAGACTGAAAACTTCATCAGGGTTTGAATGCTTGAATAATTTCATTTCATTGCTTCTCAAAGAGGACAGTCCTCTACTGTTTACAAATAACTGTTTATTACCCAAATACAGTAAAATAGAGAGCAATTTTGGCTTAAATTTGATGACAAGCAGAAATTAGAAAACTAAATGGCATACAAGTCAGTTTTTGAGTTTGCATGTTTCAGAACAGTTTTAATAGTGTTTATTTATTTCATTAAAAACAACTGTTATTTTATTGCAACATCCCATATTTAGTTTCTAAGTCACGCAGAAGTTGGCTTCTAATTGAAAAAAATACAGCCTTCTCCTACTGAAAACAAAAATAAAAATCCAGGAAATGCACACTCTTGCATTTCAGTCAAGAGAGAGTGAGCATATACTAGCATGCTCGAGACTTCAATAATGCAACACAGTGTACTGAGTGTAACACAGTATTTGATAGCTGCAAGAAGAAACAAGTCTATAGCAGTTCAATAGCACAGTGCTTGAGCAATTTCTGCAATTATAGCATATCTGAGCACCAGAGAAGAGATCTGGTATCAAACAGAGCTTACAACCAACCCAGGCCAAGTGGATGCTGCTAAAAGCTCTGGTGAGAACAAGACCCATGTTAGTTTCTTAAATACAAATTGAATTTTCATATTTCTCATGTCCTGTAAGAACATCTACAGTAAATGCCCAAATGCTATGCCCACATGTGTGTGAAGGAACAGGAATCGAGTCTGAGACTAGGAAAATGTCAGATCATTTGGACACTTAAGACCTCCAAAGGATTCCAGTGGGAAAAGCTCAGTGTTACATGCTTTTGCACATTAATGAAGCCAATGGACTTAGGTTTCTGTATTATAGAGAAGAAACTTTGGTCAATCCATCTATGACATGTCTCAAATCTGCAGTTTCTAGTCAATGGCTAAATTGGGAATTAACGCTGCATGGTACCTCTTCAGTTCAAGGCCACACTGCATGAGACAGTCCATAAACCTTTCTGTCTTCTTCTGGTAACATACAGATATGTACTATGGACTATGAAAAACACATGGAAAATACTTGTCTGTGCCAACATTACCACAGAACACACAGGTGTGCTGTGAGCTATGAAGTCACTGTGCACGGAGTCAAAATGCATACCCAGTATGAGTTAACCTGGGCATTAATAAGTGATTTACAACAATAAATTCACGTTCCCCCACTTCATACATAGAGCAACTGAATCTTCATCCATGCAGGCAACCAACCTTCAGGTCACTAAGTTAAATCTTGCCCTTTCATGTCATCCTAACTTGGTTGGTGCCAGTTATTTGCCCTTCAACTCTTTGACCCAAGGAAATGAAGTTGGCAGCTTTCATTAATTAGAATTTTTGAGAAATAATACCTGGATCTTAAAAATTGCTCATGGCAATTTTATGTTCAGGTACTAAAAGAGCAATTTTTGGCTTTTCTTAGGAAAAAAAAAAAATTCCTTGAAAAAGTTTGGTGAGAGTCTTCCTTAGCAATGTAATTCGTATCGTTCCAACACAGTACTTGCAACTCACTCTGCAAAAAATGTCCCACTTCTTCTTGTAACAGCCAGGCATAGAGCAGCATGGACCTCCTGGGAAATGAATGGGACTGAAAGAAGTGGTTTGAATAGCCTCATTGACCCTCATAAGCATCTCAGACTGTCCCAGGGACCAAAGAGGACAGTAGCAATTGAGTCAGCAGATCACAGCTGCTACACAGTGCTTTTATTTCTGCAGTGAAAAGAACATGTCTGACCAGATGAGTTACTTCTTTCATAACTGAGTTCTTCCCTTAGAAAGTGGCAAGTTTTATACTGAGAACAAACCAATCTGACATTAAATGAAGATTTCAAACCATGTTGTATTCATCAGTGCTGTGTTTCATGTTATAGTGATAGAATGGAAATAAAACCAACTTGAGATCTTTACTGATTTAGTGATATATTATCTAAAATAGATGCAACAAATTTAATGATTTAATGGCATTTTGTTAAAATAGTGCTTACAGAATTGGATTCTCTGGCCAGATTGTTTAACAAAGAGTAAATAACAGGACTCTGTGCTAATCACTTGGCCACTGACTTACAAATTTTCCATGGTAACTAAAATCCTTAGAAAACCCCACCCCCATTAAGGAAAAGAATACACAACGTGACAAGGAGCCTGCCTGACATATTTACTTTCATGACACGCTATTCCATTTTTGTTGGAGAAGACCGTTAAGACTATCAAGTCCAACCACTGACCCAGCTGCCAGTACCTACTAAATCATGTCCCTCAGCACTACATCTACCCATACCACCACGGTTAGTGAAGCCACCACTTTTCTGGGTAGTCTATCTCAATGTTTGATAAATTATTTCAATTATCCAATCTGAACCTCCTCTGGCCAACTTGAGGCCATTTACTCTGTTTCTGTCATTTGCTTCTTGGGAGAAGAGACTGGCTCCCTCCTCTCCACAACTTCCTTTCCAGGTAACTGTAGAGAGTGAATGCCAGTACCTACTAAATCATTTCCTCCAAGCTAAATAATCCCACTTCCCTCAGCTGCTCCTTACAGAGCTAGTGCTCTAGATCCTTCACCAGCTTCATTGCCCTTTGAACATGATCCAGCACTTCTGGAGTGAGGGGCCCAAAGCTGAACACAGTATTCAAGATGCAGCTCAGCCTTGCATTCAAGTACCAACACTACTGAGAAGTAGGATCTGGGAAGAAAACAGTGCAGCTTTCCAAAGGGTTTGATCTGGGTAGTGTCAGTGGCAACATTTTCATAACAACTGCCATCAAGAGAATGCATCATTGCGTACCGAAAATGTGTCTAACATGAAATCAAACACTCCATATAGCAGTGGATATAAAATATTTACATCAGCAAGATACCAAATTCTGGTAAATAACACACAGTGGGATCCTACGCTTCAAGGTGCCTGGAAGAAGTTGTTTACTGTGATAAAACATGATTTCTAATACAGCAAATGTATATGGTTCGGCTATCAGAATAGCAGATTTAACATGAGGGAATCCAGGATATTCTGTTTTTTCATACCACAGGTAACAGTTGCCATTTCTTAATATTTACTGGAAGAAGTGCTGTGAATTAGCCCTACAAAAAGCAGCGGGCATTTCTTCCCAAACACTTTAATCCAATGCTTAGATTTAGGAGGGTTACTTTCTAAAGCCAGTTATTTTCTCAGTAGCAGTGGCTGGGGTACAGTTTCTTCCTACTATAGTAAAGTTATGTTGCATGCATCAGCCCTGGTGAGGTTTAAAAAATAGCATCTAACTGTCGTAACATGTCCTTTCCCTCAGTAAATCCTGAAAAAAAACTTTGAAAAAAAGCTTTTCGGAAAACCCACGTAAATTTTTGGGACGCCAGTTTAAAAAAAAAAATAGTATTTTGGCTATCACATGCAAACTAATAACAGGACCAGGGATCAAGAAAGTTGGGTTCCAGACTTGCAAACGATCATGGGCTAAATATCCCAGCTCTGATTTATTGCAGTTTTGGTGCCCAGCTTCAGATATGTTAAGGAATATAAAATATTAGGAAGTGTAGAATAATAATAGATTTCTTGAAAAAGGGGTATATTTATTTATAAACCTTCAAATAATTATTTATTCCTAAAAATATCAAGCAGCATTTGAGTTTTCCACAGTCTGTTGAGCCCAAACCATTTATTTAACAGGCAGTGAAGATTTCGCAGGTGGCCTTGATACTTGAAAGCAGCAATAATTCCCTTTAAGCCTAACTTGAAGTATCTTGCAATTTCAGTGGGAATTGGGTGCCCAAATCCCTTTACAGCAGATGCTTTCAAAGCTCCCTAGAGAAATAGTCAAGTGGTGAGAATTTTTAGCTTAGTACTTCTGCTGCAGGGCCATGTCAGAATAAAAGACCATTATATTATCCACTGATTTGTTCTGGCATAGCATGGAGTATGCTGAATGATAAATAATGAAAGGTTCCAATTTTTCACTGCCTCTTCTAGTCTTTTATATCTGAGCAGAAGAAACATAACACTTCATTATTTTAATTCAGTACCATTTCATATCCACCTAGCACAAGCACAAGTGACGGAGCCTATGTCAGCACAGTCAGTGAACATTGAAACAATTTCAACATTAAAAATAAAGCATCCTTCCTCCTATCCTCCTCAGGACTGATTTAACTCAGATTCAAAGCTGGATCCATTTGTTATTCTCAGATACATTATTATTTATTCTATTTATCATTACAGAGCTCCATTATGCAGTCATAATTATTACTAAATTCTGGTGACAGAATACTTGCAAGCAAAAATAAATACACCATAATTTTCCTAATTTGCTATAATGGGAGCAATTTTTCTGCACATAAACACTGTAAGCACCCATTCAGGGATGCTGTAATACACTGAGTACTACAAAGTCGGCTGTTTCACTAAGAATAAACACTTATACTAAGCCAGAGACTAGTCTGTATTGCATTTCAAAATGGTCCTGCACCTGGGTCATAACAGCCTCGTGGTAAGCTATAGACCTGGGGATGTGTGGTTGGAAAGCTACACTCTGGAAAAGAACCTGGGGATCCTGGTCAATAGGCAGCAAAGTATGAGTCAGCAGTGTGCACAGGTGGCCAAGAGAGCCAATGGTATCCTGGCTTGACACACTGTGGTGGGCAGAAATAGAGGGGTGATCATCCCCCTGTACTCAGCACTGGTAAGGCTACACCTCCAATATGGTGTTCAGTTCTTGGCCCCTCACTACAAGAAGGACACTGAAGTGCTGGAGTGCATCAAGTGCAACAAGGCTTGTGAAGGGTCTAGAGCACAAGTCCTATGAGGAACGGCTGGGGCAGCTGGGATTGTTCAGTCTGGAGAACAGGAGGCTGAGGATAGACCTTATTGCTCTCTACTACCTGAAAGGAGGTTGGAACAAGGATGGGGACAGTCTCTTCTCCCTGGTGGCATGTGACAGGACTAGAGGAAATGGCTGCAAGATGCTCCAGGGGCGGTTTAGTTTGGGTATTTGGAAACATTTTTTTCACTGAATAACCTGCCCAGGGCAGTGGTGCAGCATTTAAACAGTGTGTGGACCTGGCCCTTAAGGACACGATTTAGTGGTGAGTTTGTAGTATTGGGTCAGAGGTTGGACTTCAAGGTCTCTTCCAACCAAAGACAATCTGTGATCCTGTGTAATGACCAGTATTTTACTTGCTATTGGATTTCTGTAGCGTATATATCTCAGGCTTCCGGTAATAAACCAACTTTGTCAGAATGAGCAGTCAAATGGCCTGGGGTCAGCAACTATTGTCACAGTGATACACGTTCTACAGATTAACATACTGACACACAAAAGAGTAATCTTTGCTTTCTGCAGCTGAATGTTCATCACTTTCCTGAAGGTTTCTATTACAGCAGAAAAGAAGGATCAGTTAAAATTCATCTGAAAGAAGACAAAGCTGACATAGCATGAAGCCAGACTAGAACTTTACTACAGAAAATGGAAAAGATAGATTCCGTGCCCCCCCGCTCATATCTATTTCAAAGCATGACATAGAGCTTCTGTGCCCCCTGAAAATTGAGAATTTGTTCAGTGGGTTTATTAGTGAATTTTTTAATCTATTTTCTCAATACCCTTCCTTGCAATCTACTTGGCATTAGAAGTGTTGGTGAGTTCATATGACAACAGAGACTGGAAGTAAAAATTGGTTTCATTAAATTCGGACAGGTTAATTCTTTATCAGTCATTCTTTATTAATTTTCTTTTCAAGCCAAATACTGTAAAGATGCATAAATATATGATTTGTGAAGCCTGTTTGCCTTCAGGTAAGAAACTTTAACATCTCTACACCTGGAAGAGATTTTAGATTAAATCGAATCTGCAAAATCTACTGGATTATATTTTGCATATTTTGCCCCTGACAAATGAACAAATAGAACACTAATTTCAGGGAGACAAATACCCACAGCTCTCAGGGACTGCACCTAAGATGAAACAAACCACCTGTGGAATCTCTGCAGAGAAATCTTTTTGAAATTAAAGATGTGTTTTTCCAAAGTTGTCACAAATCTCTTCCAAAGACCAGCTTCCTAACATTCACTCTGGATCCCTTGGTAATTTCAGTGCAACAGGAAAGATGTCTTAAAGGTATTTTGAAAAAAATCTTTCCAAGACGTTGAAGAACTTTACCCAATGATACAGTATGTCATGGAGCAGCTTTCAGAAAAACATTCACCATTATTTTACCTTTAATTTCCCAGTCATTTCTGAGGCCAGAGCAGCTAGCTTCTGTTTTGCTACCTACATCAAATTTCCACTAAAATGCACAGCAAGACAAGCAGCAATTTCATCACAATGTGCATCAGGTCATATATCCACATATTCAGACTTAGTTCCCAACTTACACTTTCTCTTGGGAAAGCTGTGATCAACAACGCTGCTGGGAGGATCAGATGATGTATGTGTTTCTATGCTCAGAAAACATTATTCAAAACATTATCCTGTGCAGCTTTAAATGGCTTTAAAACTTTCTTTTCTATTCATGTTCAAGAAAAAGAAAGATGGTTCTTACTTGCACTTATATGTAGCATTTGAAGCTCAGGCACAGAGATAGAGCATGTTGGTGTGGCCCTTCCTATATCCCCATATGACTGTCTGGAGGGAAATTTATAACATTCAGCTTGGAACTCAGAAATATCTGTAACCCAGGGCAAAGCTCTTCATAAGTCAACAATTCTAGAAGCAGAATTATTACCCATGATCATCACTGAGTCCTATTAAAAGCAGCTGAAAATGTTCCATACTGGAAAATCAGATTAGGGGAGCTTGGGATGGTTTTTTTTGAAAGAGAGATGGATAAAATATTTCATGTTTCCATTAGAACCATGCCTATACATCTTTTTTAGGAACTCACATGGTGGCCATCTTAGAAGTACAACATTCAAAGCCCAGTGTTTGCTTTAATAGGTACCTGTGTGCCATGGACACTTCATTTCAAAAGTACTCCTGGCATTAGGAATTTCTAAACTGACATTATTTTGCTGCCTTTACCAGTTAAAGTTTTCCCTTAATCAAATGCATGTTCACAGAGTACCAAACATGGGAATTTATAAATGATTAGTTCTTTCAGAAAGCAAGTAAAGCACTTAAGCTTAAAACAAGGAATGTGTAATTCACCAAACCAGGCCCTGTCTTGGAAAAAGGACATATTATGCTAAAGAACATTTCAGTCAAGATGCCTTTGCTTACTAATGGCAATACAGTACATTGTCTACACAGGACACAAGGTGACTTGAACCAATGTGCTTGAGAATTTTTGTGTTCTCTGGGAGGCAGCCAAAGATAAATTTGTGTCATATGTTTATTGCACCATTATGGAAAATTGAGAATAGATTGGGCTAGACCTGAACTCACAGTTTCAACATTTACTTCTAATCCCTACAGGGCAAAACCTCATTTCACATGACTTAATATGCAAGGCTTACAGAGACAGTTCAAGCTTCTGATACTATGCCCACAAACAGAAGGGAATAACCACAGAATCCCGAAGCACTCTTTTGTTTCCACTGAAAAGGAAGTAATCAATATCGCTGTCACTTACTACTCTCTGTTGGCAGCACAGGGGGAAGTGTGGCCTTAGGCTTCTTGGACTTCTTCTCAGCAGGCTTTGAATCCTTTGTGGATGAGGCATCTGCAATCAAAACAAATAATAAAATACAAATCCTATGTAAGATAATAATTAAAAAGCTCCCCATTACATCAGTTTGTTTGGGATCTCTCTGGGAAGTTAGAGGAAATTGCTCTCCTTTTGGTTTTTAAGAAAGGTTTTCTGTGCAAACATGTTACAGACTGCCACATTCAAAAAGGAAGACAGAGAAGAGAGGGAGAAGCAACTGCACCAAGAACCTGAGATACTAAGTAGACAAGAGGCACCACCTAACTTATAGATCTATTTTATCTGAATAGAACAAAGTACAATGTGCACAAAGCTGCTCTAGGTGGCACATGGAAGAGGGAAACAAAGACATATCTGAAGCATCATTTCATCCAGAAGAATAACTTGCCATATAATTCTTCAATTATCCATGTGACCTGCACAGATGAACTCCTTTTGAAAAGTAGCATTTCCTCAGTATTCTTGAATCTTTCAAAGAAGATATTATTACAAATTGGTTCATCCCTAAATAAAAAATGGCAGAAGGGAGACCACAGGACTCAAGTTTGATGAACTTCTCAAGATTGCACAGCTTATATCCAGCAACTACTTAGCACCGCATGGACCACTGACGGCTGAGTCAAAACAAGCTCTCTTCACTGTTTATCCCATGAGACTTTCTCAGCAAGGCTACCTCAGGACAAGCATGTCATATAATGCAAATCCTAATCAGTCCCATGGGTTAGATGGTTTGATCTTGACCTTTACCTTTGGAAGAAAGATCTCAAATCTGGATTATGATCACAGCAAAAGTTGTATCAGTTGATAACTTTCAAATATTCAGGTTTCAGATTTATGCATGAGATAGCTGTTTGAAATTTAGTTACCAGAGAAAAGATAACATAAATGTTATGGAACCACCTATTTCAGGCACTTATTTCTAGGTGCTAGGATAGAAAGTTATCTTTCTATGTTTCCTAAAAACAGAGAAAGACAGAGTCTTCTAGCAAACAATTCAGAGCAGACAGCTGTGCTGGATCTGAGTTCAGACACTCAGACTCTACAGATTTGTCCCTGAGCTAATTTGACAAGTGAAGTCAAACATTCCTCCTATCTGATTTAAGTCCATGGGGCCAAAAGGAACATAATGACATTTATGGTTACTTACTGAGTCTAAAAATCAGCATCTGAGATGCTGACAGCAGACTGAGTACAAAGGAGCAATTTTAACTGTTGTTTTAGATCACAATTCTAATTTTAAAATAATTGTCATCCCCTCCCAGACATGGGATATCAGATAGCATCTCTCTTAAATAGCTGGGGTTTGCTGTGGTGCCATTCCTCAAAAATCTCTTCTCAGATGTGCAGCATGCCAGTAGAGAATGGAATAGATAAATGAGGCAGATGGTATAAAGGTAAGGAATGTGGTCATTCTGTTGTCCAAAGTTAAGGAGAAGTTGGCTCCTAACACCAGTGATGCTGCTACCAGAGCCAGACAGATGATTAATGCCATTTGCATCATCACGCAATGAATGTCATGAGCTGTTAGCCTCCCATGATCAAGCCTTTGCAAGCCAAAGTGTACCTCCAGTCTCACAGAACATGCAATGCCCAGCAGAAAACTAGAAGGGGAAAACATGCTAAGGGAGGCTACAGGAAGAGAAGCAACTACCTGAAGGAGAATGCAACGGGAAAACACATAGGTGACTTAGACATTTAAATGATGCTTTGGTAGCTTTTGAGAACTACTGTGTGCTAAGCACTTGAGCTGATCCCTTAGCACTCTGCATCTGTGGTAGCTGAGGTGTTACAGGGTATTAGTTTTTGCTTAGTCTCTTCTTGTAGACTTCTGTGAACTTCGGTGTTGGTAAAATTTACTGCTTTAAAATACAGAAATACAAACAATAGCTTATCAAATGTCAAAGCCAGACTACATTGTGACCATAGTATCACAGAAAGTGCCACTAGAAAAACCAACGTAATTAATTGCAATTATATGTATAATTAATTAATTCCTTTTCCAGCTGCACGAAGGCTGACCCAACTGATGAAGATACACGTTCATGTTGTTACTTTGTGCCATGCTACCTTAAGAAAAAAGGAATGTTTATCTATTCTAGACCTCTTTCCCCAAATAACATACCTGTAACACAGATGTGAAGGTTTAGAACCCAAGATCAATGATGTTGGGCTTGTTGTTTAGTTTTCTGTTCTTTTTAGTCACAATGGAAAGCATCAGAGTATTCAAAGATGAGCTTACCCGAATGTGGGTAAGCTGACAAAAGCCACACTTGGTTACTTAAAATCCATGGCAGTTTTAAAAGTCAACCTCATGACAAAAATATTTGCCCAAGGCCAAGACCACTTGAGTAGTGAGCAAGACTAAGTGGTCATTAGAATGCTTGAGGCTGTAAAATGGGTACTTCAGTCAGTGAATTACCCATGTGCTAAGATATGGCATACAAGCATAGTTGAACTGCTAATTTGTTTATTTTTGCTCATTTCTACTAGAAAAAAACAAATGGCCAAATGTCAGTGAACGCGAAGAATTGAAACATTCTAGACTGAGAAATGTGCCATAGATAGTCCTGAGACAGACTGGTACTCAGGCTTACACTCCAGATTCTTGTGTGCTCTTAAACCTGCGTACAACTGAAAAGCAAATCTTCATGGGTTCAACTCACTGCTTTAAAAATCTCATAGAATACAAAGAGCAGCAGGAGAACATAGGCTATCCCACAATGCAGCCAAAACCATGGGCTCTGTCCTGCTTCTCTGCTCGTGCTCCTTTATGCCTGACACCAAATTAACTATTGACCAAAAAGTGCAGAAGGGACGAGGGCAGAGTTCTTTTCCATGCACCTACTTTATAAAGGCTGATATTGGGAAATAAAATAGGGAAGGAGGATTTCTCAGGGTTTTGCCATATGCATCCAAGCACTCACCTTCTACCAGGACTTTGCAAGCACATTCAGCTTTTCCCGCTGTATTCTCAGCTATGCATTTGTATTCACCCCCATCCTCAAGCGTGGCCTTCTCAATGGTAAGTGAACACAGCGTTCCTAATACAAAGGAAGAAGAAATTGAATGGATGTTATGTTGCACTTCACAAAGAGCGCAGTACTATTAAGGAACAAAATACATCAAATGTGATCTTCACTGAGAAAAAGATGTTTAGTCCTTAAACGTTCCACATCAGAACTGGAACTTCAATAATACAAAACAAACTAAAATCACATTGATAGGTAAATTGAATCTTATGGGTACTCAGAGGTGCAGCCCTTAAGTGGTTAATGGATGAGAGCAGAGAAGACTTGGAGCTGCTGTTCTTTGCCTTATAGCAGGGACAAATCCTCACTCGGACAATCTTTTTCCAAAAGTGTGGGGCTCTAAATAAGGAAGCTTCTGTCAAGTGGCCAATTTCAATATTTTGATTCAGCTTCATCTCTAAAACTCCCATGAGCATCCACATATGAAAATAGGACTTCATCTTAGTGCCCAAGTTTAAAAATGGCACTGAGACATTTTCTTTTAGCTTGAAATGCTTAAAAGACAAATGTCTGGTATTGCAAAGCAAGCTACTAAAAAGTCCAGTATGTGTCAATTAAGTTTGTCACTTCCACAGATCTGTCTTTTCAAACAAAACAGCAAGATTTGACTTCATTTAGTTTTCAGAAACACAATGTGATGTAAGCTCTGTAGTTACCAGAGGAAGCATGCTATGACCCAAGGGAAATACATTTCCTCTTAAAATGTAAAACTCTGTGAACCAAAACAGAAGCTTTTCCCAGTAGCTAGGGGATGAGGAAGAAGAACTGGGATTTACCTAATCTCGCTTGCATTGCTTGGAAGAGTCAAGTGCTGCTCTTCATGGGGAGAACCACAATTAAAACCCTCTAGACTCTCATCTACCAAATACCCCTCAATAAGTAAGGGTGAAATGTGGGCTTGATTTCTTCTTCTCTGGAAAGTCTGGCCTGTCTCCAAACAAAGCCTGACACATTGTGCATGTCAACCCATAGCTGTTACCTTATGCAGAATGTCTCTCCCCTCCCCTTACTTCATATCACCATCCCCCCCCTCTTCCTCCTTAACCTTTCTCTCAGTTTAATGATCTTTTCTAGACATTTCCCCTGTGTTCCTTGAAAAAATTTGCCAGCACCTCTTGCTATTTGTCATCTTTCTCTCTGTGTTAACTAGAATCTGCCTTCCACCTTGTGGAATGCCTATTCCCAGGCTTCCCATCAAGTAAATCCCTTGTGATGTTGGAGATGGAATGGGTGGCACTGATCACTGAAAAGTATATTGAAAAGTCATTTAAAAGAGCACCCCTGTATTAAAAGAACTTTGGGAGTTTACTGGCTCCTCTTTGAGACTAGACCTCAGTTCTGACACAGCAATTACACTTTTGGCATTCACATTTTTCCTCATCATAAAACTTAATGTTATTATTCAAGACAAATCTTATGAAGAAATGTTGAAATTGTTCCAAATAAATTTGCTTGTCCAGACACACACAAGGGTTAGAAGAAAATGAACTTGTCCCTTCTCATCATCCTCCACAAAATCAAGATGTTATAAATAATGATTATTTGCCCCTGAAGAAATGCTGTGCAAAATATCTCAGAAGAGGAGCACTGACCCCTCACTTGCATGTGCTGTGCTTAGCCAACCACAGGGTGAAAAGGAAGGCCACATGCCTTCCCTGAGGGAACTCTTGTCCATGAGTCAGGCTGAGCCAAAAATGTCACGAGTTGCAAATGGAGGAGAGACACCAGAAAAGCATTCTTGCAGTCATTTAGCAAATATAAATTCACATGTCTCTGCTCTTTAAAGAGACAACTGGAGAGTGAGCCAAAGATAACTTCCAGTCTAATAATCTGTATAAATCTATGTAACATAGAAAAGATCCCACATTAGAACCTAAAAATGCTGTTGCACAAGTATATAAACTATGGAATAAAGAAAAACACAAATAACAGAGATCTCTGGTCACTTTACTGCTGGGAAGGAGTTGGCTTGTAAGGATAACTAGATCATTAAGGGACTGGAACAAAGGAATGGTTACTTTAGTTTCTGCTGGACTTTTCTACCTGCTGAAAAGCTCTTCATCAGCTCACTGAAGACAAATGTGCCATAGGGTCACAGGTCACCACATACACTGTTGCTGTCTTATCGATGCAGCATACTGCAGCAGTAAATTAGTATGTTGGGAGAAACAATTCCCTATGTAACACATATAAACAGAAACATTCTGCCCTAACAAGTCATTCCTCACAGTTCTAGAAGGAAATGCTAGGATTTTCTCACAACTATCCTTAATTTGCCATGTATCTTTCATGTTCATGCTTAGAACCTAGCTCTGGCCAGGCTTTTGGCTTATTCCACTGAAAGCAGAGTCCTCATGAAACAATGTCAGTCTTCCTTCTTCCAAAAGAATATTTACATGTGTTAAATTTTAATGAAGGTATTTTGTGAGAAAGAAGATGAAGGGCCTTTTCTTCTAAATTCCAATCCCCTGGAGCAATTATCCAGCAACTACACTGGCACAAAGTACATGGGTATTGCTGGCCTTGTCACTACCACCAGATGCAGTATTGTGTTCAATGGAGGGGTGAATGAGGTAATGTGGGTCACCCTTCTCTAATTAGCCACTAGCTTTCACGAATCCATGAGCTAGTAAGACTTAGTATGAAACTGGTTCAAATAAATTTAGTATGAAAAAGAATTTAGTATGAAAGTGGTTCAAAGAAGAATTAGCCATGCTGGGTCAGGTGTATAAGGGAAGGCTGAGAGCACACGTGGAAAAAAATGCCAATCAAACACAGAATATGATGAGCTTCATAAGGACAGGAAACTCTTCAACAGACTTGTCATATGTTCTGTCACAGAAGACCAAATGTCTTTTGATGAAGTATATGGTATTTCCTCTGCAAAAGCCCTTCATGACTTGAAACAAGCTTATTTTCTCATATCTGCAAGAAAGCCCAGATTGGCACATCATAAATCCCAGTCAAATTTGCTATCCATTTTGTACTTCCATCATTCAACATTTTTAGGAATAAGCCCAGGACACTCTTTAAAACACTGTCACAAAGTGCAGGATTAGAGTAAACACCAGTATTGGGATCTTCCACTTAGACTTCTTTCCAATTGAAACTGAATCATTTCTAGAAAAGACCTTCACAGCCACTGAAGATGACAGTTTACTAAAGGCTCTCACTTAGATACACAAACCCTTTCTCTTGTTCTTTGAGCTATTAAAGGATTTTCTGACTTACACAAAAATAGTGCAAGCCAGTTTAAAATATCCCTAGGCTTCTGCATTCTTTCCATGAAACTCCACAGAAAGTCAACTTCAGCAATAAAATAAATACACAAACCAACAAACCCCAGCGCCTGAACCTCATTCCACATGCTGGCATCTAGCTGGCCAACCTCCTGTCTCCTATCCATGACAGAGACTGAAGTTTATGTCTTTCTTATTTGTATATCCTATAGGATACAAATACTGTGGAGTATTTCGGCAATGTAAATAAATACCAGGCCTAGAGAATTTGTGTCCTGCAGCTATAATGAATCTGTTAAGGAACCAACCACTTGTTCCATTGTATTAATTTTCTAATAAATTGCAGATTTCTGGGAGAAATGCAATTATGTGCAAATGACACAGCCATTTTTAAAAATGGCAAGTAAGTTGAGTGAGAAATACAAAGTTACAATGACAACTGGCAAAGTAGTGGAAAAACTCACTACTTTCAAAGAAAAAAATGTCAAATTTAATAATTGCTAATCGATACAATTTTAAGAACAACAGTGTAAGAAAGCTACCTTCATTGTTAATGAGATTACAAATTTACATATCTGAGTAACGGTAATTCACTTAGCCTTTAATGACCTTTACTGAAGTATTTGTTTTAATTCACATTATTTTGCTTGTAATTAGTGCTATATTATTAATAGCATTCATTTAGGAAAAGTTCGAGGCGACAAAGTAAAGGTCTCATTAAGCAACCAAAGGTGGGAAATCATCACATGGTATGTTTTTGGTAGATTTGCTCTGTGGTCAGACTGGGACCAAAGTTATTCAGTATTTTATTCTATCATGTAGAAGTACTTATGAATTAATGATGATAAACTTACGGATGGAAAGAATACTGGATAGGGAAAAAATAGAAAGAAAACAATTTTCGGCTTGTTATGCTGAGTCCTAGACAATCAAATAAAATGGGTCTTAAGATAGTGAAATGAGAAGCATCAATGAACAGCAAGGGATACTCCATTTTCAGCAGTTTTGAAGGCTTAATACAGAAGTAACAAACTTGTGCTCCACTGTTGTGAGGTAGGAAGAGTACTAATGACCTCCAGGGAGCATATCAATAGGTCATCTCCATCTCACTAATAGTGATACTGATGTACAGTTCTGTTGGCTCTTTTCTAAATAAGATAAAACCCAACAAACAGTAATGGAAAAGTTGCTACTAAAAACCAACCAAACCCAATCCCTATCCTCCACAGCCTGGATAAGTTCATTATGGAACATTTGTAAGACCATAACTTGCAAGTTTTGAGAAAAAGAGAGTCAAAAGCTATTCTGTCAAGTGCAAGTGGTCTCTGGAACTCAGCAGAGAAAGGAAACAAGTGTTTGTAAGAAATGAATCCAAGTAAGAAAAAAGAGATTGCATTTTGTCTTGATTTAAAACACAAATACTTATAAGATTAAATAGGCATTGTAATAAACTATCAGTGATTATAGCAAATGTCTCTCACTGTATTTGAGCCTACACTAGTTGCATTTTTGGCAGAAACATGATTCAGACAAAAAGGGCAGCAGAGAGAGAGGCTTTATGATATGTGTCAAATATGGAGTTGTGCCAGAACTGAGACTCAGATGATCTTCCTATCCTTAAACATGCTGTGGTTTTTTTCCCCTTTCCTTTAAATTAAAAAAATCCCCAGATTTTTAAAGCTGCAGAGTACATCTACCTGTAGCAGTACAGAGAGTACAAGAGGATTAACACTTGCTCAAAATTAATTAAAAAGAAAGGTAAAAAAATTACAGCACTGACACACGGACTTGCACAACCAACAGGAAGATTTAAGAGTTAAGTCACAAGAAAGTTGTTAAGGCATTATTGCTAACGAGATTACCAAGTCTTCATTCTGCCAAGTCACATAGGGAGAAAAAAAGCTGTCTTACACAAAGCAATACAAACACCGGGCATCTTCTAAGATCCTCATCACTCCTACCGAAGACTATATTCAGTTCCTCTTCAATCTATACAGTCACATGGTATTATGTTTAATAAAAAAGTATAAAAAGATTTAAAAAATAGGAAGTTTGCCAGTTTTGCTTTATGTTGACTGTGCAATAAACTGCCCTCTTCTTACAGTAACTTTTCTAACCATGGAAACATTTTTTATCTGCATTTTCTATCCGAGAATGAGTCCCATAGGAGAACAGTTACACAGAGCACTGCTGTGCCAACTACTATGCAAATGTAAACCAAGATGGTTCGTGCTCTAAAGCATTCACCGTGTGAGGAAGCTTCTTCTACTCAGTCCTTATATGTCTAACTCCACTGTAATGTCTGCAAGAAACTTAAAAAAGTTTTTTCCAAACAAAAAGTCCACCATAATGTCAAACAAAGAAGCACTCTCTCATAATACAATCAACTGCTTCTTAGCCATAAGCCATCTAACCTGTCCACATAAATGCATTATACTCTAACTGGTGAGTACCCCCTTTGTTTACTGTGCTACAGTTACCATTAATTTTGAGATTTCACAGGCTGGGGATGTAGATAACCTCACTCTGATGTGTTTGAAAGAAGAGAAATATAAAAATCAAGCCATCACCAATCGCCTACCAGGTCAGACATATTTGTAAAATAAAAACAGTATAAGAGCTCACTATGTCATCAGAGTGGTACTTCAAGACAAAAAAAAAATCACTCATTCCAATCAGCCAACAGAATGACATTTGGGGAATTATTAAAAAGAAAAGGAGAATCAGGTGCCATGATTTCATAGGGAAATAAAACAATATTAATAGTTGAAATGTAAAACTGAAGGAATGGGATTGATCTTAGTTGTGTTGTGATAGTGACATGATGCCCAGGTTATGACTCCTACTTGGTAATGTAAACTTTACCCTGGAGTCACAGAGTACCCTGCAAGCCCTAGGTTAAGTTTGAGAATGCAGCACAAATACTGCACAAAAATGTTTGAAGATAAAGGTCTTTTTTGAAGCAAGGTTTAAATTTTCCTTTGCCAAAGACTTTAGCAATCAGGGCTTATTTTGACTCTGTGCCTGAATTTAGGCTTCTCCTATGGTATAGAAGTAGGTTTTACCTCTTCTCTGACATGCTAACGGCCAAGCTGCTTTGGACAGGCAATGTACTGCTACCCCCTTCAAACACAGAAAAAATGCATAAACAGAGTTGTTTCTAACAGTTCAAGGGTCTTACTATAAGCAAGGACAAATATGCCAAGGGAAGGTATTTTCAGTGAGTGCCTATCTGGTGAGCTTGTTACACACAAATACACTTTAAGGCTGTCTTTCCTGGCCAAATATGCCACTTGTTTTATCAGGTAGGCATCTTCTGAAACCAGATTTTATCTTCACAATAGATTTGGCACCAGTTCAGCAAACTGCTATATCTTTTTGCTTTCTGACAATGACAGTTAATTTAATTTCCAAAAGGCATGGCATTCTATAGGTTCATATTTTACTTACACCGCACAATTTGTGGGCCATGGGTGCATACTAACATGGGCTTGTGATGTGATAAGAAGCAGATAAACACGTGGCACTCTAAACTGAAAACAAGTTATGATGTGAGATACCTCTGGAAAAATTTCCAAATGTGAGAACCCAGTGGTCACAACCAAACATCATGGCAGCACAAAAACAATCAGTGAAAGAGCTAAGAATAGACACAGTCTGCCTACTTCCATAGTGCTTCTCTGAGCACCAAAGGAACAAGGTCATACCAAACAAATAAAAAGTGGTTTTGAAAGATCTAAGCCCACTAATGTGAGTCAGGCTTGTTTGATTTGAATTCCTCTCCTTCCCCACTAATTCAATCTTCTTTCAGTTGAGGATGACCAGAGAATTATCTCCAGAGCCCATTAAAAGCCGTTCTGAGGTTGGCCAAAGGCACTGCTGCTGAAGAACATGACAAATCTGCCTTTTCAGCATTTGGGGCAAAAGATGAAATCTGTTATTTTGGCATTGGGCTGCTGATTACTACACTTAGTTTTATTGTTTCTCTCTATGTTAAAAGCTGCTCCAAACACATCTTGTGAGACTGATGTATACAGTTTCTCAGTTGAAAGGTATTTCCCAATATTCATTCTTAATTTGTTATTTTTCAGTTCTAGTTTGTAGCACTAATTATTCCTTTCCCTCCCTTGGTTCCATCCATTATTTATGTGTTCCTAATTAGGGGAAATCTCTAAAATTGGAACTTACCAAGAGTATCATGCATACTTAGTTAATTACTCAACATTTGGCACGAAAGCTGCTTACAGCTGAAAAGCAGTCATACATTGTTCTCCAAGTGCCAAAGCCAGCAGGTACTGTCAGGAATAAACCTAAATTGACTGTCATGCAATGCATCCCCTCAGTATAATGGCTACTGTGGAACAATGTTTAAAAAAATAGTTACAACCCTCATTCCATTTCTTTCCATTAAAGGAGAAAATGGTAGCATTTACTTCCATGGGTAACTTTCCTTTCTAAGGTCCTCTGCAAATTTCTGCAAAAGGAAGCAAAACTTGGAAGCACCAATAATACTGTACCTACAAGTAATTCTTGCACTTGCATTAAGATGTCCTGGAACAGTGGATTCCTTATCCAGTGGTGACCTCACCTCAGTTGAAAGCACTGCTAAAGTGTGACATCTTGGTGAAATTCCTGCTCTGGAGTATTATGACCAGGAGTGTCACCTAGCTCACTCAAACTGGATGGGGTAAGCCACATGTCCAGCCACACAGGATGAGGCAGGTGGTAGAGCAACTCTACTTGAGTATCACTTCACTGTAAACAAAACTCCACTGGATTTTCAGCTCCACAGTATTATTTTATAAAGTCAATATTAGTTGGGGGATTTTAATGGTCAGTTACTCAGATATTTCAGTCAGGAAGGCAGCTTTCTGCAGCACCGGAACACTAAAGCCCCAGGTCTTCATGAGGCTCCTCCACAGCTCAGAAGCTTTAATACAAAGATGGTGTCTTATCTGATCTATTTTGATAAGACATATGAAACTGAGTAAGTCAAATAAAACACTTAAACCCTTGCTTTCATCCTAATTAAATTGCAGAATCCCATCTCAGTGACCCTGTTTTCACAAGGATGACATTTACACCAGTCAAATTTTTCTCATGTTCATGACAGTTACCTCTATTCTGTACAGTCCCCTCTGGTGAAAATCATTATGTACTCATACATAAAATTTTAATACTGGTTCAGACACATGCCAACACAAAGCATCTGCTACCATTTCCCTGTATCCATCTATGTAGTTGGTACTCCCTTAATGCAGTACTTGAGTGCCTTTTTTTCCCTGACCCTATCTGAAGACAATGCTGTTTGTGACTGTGTCCACTTTGAAAGGTTCCTCATGTTTCAGTGTTTTAAACATTGCACCAGGGTTCACTGGTTGTGGTGAACCACTGTGCGTAATGATTTGTTTTTCATTTGATAAAGCTGAAAACAGTCTGGATTAAATGAAGAAAGATTCACAACTAAGAGTGCAAACCCCTGTGTCAAGCTCTAAATTTTGCTGTGAACATGAGCTTTTCACTACAATGTGCAGGCAATATCATTTTCCATATAATTCCCTCTATGTTTTAAGCAAAGAAGTTTCTTGTATTATTAGTTATCCTCCCTAATTTTGCCCCAAATAAAAAAATACTTCACCTAGATATAATATTAACTTTCACACAAAACCACTGTAGTAGGTTTTGAGTTTCCAGCACGTGGGAAATCACTCAGTATGACTGCAGTTAAGTGTTCACTCAGATGAATTTACCAAATTTTGTGTTTTGAAATTAGTTTAAAGTTGTCAGGCCAGTGGGGTTCAAACTTTCCACTGTTTGTAAAGCATCTGTGGTGGGCCATTACATCCACTGGAAATAAATTTTCAGCTCTGATCTGAACTATGTAACTTCAAGTTATATAATTTCTTTCTATAACACAGCCTCTCTTTGCTTCTGTGTTTCTTATTGCAATAAAAAGCCTGAAATATTAAACCTGCATAAGAATTAAGTTAGAATTTGTAAACTAGCAATAATATTACTCTGTTTGCAGTTTTTAAAGCCTCAAAGTTCAGCTTAAATAAACGTCATGCACAAGGTCCTTAAACAACGTTAGCAATGTAAACAGCATTTAAAAATGCAAGAAGTTGAACCTTATAAAAATTACATCTGCAGGCCATTAAAGGAGAATCTGCAAGAAATGTCAAACAATGCTGTTCCCTGTGTACTCCACTGAAATAACAAGAAAGTTGCATGTGGAAACAGTTACTGGCACAGGACTTGAATAAAGTATTGTGTTACCATTAATGAACTAAATACTATTAATCAAGAGCCAGATATAACAGTGTGCCATCCATCTGGCTTGTAATTCAATTAATTTACCTTCTTGGGAGATGACAGTGGTCTTGGATGATTTGATGGGTTTGTTCGACAGAGTCCAGGTGACAGCTGCAGGGGGATCAGAGGAAATCCGACACTGTAAGACCAATTTTTCACCATCTACTACTTGAGCATCCTGAAGCTTCTCTATAAAGGAGGGTGCTGTTCCTTTGCTTGCTGGGGGTTTGCTTGCTGGTGCTTTGTTTTCAGCTTTTTTCCCAATTATTCCGCCATCCACTACTGCGCACCCACGTTCACAGTTTCTATCATTCTTCTCTTCTTTTTTCACTGCTGGTTTGGCAACAGGGACTTGAGAATTTGAGGTTGCATTTTGAACTTCGGAACTGGTGCGGGCATTTGGTGCTGGGGTATTAGCACTGCCGTTCTCTGCAGGTGGCTTTTTCTTTGAGCCCAGCACAGATCTGAAATCTGTAATGGCTGGTTTAGGAGGTGGCACCTTCTCAGGCAATGGGGTTTTTGGGGTGCCTTTCTTGGCAAGCACCGAGCGGAAGTCCACCTGCTGAGGAGCATGAACTTTCCTTTCCTCCTCTGACAAGGTCTTGGGTTTGACCTGCCGCTGCAGGTTGGCTCGGAAGTCCATTTGCTCGGCTGGGATTTCTTTCAGTTCCTCCTCAGAAAAACTTTTTGTGCTGACTTTCTTGCCTAAAATGTTACGGAAATCAAGTTGCTCAGCTTCCTGCTGTCTCAGGCTCTCCTCTGTGTGTTCTCGAGTTTCCACTCGCCTCTTCAGCACACCTCGGACGTCTTCCTGCTCTTCCTCAGCTGCTCTGTTTTCAGTGCTGTTCTTTTTGAAGGCACTTGCTCTACCAAATGTTAGTTTGCCATGATCTCCACCATCTCTTCGCTCTCCAGAGCTGGCTGATTCCCTTTCACTATGATTCGAAAAAGAAAAGGAGAGAGCCAGGAAAGGGGCTGGTTTAAAAATGTCAGGGAACAATCTCAGAGCAGGAACAAAATGTGTTTATAGGAGGGGACGTTGATTAGAGGAGCACACTCCATTAGTTTATTGCATCAATGATGACTTCAGGAGCCATATAAGGGCACAAACAAAAAAGATCTTCTCTACTCTGGTTTGGTACAATGTGCTTAGTCTGTATGATGAAAACAGTTTGTTGGGTCACATTTGGGGATTAGGTTGAACAGCAGCCAGCCTGGGTCTGTAAGGGCAGGGAATTAACGGAGCAAAAAATAGAACCCACCCATGCAAGTCCTGGGAAAATACTCACTCTTGGAGCAGTTCTGTTCTGGAAGCTGAACTCTCCCGCAGCATCAGAGACACCTGGCAGCTGCATTCTCCAACTTGGTTCCTGAAATATTTAAGTGAAATCAGAACAGCAGAGGTTTCTCCCTAGAAAACTAACTTGCCTGAGCTAAATGACAGTTGCACTAAAGCACCTCAAACCCTCCTTTTCTATGGCCAGCACTGTGGTGGTTGACTGAGTGGATTTGGTCCTCTTATATTTGGAGCCAAGATATCTCAAATAGCTTTTACTGATCTGTAGTTGTCTACACTAGAAATAACACAGCCCCTGAACAAAAATCAAAGCAATTTACAGAATGAAACAGCTGCAAACAAGCAAGCTAAATGAAAACAAATACAAAAGCTGGAAAATCAAGGCAGAGGAAGGGGCTATTTTGCAAAGCTGAAAAATCTTTCCAACTCTGCCTACTGTTTATTTATTCAAACCCAGGCTCTTAAGTTTTCCAATGTTAAGATATTAAAAGCAGGGTCTCATTTCCTTCCCTCCCCCCTGGCCCAACCAATCAGCAAAACCCATCTACATGGATTGCTCCAGCCTGTACATGTTTATATTAAAAAACATAAAAGTGTCACCATATATGGTGCTGAGTACTTATTCTTCCTTTTGCAGAGGAATACCACAGATGCCTTCTGGAAAGGACTCCCATTAAAGAATTCATTTAAAGTGCTCCCCCACCCATTGCTGCTCCCTCCCTCCCGCAGATACATATCATTCTTCTGGCCCCAAACAGCTCTTCTTCTCTTAGAATAGGGGATGCCAAAAGCAAAATTTAATGCCCCCAGGGTAGCAGTTGTGTAACTAACTGCTGCCACTGCTCCCCTGAACTGCTATTAATAAAACAGACTAGAATTGATCAAGGACTAGGGATACCTTTTGTTATTGAAAACACTTTTGTCCTTCCCAGATTCAGTGTAAGCTTGTAAATGCTTGTAAAAAGAGTATAAACTCCTGGATGACTTTTCTTTTTCAAACAATAACAGCTTTTGCTACTGAAAATATTTCCTGAACATGAACAAAGCATGTGAGCTGGGGGGAGGAAGGAAAGAGAGGCAAGCTTTTTCAGCTGTGTTTTTCTTTCTAAACACTTCCTAGCTAAGAGAAGCTTCAAGTCCACTTTGCACTGAAGTTTACAATGCAGACTCAGGACTGTCTGTCTGTTATTTGCTATATACATGTTGTCTGGCATGTTCTTTAAATAGTGCATAGAAATACCGTCCTAGAAGTGTTTCTGGTTGGGTGATAAACAATGATTTCACTCATTTGTAACTTTCAATGAAGTCACACAGAAGGTAAGGTCATTAATACAGATGAAGCGCCAAGTTGCATCTTTATAGTAGCAATTGGAACCATCACAGTCTTTCTACTACTTTAGAAAACAAAACAGTGGATCAGCCTAACATGAAAATTGAGCCTTTGACACCAAGAAGAAATTGGTAGGGTTGACAAAAGTAACTAGATAGCAAAGTCAAGTCCCTACTGGTAGGAACATGTCTTGTTTGACCTGAAGACCATTAACAACAACAAGCCATAGAAACCTTCTTCATACTTTGTGTTGAACAAGTCAGAATATGTACACTAGAAACTGATATTGAAGACAATCCATAAGGAAGCACTGAAAGTCACAACTCTAATTTCCTTCAATAGAAAATAACAGAGAACATCTGAGTACCAAACAGAAACTGTCCAAATGCCAGGAGAGAATCCAAGTCAATGCATAAAGTATTTGACTCAGTCCTGCACTGGAGACCTGCCATTCTTTCTTCCTTTTATTCATGACCTCCTCTTGCAAGCACAAGAAAGAGAAAGGAGCAAATACAAATGGAAAGATAAACAGAAAGAATTGCATGTTAACTTCTCCCAACATACTAACAGGCATCAAACCATGACAGAGAACCAAGGTTGCTGAAAACCTGTTGTCTTCAACAATGCATTTAAATTGGCTCCTTTTGACACTATTGAACCACTCAGAAGCTTTTAAGAAAGCCAGACACACTCTGAAACTGCTCAAGTACTGCTGGTTTACCAGAATATCCCTCCTATAAATCTCCTAGAGCTCAATTACTCTTCGTTTAGCACATAAAACCAATCCAAAGCTGACTAAGTGGGAGAAGCCATGCAAGGTGAAGTATAGACAATTTACAGCATACATCAAATAGGAAAGCATCACTGCTCAGCTTCTGTCATGACTCTACGGCAAAAATATTTGCTGCAAGAATTGTGTCACCAGCAGGAGAGGTAAAAGTAACAGAGACAGTACTGTCTCAGAAGAGGGATCTTGGGATACCTAATGTGGTCCTTACCACTGTGAAGCATTTCTTGAGCATTCATTTCTGCACTGAATGTTTCCTTCTGCCAATTCTTTACATATGCAAAGAAGCAAATAAAGAAGTCAAAGCAAACCTCTCTGAACCGAGCTATTTTCTTCACAGGGTTTGGAAAATAAAGGAGCGGGTAAGAAAGCAGGAGAGCATTTTATTCTTTCTATTTTTAAAAACTTGGGAAGCACTTACAACTTGTGGCAACAGTGGGACATAGAAGTACCTAGATGTAAAAAATATTCATAAAGTAGTTTTCTGATCTGAATTATGATTTCTGATTGAAGTGCATGGCTGTAAACTAGACCACTGAATGGTTCAGATGCTAAATTTTATCAAGAATAATTCTGGAAACTTTATAAATATTTTTACATTTATGCTATTTCAGAATCTAAGCAAGGCAAGACATAAGGGCAATTAGAAAAAACAGAGCACTGTAGTACACAAGCACTACTTCAAGTCCTTCAAGTTTTAAATCTTTGTAATAACAATACTACTTTTGCAATGTGCGGTTCTCTGAGTTGGCATTTTCTCAAAAAACCTTAGACATAGACAGATCTTAGTGTCTCTGTTATTGTAGAATAATGATAGACATGGACAAAACCTATACCTAGCAGTATGCTTTAAAAAAGTGCCTGGAAGTGTTGACTTTTGCAGGATTGTTGTACAGAGTGCCTATGCACATGACTTATCTTTAAAATGTCAAGGAATAATAATTATTATTAAAAAACCCACCAAAACCAAATAAAACCCCAGCTGCAAAGCCTGAAGCAATTTTAAAAATAGCTTGCTGTCCTATTGTGGGATAAGTTTTCTTTGGAATGGCTTTTATGTTCCAAATATCTTGAAATACTAGTTTCTTGGCAGAATCAACTCAAATATTTTCACTGAACCTTAGATGAGACTTATTGTCTGCTTGTCCCTAGGAAGCACTCTCAGGAGGAAGAGGAACAAAAGCTCTGTTAATTATAATGTGGAGACACTCTCACAATTCTTACTGACCGACCAAGTGTGAAACAAGTATTTCAGAGCAAATTACATTTTTTTAAAGAATTAAGTGAAAGGGGCAAAGAAGTTGTTTCCTAGCTATAGCTGGTGCTTCACTACAAAGTTTTGCAACTCTTTAGGGAGACAGTTCAAGAGAGAAAAAGTCCAGACTCCAAGAAGCTTTAGCCCCAAAGCAAGCAACTGATCTACTGGATCACAACATTAGCTGACACAAAGCAGAGCAACTCTACTGGCTTTGAAGAAGATGCACTGATATACCTTACTTGAGGGTTAGGCCAAAAGCTTCTTATAGCTGAAAGAACAATAATTTTATTTTCATTTTACAGCTCTGAATGAGAGAATGGAAGATGAAGGGATTGTAGTTTTCTCCTCTCAAAATACAACATTGTGTTGATAGCAGAAAACACTATTTGCAAACTGTATTTTACAGAATGATAAAACTATATTTATTGTTTGGTGTAATTGAAAGCAACTTTACGACTGCTTTTAAATAGCCTGGGTTGCAGAGTATTTGAGGTACCACTGATTTATAAGATTAGTGTTTACATTTGATTTTAATCTGTTTATCAAAAACTCTAAATACGATCAATCAACACTAACCAAAGTTTTATGGAAGATGGAGCAGAGAAGATAAATGATCAGTATCTGACAAGACAGAGGTTAACAAAGCAGATGATTTGTTTAAGGAACTGCAGGAGGATTTCTGAGGTCTTTCATGCTGGCCTTGCTCAGAAATGAGAATACTCCAAATTTCTTTGCTTACTTCTTCATTTGCAATGTTCACGCTGTCTGAAAGAAGTCAGACTGGAATAAAAGAAGCACTTGGAGTATGCAAAGGACAAAAGGAGAAAAAGATGTCTGGTTTTCTCAGTCCAAAACAGGATTATTTTCCATTTTAATCACAATGATTTCACAGAGAAAATGAGTGATTTCTTATCTGTCAACTGCACAGGCTGGCATTGTGAAGGCTGTAAAATATTCTACACTGTGTAAAATTTCTACACAGGAAATTTGTGGTAGGCAGACCTGTTGCTTTTTTTATATTTATGCAACACCATTCCTTGAGGTCTCTGCAATAACAGACTCAATGGAACACCATCAGGAAAACTTAAAAGAACAATGCAAGTGTAGAGGTGTCAGAGGTCTGTGGGGGTTTAACACAAGGATGGGGAGAAGCTATGATGACTATACTCTTAAAAGTCAGTCAAAAAGCAAAGCAAACATGCATTCTAAATAATGCTAAGGGGTACAAAAAAAGAAAGCCAACCAGCAGTCTTTGATGGATTCTACTAGGAGCACACTGAGCTACACAGCTTTGTCAGCTCAAACTGGTGAAAGGAGAAGGAACTAGGATGGGACAAATATATACCTTGTGAAATCTAAATGTTAGGACCAGACATTTCACTTGTGAGCAGCCAACACAAAAAAATAATTGTGGACATATTAGGACAGAATTCAGAGCTTATGAATAATGGAGAAGAAAATTAGAAAATAATGCTGGTAGGAAACAATGCTCAGACTAAATTAAGGGAGTTGGAGAAGGAATGACTCCCTAAATGCAACGATGCAACATGCTTCTAAAATTAAAACATGAAAAGAAGCTGCACATTTTTTTAAAAAGAAAATTATTATGTTTAAAAATAGCCCACTGTCAACTTCTCTATAAACGCTTCACTGAATGGACTTGTGGTTTCTCAGTTATTCCATATTGTTAATGGACTTTGTAGGAGTTTTTGAGAGACACTAAATGCAGCTCTCCTCCTCTGTTTCTGAGCATACACAAAATTCTCAATGAAGTATTTGAGACAAATGCAGGCAATTGAAAAGCTATTTAGACAAGACTATTTGCCACTGAAAATGGCAGCTCTACTGCAGACTGCAAGTTATACAGCTGATTTTTGTTCTCCTTGTATGTTCCTGAGGCAGTTACTTCTCTGTTACTCACAGTATATAAGCAGCTGCCTAAAAGCATAAATGGCTTTTTGTTTACTGAAGAGAAACAGAAACATCAAAAATGACAGTAGTGTATAAAAAGGTATGAGCAGTCCCCTTCCAACATAACATTAGCCATTATGGATTAGGTAAAGCCAATGTGAATGAACTGATCATTGTGGCATCTCCAGCTATTTCTCCAGGTAAAGGATTAGGGTGTAACCGAAAATAGCATGTAATCTGCTGCATAATTTTCTAGCTATAACCATACTCCTTCCCACTTCCAAAACATCTATTATTCTCCATTTATTTTCCAAAATAATTTATTTTCTAAGTGTACATACTGTTATGTTCTACAGTCATGACATTGTCAGAGTTTCACTTTGACAAATGTCTTCAGTGATGAATTTGGCCTGTCCATTATGGCTGACTTCCTTAAGTCAGAGTCTTAGAATCATAGAATCATTAGGGATTGGAATTGACCTCAAAAGATCATCTAGCCAAATTGCCCTGCCTCAGCAGAATCACCTAGACAAGTCACACAGGAACATAACCAGGCAGGTCTTGAATGTCTCCAGAGAAGGAGACTCCACAACCCCCCTGGGCAGCCTGTTCCAATGCTCCATTACCCTCACCATGAAGAAGTTTCTTCTGATATTTATATGGAACCTCCTATGTTCCAGCTTGCATCCCTTGTCCCTTGTCCTATCACCAGATGACCTTCAGAAGAGCCTGGCTCCATCCTCCTGACACCCACAAAGCCTTCTTGGCTCTCCTTTGTTCTTCCTGTTCTCTTTCCTTCTTCTACTCTTGAAATTTAACTGAAGTATCTTCACACTCTTTCAGCATAAGTGAAAGCACTGGCATGTTGTAAGAGAAGTTGCCCACATCCAGGGCATACAAACTGAAGTGTATCAATGTCCCAGTAGAAGGTAGCAGTTCCCACAGTTTGGCCTGCCCTCTTGTGTAGAGGAGGTTAATGACTTAAATGAAATTGACCTGTCATTCGTAAGCCTGCATGAGGTACTACTCGGTGTTAGAAATGCCATTGCTCCCCAAAAAGACTTTTCTTCGATGCAAATCAGCATTTTAAATGTTGTAGATGATCTGGGGTGATTGCAAACAAGCCAATTGTTCTGAAATGAGTCAGTCCACAATTTATTACAAAGAATCTAAATCTCCTGAAGATTTTATCTGCAAGAAGATTGTGGCATATACAGCTCTATGTAGATAAATGTTAGTAATGAGACTTGAATTTAAGTGTAGAAAATTTAATTATGGGAAAACTTGATTTACACTACCCATACTTTTTAAGTACCCTTTTCTGGTAAAAAAAGATATTCACAAAAAGGAGATATTCATACAAAATTAAGATATTTCAAACTTGGCCAAGAAACACTTTCTCCCATTTAAGGTAGGAGTCACAATCTTGTGGAATGGCCCTTCCTGGTTAGGTGGTTATCCATGGAAAGTAGGCATCCATACAAAAATCCAGAGCGATGACAAACATGACAAATGATAGCTCCGGAATCAAGATACTGATTGTGGTGTCCCTTGCTAGAAACACAAATTGCTTCCCATACTGTTGCTACAAAGGTGTATTTTTCCGGATCCCAAAAGGTAACTCTACACTGCTTTCTCCTTCTTTCTGACTCTTCTTGTGTTTCCTCTTTGAGTTTTACTAGTTCTTTTGCTCCTCAGAAATATTTTGTTTATTAGCACCCTACTGTTTTGAGTAAATATGAGAGAACTCCTGTCTTCTCAGGCAGGAATTTCAACTTCAGGGTAAATATAAGTAAGTGATCTAAGGGCACAAACTCTTTCCATGGTGAACATACCTGAGCTGAATTTCGTATTGACCTTCGTGACGAGACTGCACATTCCTCAAGATCAGTGTGAAGATGTCTTCATTTCGCAGGATTTCACATGCTGTCCCTGGCATTATTTCTTGCCCATCTTTAAACCAGTGAACAGTGGGGAAAGGATCCCCAGCAATGGCACAGGATATAAGGACATTTTGCCCTGGAGCTGCTGTTACTGATCTTGGTTTGCTAATGAACCAGGGCTGAATACCATCCTGAGGTTCTGCAGTTTACAAACACAGTTTACATGTGATAAGAAAATGTCAAGTTTGAATGTAAATAATAAGGTAACTAAATTCAGTGAGAGCAATTACAAACAAACACAGTTACTCTGAATGTGCAAGTTATAAATTTTAAAGCTATAAATTTAAGTTATAAATTTTTAAGATAAATAAGGCTTTAATTTTAGAAGTAACCTACTAATAGTAGGTTAATTGTGTTGCTACAAAATTAATCATTTAAGTTGCCACTTTACTGGCTTGATCCAGTCTTGTGCTAAGAGCAAAACAAAGGGACTCTAAAGCTGCCCTAAAAGGAATCTTGAAGATATGTCCTTAGAGAATACAAGTAGGAATAGCTTTAAGAACAAGTAACAGTATTATGACTGCTGTGCAGCTGAGAGCTCACATAATAAATCATCATTTCATTTACATAAAATTCCATTTAATATAGAAGACTAACCCTAAAGCTAGATCTCAGGAGAACTTGGAGAATAGAGGAAGGTCTGAATTCAGAGCAGATATTGACATCAGATTACAGACCCACCCCTGGAGGCACAGCTCTGAAGTCCTGGCATTAAGATCCTTTGAATTATAAATATAGAATCATACAATTGCTTGGGTTGGAAGGAACATCCAAAGGTCACCTAGTCTAAACCCCTGCAGTGAGCGGGGACATCTTCAAATACATCAGGTTGCCCAGAGCCTTGTTGAGCCTTACCCTGAATACCTCCAGGGATGGGGCCTCGACTCCCTCCCTGGGCAACCTGTTCCAGTGTTCTAACACCCTGACGATAACTAACTTCTTCCTTACTAAAAGCTCCTGTTGATTTCCAATAATTCTCAGTAATGACTGCCAGAGAATGTTGGCATACAATAAGACTAGACTAAGTCTCTCCATCATAAAATTAGTGAATGCCCAATCACAACAGGTCTGTAGGTACTTCAGTGTTTACTGAACACTGAAGTTTATATATATTTACATCATATGTGGAGATTCAAAGCCAAAGTTTCTGAAGCTACTTCTCAAACTGCAAAAATCATTACTTCCTCACCTGCTACCACTACAATGCTAATATTAAAGCCAGGGTACTTGGCTCCTAAACAGCTTTACCAAATACTCAGAGCTTTAATTAGAAAGAAAAACATCATTAAATGGTTTACATTAAATCCATAACTAAGTAAACCTTATAGTTATTATCTGGAGCTGCATTTAGCAGAAGTTTTTCCCGTCCCTAGGAATAAGACTCAGGAATGCATTTTTGAAATAGTAACATAATGTTCCAGACTGAAAAGGTTTTTTTTTAAAGTTGCTTCTGCTCAATATCCTTTTTAATTCAGATGCAGAGACTGGGAACTCCTAGCATCCTTCACAACACAACTTATAAACACTCGTGGACTTTAAACAGACATTCCTCCAGCACTTTAGAATTATTTTCTTCCAGCATTTTCTAAGGTGGGGAACTTTATACCTTGCACTGTCAATGTAGCCTGGGTTTGAGTCTCTCCCAATTCATTCCAGGCTTCACAGGTGTATTTTCCAGTGTCTTCAGGAAATACTTCCTGGATGTACAGACTGTACTCATTGCCTTTTTTCTCAAAGTGGAAATCTTCTGTCTCCTGGATTTCTTTCCCATTGTGCAGCCAGATAATTTCAGGAGGTGGATTAGCTGAAACAGGAAACAACAAAAATAAAATCAGAAACCCACTGTATATTGATTGAGAAAATGAACAAGCTTGGTTGTTTTCTGACACCCAATTCTGCAATTTCATCATCAAAATATTCATAATTCATATTCCAAACAATGTGGAATAGTTTTGTGTTATTACAATTACAAACCAAATGATTAAGGGAATCATGTATACAATAGATAGAGAGAATGAGTTATAGATTCTACAATGGCAGTTACCCTGGGTTTGATGCCAGGACTGCTTTTTTCACAGCACTAATCTTAGCTCGGATGACAAAAGTTCAATTCTGTTTAAATTACAACAAAAGCTATTACAAGTCCACTTAGATTTAGTTCAACAGCAGGACCCAATTATGACCTCATCATTGTCACCACCACCATATATTATAAATTACTAATTATTAACCAATTATTATTCCAATAAAGAAACAAAACACTGGTGCAGGTATGAACACACTAACACTGGACAATGCTCACCCACCCTGAAGATAGATTTGACAAACCTAGTTTTCACTTTTAAAAATTTGTTTCCTTGAAATATTATTATTTTCACATACAAAGACACATGTTAAAAGAAAGGGACAGTAGAAAAGATCGTGCAATTTGTAGCAGGAACTAATTTTTTTAAAGGGTACTCTACAGTTACGTACCTGATACCTCCACAGTCATTATCACTTGACTTCCATCCATTACTTTGAGGTCAGTCAGGCCTTTAAGGAAGGTGGGTGCAAAAGTCTTGTTTAATTTGGCAGCCTGTTCACTTTCTGCCTTTTTACTACTCTTCTTTTCTGTGAAGTCAAGAAAAGAGCAAAAGGAGTCTCTTATGAAACTTCTGTGACAAACTTTAAATTACCTTAGGTTCAAATTGATTTTGAGTCAGCAGTCTTGTTTCAGTGCTCAGAAGGCAAAAATCATTAAAACTACCTAATGTATTTGTATTACCTTACCAGTAGGTCAAACAGAATAGCAAGAAATGGGAATGGGATTGATTAAATAATTGTTAATCAATATCAGAGTATCACACATAAATTTACACTAGTTTTCCTCAATTGCACATGCTTGGATGTAAAAAAACACACCAACAAATTGTAACCAGTAATTCAATACCTTTAATCACTACTTGCTTCACATAGAAATCTTAAGATTTCCATTCTCATTTCATTAAGTTTCCATTCTCATGATTGCTGAGTTAGAAGTGTGGGATTCACCACTCTCTATGAAACTATAAACCATTTAAAACATACAGACTGTTACTATCAAATGGATTTGCACTCACTGTACTTCTCTGTATTACACTGAGCCAACTCATTGGTGCTTGAGATTATCAGTGGACATCATGAAACAAACTCTTGCATTTGCCTTGGGCTTTTTTTTAAGGCTGCACAATGAACTGATGAGTGCTGGAGCTAAATGAATAGCTCTTAAAAATAAAATGTATATTTCCATGGTCCACAATGATCTCTGCCTTTGATTCAGACACCACAAAGTAAGATCATTCATTCAGATTACCATGGAGTGACCTATATGCCACAGTAGACCAGGAAAGATATATCTGCTCTAAAAACCTGAGCAAAAAAGCTTCTGAAGCCAACTAAATACAAGAAGTCATAAATATTTGTTGGTCACTTGGATACACTTTTTGTTTTGTTTAGCTTGAGTTCAGACCTCTTACGTTTTGCCTTTAAAATGTCAACTCTACTTTCTGTCTACACATGAAAATAACTTCATTTTGCATAGAAGATATGAATCTATCTTCTATGTTTTCAAAGGTATATCCATAACACTGTTACAGGAACATGATTGGAGCAAAACCCGTAATTAGAAAAACTGAAAACACCTCACTGAGCAAGACCAGTGAAACTGCTGAAGCAAAACCTTAACCTTGTCCTGAGGTTATTTGAGCTCATCGTAATTTTGGAAGCTGCCTGGAGAGGAAGGTTTTCCTCTAGCAAGTTTTTTTCTAGCCAAAATCTTGTCTCACTTGCTTATATCATAGGTCTTTTCTTGCCACTGAGCAGTGAGACATTGATGCATGTGAGAATGGAAACATGGGACCTTACTCAGACCCACTGAGCTCGGCGTTATGCACTTATTACCCTGAAATGTCTGATTCACCATTAGACCACACTGATAGGTCATAGGGCTTCCTATAGCACCTGCTTTTAAGTAAGTAACCCCATATAGAAAACAGCCATGAAGTTGAGTCAAACCCACCTACAGTAATAAACTGCTGTGGTCACCATACTCTGCTCTTGTCCTCTTTACTCAGGGAAATAATTCCAAACAACTGCTGTTTAAACAACATCAGCCCATATTCCTTCACTAATTTAGTCTCGCAGAAAAGCCCCCTGTCCTTCAATCTGGAAGAGACTGGGAGGGGAAGAATTACATACAGCAGGAAAAAGTATGAAAAAGAAGAAGAAAAAAAATTGAGGGAAGGAACACCCGAGAAAATTATAGGCATAGAAAAAAAAAAGAAAATTAGACTTAAATGATAATGTTTCTGTTATCACTCTTACTGAAATATTCATTGCAAACTGAGAAGGCAGATACACAATAAAAGGAGAGGAGTGAAAGGAAAATATGAGATGTGGTTCTAGACCAACAGAAAACCTGACTTGAATTATAGAATGCATTGGGTTGGAAGGGACATTTAAAGGTCATCTAGTCCAATCCTCCTGCAGTGAGCAGGGACATCTGCAACTAGAGCAGGTTGCCAAGAGCCTCATCCAGCCCAACCTTGAATGTCTCCAGGGATGGGGCCTCCACCATCTTTCTGGGCAAATTTTTCCAGTGTTTCACCACTGTCAATGTCAAATAATTCTTTCTAATATCCCATCTAAATCTCCCCTCTTGAGCTATGATCAAAGAAGCTCAAGCCTTCAAAGAAGGGGAAATAACAACAAAAGAGCTGACACGGCTTACACAAGAGAGTTAACCATGAAAAAAATTGCTACTGGTGGTTGTAACCATTCTCCCAGAAGAGACCCAGTTGCCTCCAGCAAAGCCCTGGCATAAACAGCATTAAGTCCTGGTAGCACTCCCCATTCCTCGCAATTGGCTCTCTGCTTTATTGGACTGATGTGCCTGCTCCCTGTTGTCTAAATAAATGGATTTCTGTAATCAAGGAAGACAATGCAATATAACAGCCTCAGCTTATTAAAAAGAAATATGTGAGCAACTATAGAAAGAACAGACCAAAAGCATTTCCCTGAAGGAATTTTTTAACAGCGCTAATTCCTCCAAAATTTGTGCTGCAGAAATGTAAAGTGGAATAAAATTACCTTCTTGAACAAACTGTATAAACTTTAAAATGCACCAAACAAATAAGCCACAGTAATTGCACATATGAATCACAAACCAACAAGATTACAAAAAAGGCTCCAGTTTCTTAATTTATCTCACCTCACACTGGTGAGGAAATCTACTGATAAAGTGACATGAAGAAGATGCACTGATGGTTCAAGCCTCTTGACCCTACCTTGAAGGACTGAAGGACGAAGGATGATTTGCCATTGTTCAGTGATCACTATTTTTAAGTGAAGCTGTCATGCTGAAATGAAGTGGGCCAGAACCTGCCTCACCATCAAACAAATCATAAAAACAATGTTTAAACTAAATTTAAGCACTGCATAGGGTTATGCTGTATGAAGACCAGTTCTATGGTTTTTTAAACAGGAAATTATGATAATAAATGTCAAATAATAGAAGTATGTGGTACATGAGGAATAAAAAACTGAATGGGTACTGCTCCAGCAGTGCAAGAAAAGTTACTGAAGAGTTACTTCATCAGAGGAAACATAATCACACAGAGGAATATTAAGATGTATTATGAATTCAGAAATATAGAAAACTTGAGGACTACTGCAAGGAGAGAAACAAAGGCAACTTGATCTAGCACAAACTTTCTGGAAACATTCTTATCCTTGTAAGTGCATAGACTTTGTAAGTTCTTGAAAGTTTCTTCAGTCAAAGAACCCCTGATCTCTCATCCATATTACAACACAAGAGGTAAAACACCCTTTTCTGTTTCTGATGTTCTTTGGAACATGAGTGGTAGTAAGGGTATTTCTTTAGCAATGGATATGAAATCTGTTGTATAGAAGAGCTCAAAAATTAAAAGATACTACGGACAAGGCAGCTAGTATTCCTTTTCAAGTGTATGACATCCAGCATAGAATAAATACAATGCTAAAAACACTGACTCCAGGGAAGCTTGAATTGGATTTCTTCAAAACACAAGCATTCTTCCCTGCTTTTAAATGTTTTATTTTTTTTTCTTAATGGGAATTTCTAATCTTACACTACTGCAGTACAGCTGATCAGTAGCAAATTAAACAGAATATCATAGAATCATTAGGGATCGGAAGCAACCTTGGAAGATCATCTAGTTCAATCCCACTGCCACAGCAGGATCACCTAGACCAAGTTGCACAGGAACACAGCCAGGTGGATCTTGATTGTCTCCAGAGAAGGGGACTCCACAACCCCCCTGGGCAGCCTGTTCCAATGCTCCATTACTCTCACTGTGAAGAAGTTCCTTCTGATATTTATATGGAACCTCCTATGTTCCAACTTGCACCCGTTGCCCCTTGTCCTATCACTAGATGACATTCAGAACAGCCTGGCTCTATCCTCCACACACCCACCCCTCACATATTTATAGACATTAATGAGGTCACCCCTCAGCCTCCTCTTCTCCAAGCCAAAGGGACCCAGCTCCCTCAGCCTTTCTTCATAAGGATGGTGCCCTACTTCCTTCATCATCTTCATTGCTCTACACTGGACAGCCTCCAGCCACTCTGTGTCCTTCTTGAACTGAGGGACTCAGACCTGGACACAATACTCCAGATGCGGTCTCACCAGTGCAGAGTAGAGGGGGAGAAGAACCTCCCTCGATCTGCTAACCACCCCCCTTCTGATGCACCCCAGGGTGCTGTTGGCCCTCTTGGCCACAAGAGCACATTGCTGGCTCATAGTCATCCTGCTGTCCACTAGGACCCTCAGGTCCCTTTCTCCTACATTGTTCTCCAACAGGTCAGTCCCCAACCTATACTGGTACCTGGGGTTGTTCTTGCCCAGATGCAAGACTCTATGCTTACCCTTGTTGTACTTCATTAATTTCTCTCTGCCCAGCTCTCTAGCCTGTCCAGGTCTTGCTGAATGTGCTTGGCAGCACAGTCTGCTAGGGTGTTGGCGACACCACCCAGCTTTGTGTCATCAGCAAACTTGCCGACAGCACACCCTTATCCCTCATCGAAGTCATTAATGAATACATTGAAGTGGACTGGTCCCAGTACTGATCCTTGGTGGACCCCACTAGATACAGACCTCCAACTAGACTCTGTCCCATTAACCAATTCTCTCTGGCTTCTATCCTGTAGCCAGTTCACAATCCACCTCACTACCCAAACATACAGTCCATACTGCCTCAGTTTGGCCACTAGGATGCTATGTGAGACTGTCAAACGCCTTACTGAAGTCAAGATAGACCACATCCACTGCTCTGCCATCAATATCACACAAATCGTATTTCTTGGCTTGGTAATAATGGAGACTCAAGTTCTAATCCTTAAAAGCAATGTGTTCATTAACAAGCCATAGGGGCTTATTTAATATAACATTTTTTCTGTTACTTAGAGACCTTTATATTGTGGACTTCCTGATTTAAAAAAAAAATAACTAAACTGCCCTACTGACAGATTTAGTTTCGCATAGAGGTTTTACACAGCCCGTTTCAGATATGCTGTTCAGTTTTATTTAGTCTTGGTCTGAAATCATTGTGTTTTCTCAGAAACAACAGATACAATCATAAAGAGGCCAAATTACAAAGCATAGATTTTGTCTATCTTCAAATTCTTCTCAAGCTTATAAAATGCCTTTGTTACTACAGAGCACCATGCAGTGACTCAGTGCTCCTCTGATGAAGACTGTACCAGGTTACCATGTTATTATGAGATAGCAGAATGCTCACTTTTCACAGCTTATTTCAATACACTTAGGGGTTTCTTCAATTGTAGCCTTTACAGCTTTGGGTTGGAAAAAGAACAATCTGTTTTATTTTGGAGAGTAGCTGGGAAAAGAAGGGACACTGCTCACGCAAGATTAAACAAGTAAATCCTGTTCCCCTTTATGGTGAAAAGACACTTTTTTTTGAAATCACATGGCTAACTATTTTGCCAAGAAAGTAGCACAAGGAAACCATACACATAAACATGGGCACTGTTTGCAAAAGGGTAACTATTATATGAGCTTCCATCCCCTGGCCACAGCCAGGCACTAGCTGGCCTCAGGAACAAAAATCCGTGACAGCACCAGGAAGATGGAGGGCAAGGACATAAAAAAACAGGGAAGAAATAGGCAAGCTACACACAGTGAATTAAGGTTTGCTTTCCCCCATATCTCCAAAGATCCTTTCAGCTCATAACGTCTGCTGGTGTTCAAAACTCCTGTGTTCTTCAGTGCCATCTGGCTTCTGAACCCAAAGCAGGGGAAAAAAGAAGAAAAAGAAGAAAGCACAGGTACAGCTCTCAGCATACATACTGCAAGTTGTTGAACTTCTGACTGAAACAACCTCTTCCATAACACTGCAGGGTATTTTTGCTGCTAAAACAACAAATGACAATACAGCACATATGGCACCATAACAGAAATCTAAATCCTAAGGAAAATTCTATCTGACATCAGCTTAAGGCCATGACTGTTACAGATTCACACATTCTCAAGCTTAATCAACTGGTTGTGAGAAAGAGGAGATCCGATCTCTTCCTATTATGATAATGTGCTCTAATCACCTATAATCATTTAACACCAACCTCATTCCTAACTCTCATTACTTTAAAGTAAGAGTAGGTCCACCTCTAAGAATGAAAAGAAGGAATGCAAAAGTTAACCCATAGCAGTACTGCCATAGTGACTAAAAACATTCTAGCCTGGGCAGTTCATTTTCGCCCTTCACTTCCCCAAACAGCATCTGCTGTTGCAGGGATTTCCCCCACAGTGGATCATGTCAAAGCAGTTCCCAGGAACATCAGAAAACACTACATGGGGTGGGATTGATACAGACACTTGTCAATAAGTTGTTTGCAGACAATGCAACGAGTTTCTTTTACAGTAGCTTATAAAAACTGCCATATTATTTTAACCACAGCTATTGGTTTCATGCAGGTCAAATATTGAAAGATAATACAGACAATACAATGGCTTTCTCAGAGATTGCATATGAAACACTAAATTCTCAAAGGGTCTTATAAAGTTATGAGATGAAGGAGTTTAAAAATTTCTGCACAGAGCTGTGGTCTGGCATACTACATGAACCTAGTTGGAGCATTCTCTGGTGAGCAGGAGTCTCTGTCATTTCAGCAGGGATTTGATAAGGCATTACACAGTGTGGTAGATTTAGAAGTCCACCATGATGATCCCACTTATATGATTCCTATGGTTTTTGCCTTTACTGAATCTTAAATATCCATGAATGTTGGGAAAGAGCAAGTAATGAGATGCATAGCTCAGTGGGAAACACAGCCTGGGAGACCAGAAATAGTAAGGAAAGCATTTAAAGGGTAACTTATACACCCAAACATGTTTTCTACAAAGCAAAATTAATATAGGCTTTTCCCACAGCATTGCCTTATCCCTAAGGATTAGCATTCAAATCCACATTTTAAAAAGCCACTTAGTTGCATTAAATCCACAGAGATTAAGGAGAATTTAAACTCCTTCAATTTCTTACTAAAAAATACAGCTTTTCAGCAAATTCGGACGATATGGGGAAGGGGATATATTGCCTCTGATACAAACTATTTCTATTACTCTCTTACTCTGTTTTCCTGCGTTTGTGTAATCAATATAAAGTTAATTTATCTATAGCAACCAAATCAAATATCTGCTTATCTATTAACATTATTAATAGTATTAATAGAAATTTGAGGCAATAAAAATGTTTTCCTGTTTTGTGACTTTTCTAAATCCAGGATATAGAGAGTCCTTATATAAATGTAACCAATAGGAGTCAATGTTAGCTGTGTGCCTCAGCCAAAACGCTCTTGATTTTTTTAGTATCTGAACCTGGATTAAAACTTGATGCTTGGAAACAACTGTAAACATCTTTATATTGATAAGAAAGGATGAACTACTGTGTTAGAAGTATGTATGTAAAAAATAATTGGAAATTTCACATTGTACTAAACAGTTAATCAACTACAAATCAATTGCACAACAGACATATACCAGTTCAACTGCAAGTATGCCACCAGTATTAACTTTCTAAAGTGACAGACACACCTACACATTTGGAGAAAATGACAAATATAATAACTGATTGCACTCTGGGGATTTCCATTCCCAGAATGGGACAGGAAAAAAACAAACCCTGATCAGGATGCAAACTTTAAGAAGATTTTCAAAGACTGGACCTGGATTTTATGTGGTCTGTATTCAAAAGAGTTAACAATTTATGTACATAATCTATTCTCTTATTCATTTGCCTATTCAGGCATAGCGAAGACCTTCACTTAATGTGAGCTGCAAAATGCTGACATGTCCTGTTGAAATAACAGGACTTCAGCATGCTTAGCACTGCATAGAATCACACAATACTACAGTGTGAAAGGGGCCTCCTACTCCAGCCCCCGCCTCACACAGGGTCAGCTACAGCGCTGTACATACACACCTCCAGTGTGATAGTTCAGCCACCCAAGATCAGGGTTACAACTGGTCAAGGACACGCATAGAACAGAGGATTTGCTGCCCTGTGCTCAGAACACTGCAAACAACTTGCAGTGTTTAGTCTTACGAGAGATTTAATTATACTTGAGGAATCTGTTTGCCAGAACCATGCAGTAGACTGCCAAATAATGCCTAGTGTGAGCCGTGCAAAAGGACTGCCACAGCAACATTGACCATTTATGGTGTTCAAATATCACACTGGCTTGCAGGCTAGTAAGTCAACTGAGCTGAGGAGAACTCTCTGTGTAAGCAAGCACAGAGACAGAAGCAGCAGATTCCACTAAAATCTCCCCAAGCAAGACTCAGGCTCACACACGGCTCTTGATCACCTCTCCACATATATTTCCAGTATAACTAAATCCAGATGTTACTAGATCTCAAGTTAACAATGCTAGCAACCACAAAAACAAAACAAAAAAAGCCAGAAAATTGGTATTAGGAGACTTATCTCTTTTATCTCCTTTAAAGTATTTCTCTGTCCTAGGCCTGAAGTTATATGGTCAAAGTATTTTCTGCAAGTTTTCCAGGAATTTCAGACTTGATTTACACTAGCATAAAAAAAAAAATGTCTTAAGACACGTCTTAAGAACATGTAGGAATATTTCTGCTTTATTCAAGATCTCAGGTTATTAGGCCATTTTGCAAACTAAGACCACGACAATTAAAAGTTTAATGACCTGGCAGTGTTTTTTACATATCTACCTCCTGTCATGTATTTCTGCAATTATAATCTGTTTTCATAAATGGAAGGTGAAATTTAAATATCCTTAGGAGATGTTTTCACTGAAGACCTGTGCCGAGTTATAGTCTGGATACTATGCCTTGCATTACAGAATAAAAATATTAACCCAAGACTAACAGTGTCCTAAGCCTGTACTAGTCTGTGTGGTTAGGGATACACAAAGAACACTGAGTTCCACTTTATCCAGTCTGGAAATCTATTTTGGACTTCCTCTTGAGCCTCAGCAGTCTGGGCTTTGATATCAGGACAGCTTCCAGAAGTATAGATGTAGGCAAAGAAGGTGTTCAGTATGTCTGCTTTCTCTATATCCTCTGTCTTCAGGGCACCCACCTCGTTCAGCAGGGGTCCCACATTGCCTCTCAGTTTAGTTTTACCTACAAAGTTTTGTTACCCTTTTTGTTACCCTTGACCTCTCTTGCAATGTTTAATTCCAAGGAGGCCTTGGCTTTCCTAGTTGCATCTCTACATTCTCTCACCAGAGTCTTCTAATCATCCCAAGTGGCCATATCCTCTTTCCATGACCTACAGACTTTCTTCTTCCTCTTAAGTTTGCCCAGCAGCTCCCTGTTGAACCACACAGGTCTTCTGGCTCCCTTCCTTGACATCTTCCCTATTGGGATGCACTTGTGATGTGCTTCAAAGAAGTGGTCTTTGAATGTTAACCAGCTATCTTCATAGAATCATTAAGGTTGAAAGAGAGCTACAATATCATCCAATCCAACCAGCAACCTGATCCCACCATGCCCACTAAACCATGTTCCCCAGAGCCATATCCATGCATTTTTTTAACACCTCCAGGGACAGCAACTCCACTATCTCCCTGGACAGCCAGTTCCAATGCTTCATCACTCTTTCAGTGAAGAATTTTTTCCTAATGTCCAATCTAAACCTCCTATGGCACAACTTGAGGCCATTTCCTCTCATCCGATGACTAGTGACTTGGGAGAAGATACCGACTCCCATATCTCTATAACCTTCTTTCAGGTAGTTACAGAGAGCAATAAGGTCTCTCAACCTCATTTACTTCAGACCAAACAACCCCAGTTTTTTCAGCTGCTCCTCATAAGACCTGTCCTTCAGACCCTTCACTAGCTTCATTGCCCTTGTTTGGACCCTTAGCAGCACCTCTGTGTCCTTTTTCTATTGAGGTGTCCAAAACTGAAAACAAGACTGAAGATAAGGCTTTACTAGTGCTGAGTACAATTTATTGTATTGCATCCTAGTCTTCCAGCCCTATCCTGCAGCTGCATGTATGCTCCTTCTTTCCTGACAATCTGGGATGCATTTTAACCAGTTCTGTCTGCTCAATTTGCTTGACAACTCACAGCATTTCAAAGAGATGCCACCTCAGAAATTCCATCACAAAATTTTACTACATCAGTACAAATAATGATTTGGGAGAAACAGTCAAAATAGAATAATAGACTTTCAGTTGGAAGGGACCTACAACATTCATCTACTCCAGTGCCCTGGCCAACTCAGTGCTGACAGAAAGTTAAAGCATGTTGTTAAGTGCATCACCCAAATGCCTCTTAAATCTGACAGGTTCAGGGCATCAATAACTTTCCTAGGAAGACTGTTCCAGTGTTTGACCATCCTCTTGGTAAGGAAATGCTTCCTAACATCCAGTCTAAATCTCTCCTGACACATCTTTGAAACATTCCCACTCATCTGACCCTGGGCACCTCCTTTACCAATCCTCCTTCTAGGGAAAATCTCAATCCAGAGTGATTGGGACAGAAATACAAAGCAGCCAGCTGAGTTCAGGCAGACCACTTTTCAGACAGCAGACCTCAGTGACAGTCTTACTGGAAATTTTTGCAAGTGATGTTTGCTTTTTGACTCCAGATCTTTCCATTTTGCAAATTATTTACATCAAGTAATTGCTGTCCTGTGACTGCCACAGCAACTCCATGGAAGTCCTGAAAGTGTAAATACACACTACATGAATCTATATGACAGTTCAGTGGGCCTGCTGCTAAAAAATTCCCCAGCATTAGATACCAGCCTAACGTTAAGAACTGCAGAAAAGTGACTCTAGCACTTATGAAAAGGAAGCACATTTGAGCTAGGCTGGAAGTCAGTTCACAGAAATAATGCAAACTGAGTGAATTCATAACGACATGAGGAAAGCTGGAAAAGGTCCAGAAAAGCAGTACAGATAGGAATGATGCTGTTTTCCTCCAGAACAGGGATTACACTCAACCCTCAGATGCTTTGGACCTATTTTCAGCGATTAGCCCTGATTCAGACTTCATCCCATGTATGTCTTGCCTACATCAAATCTACCTGCACAAGAATCATTTGTGGAGAGTTTTATAAATTGAGGTAATCCTGCGAGATTTTTGATGCTGACTGAGTTCCCATTAGCTAATCCACATCAGCTGCTCTTGGAAACATTCTTTGGGTAACATCATGCCTGTGCTTTCAAAATTATATCCTATACATTCCGTTAACAGGTTTTATATGTATTTTGAAAACTTTCAGCTGAAACTTAGAGCATTATAGAATCACATGGAAGAGAACTTTAAGATCATCAAGTTCAGCCACTAACACAGCACTGTAAGGTCACCACTAGATTACTTCAATGTCTTTTCAATACTTCCAAGGATGGTGACTCCACTACCTCCCCAAACAGCTTATTCTTATGGTCTGTTAACTTTTCCAGTGAAGAAACTCTTTCCTAATATTCTATCTGAACCTCCTCTGGTGCAACGTGTGGCCATTTCCTCTTGTCCTATTGATTGCTACTTGGGAAGACAGACCAACCCTCTCTTTGCTATAACTTCCTTTCAAGTAGTCATAGAGAGCTATAGGGTCTCTCCTGAGTCTCCTTCACAGACTAAACAACCCCTCTTACCTCTACTGCTTCTCACAGGACTTGACAACCCAAGCTAGGACAGTTTGCCCCTTGGCCAATACAGGGCCATTCCCAAAAATGTTATAATAACCATTTGGTTTATGTCATTCTGGTACATAATAGCTTAATGTTCACAGCATTTGAGCACAGCAGAAAGGCCATCAGATTTAGGGATAGGTTTTTAAATTTCTTTATTTTCTTTTCAAATTAAGCATTTTTCCTGTCAGCATCCTGTCTTTGTTTTTCATTTATAAGAAATATTAATGCAATTCCTGACATTTAACTTTTGCTCATTCTGTAAGCACTCATCCCACATTTTCATCCGAATTTGGTTCCCGTTTTACTGGAAATTATTTATATCAAGTAGCTGCCTGTTTTACATTGACAGTACAAATCCTGTATCATTAAAAACTTCCACACATGTTTTGCTTTTGTCCTTCAGTTCTGGTCTCTAGCCGGCATTGTCTTTCACATTTGGTCCTGAGGTGCTGAAAGAAGGTCATTTAAATGAAAAAAAATATTAGTTTTACAAGGATTACAGCCGTTAGTGACCATACAAAGTGCTGGACCAAGAACTTTGGGACACTCTAGAAAGCACTGGCACAGAGTTTCTTGCAGTTACGAGCCCCTCTCCTTTTCACTGAGTGCTCTGAAATCTGTTCTTACATAGCCATAGATTCCCAAGGCTAGTGGTCTGGAATGCCTTTTGGATATCTAATAAGACTATATCTGTATAATTTGGAAAGTCTTCTACTGGCCTTTGTATTTGTGTTACCCTTGAAATAGAGCAAAATGCTTTCAAATAAAGAGAGTTCTCAGAAATATTTTATCGCTGTAGGCAAGTAAAACATCATACTTCATCTACCTTATCCACAAACAGGTATCTCAGAGAGAAAAAGCTGTAACCTCCCAATTAAGTTTTCAAAGAGAGGCTACTTATTACAGTGATAAACTTCTTTAAAAGAGTAATGTCTAAGAGAGGTCATTTTGAGATAGGAAGAAAAACAATCTAAACACAGAATCTCTCATGACTGGAAAAGACTCCTACCTGAAAGCCTTTCTCCCACCTGGTTGTACTTTATGGTCCCACTCACTCCAGATGAAAAAGTGACAGGAACAAAACAAACAGTTTTTTCAGAAAGCATCTCACTCTACTGCTCTGATAAACTGGTTATAGCAGGGACACAGCAGGCTTTCAGGTGACTCTAATCTGCTCTTCCAGTGATCAATCAATGACTGCAGTAATCGGATTGTGAAGGCTACAGTCTTCTCAACATAGACACACTCGGGAAGCTGTGCGAGAATCATACAGTGTGAACAGAAAGTGCTGGGGAGAAAGAGGAGTGTATGTAAAGTCAGGGAAGTGCATTGCTGGCAGGGACAGAGGAAGGAGGTTCAAGGGCCAGTGAGCAGGAGCAGCAGGATTTGCTAAAAGCGTTTGCTCACCACAGGAGGCAGCAGTCGGCCTCTGTTGTCAAAGTCAGCACACAGTAAAAAAGCACCGGCAAAATGGGTGGCTGCAGAGCACTAGAGCCCACGCGGGTACCCTGGCTGCAAGCCTATCATGCCGCTATCACTACTCATGCTTGTTGCAGTTTGAAAATGATCAAATTTTCAAGTGTTAATTTATGTGCTTTTATGCCCAAAAAGCATTTTATTTTGAGGCTAGATATAGCTTTCCCACTACACCCCTGGGTCAGTGTCCTGACCCTAGAGGTGATTGTTGGACAGAGTCTATAAAAGGGAATGTACTTCCTGTTTTCCTCCCTTCTTCTCCAGCACATCTTGTAAGACAGAGGGCTCCTCTGCAAGAGAGCTTCCTCTGTCAACCTCCCCTCCATGTCTGGGGGTGGTGAGCAATGGCTCTTGGCCTACCTGCCATCAAAGGGTGGAACACAGAAGAAGCCTGGCCTGGCTGCAGCTCTGCTGTGGGGGCAACTGCAGCCCTCTTTTGCCTGAGAGCTTGAATGCAGAAAGCCAGCGCCAGCTTGTCCTGGTTCCTGGCAGCAGGGCATAGAGAGGCACAGCTCCTACACACACATTTCTCAGTTTGATCACCTTTGAAGATACGAGACAGCGGTAAGCTCTTAACCGTCATCCTCCCTCAGAGCCTTAACCACAGGGGAGAAGAAAAGAGAGGAGAAAGCCCTGTAGCAGGCCTATCTACCACAAGTGTGGTTCCACAGGACCAGCACCATGTTGCCTCTGTCACCACCAAGATGCTGTATGTATCCTCTGCCACTCACAGACTGAGAGAAGCCTCTGATAAGAGAGAGAGAGAGATCATAACTACCAATCTCCTGAGCCTTTGGCAAAGAGAAAAAGAATGGAGATCTGCTATATTCTTAAATCTGATGCTGTTACTGCCTCAAAGAGCTCCCAAGCAGAGGGGAGCTACAAGTATGCCTGCGATATACAGGAAAAGCTGAAGTCTGCAAGAAGACCAGAAAAGGAACTTCTCCACAAGTGTCAAATGTATATTTTGTGCTGCATTTCTGCCACCCTCCATACCGCTTTCTCTTCTGGAAATGGGGTACAATTGTGTGTGTGTGTGTCGGCTTTATGTTTATGAGTGTAGGTGCNTCCTGAGCCTTTGGCAAAGAGAAAGAATGGGGATCTGCTATATTGTTAAATCTGATGCTGTTACTGCCTCAAAGAGCTCCCAAGCAGAGGGGAGCTACAAGTATGCCTGCGATATACAGGAAAAGCTGAAGTCTGCAAGAAGACCAGAAAAGGAACTTCTCCACAAGTGTCAAATGTATATTTTGTGCTGCATTTCTGCCACCCTCCATACCGCTTTCTCTTCTGGAAATGGGGTACAATTGTGTGTGTGTGTGTCGGCTTTATGTTTATGAGTGTAGGTGCACACTCTCTTTCTCCCAGGTCTCTCATCTAAAGCCAAAAACCAATGTGTTAGCTGTCTCCCATTTCTCTCAGAGTGTATGTAAAGCCATTGTGATACAGTTTCTGGTTTATCTTTTTGTTTCTTTTACTTCTTTTGGGATTTCTTCCTTTTCTTCTTGGTGATGGGTTCAATAAATTATTTTCTTTTTAGGAGAGCTGCTCCATTGCCTGTTGAATTCCTGGGCAGAGCTGATTGCTGTGCTTGAATTGCAGACACCAATCCAAACCGATTTAGACCCTCACTATAACACATTACAGTGCTTTGTGCCCTCTCTTCTGAAATCAGTCAGTGATGCTGCTGCCTGGTGGGAGAAGGCTGGAGAACTCTCAAGGGCCCTGTAGTGGGGCAGATATTTTGTTAATTATCATCCACAGAACTGCAAGAGAGAAAGACAGTTTCCTAGGAGTCAGCCCTCATGAAACAAGGAATTCGGCTTGATACCACATCTAGAGAAATCTGGAAAAAGCAATTAACTACCTCTTAAATGCAGAAACTGTTTGTAAAAGAATGGAAGCATCCTAAAAACAGTTATAATTTGCTTTGGGACAACAGTAGAGCGAGCCTATCATATATCCCGTGCCTATTCCTGTTCTCCCTCCAGACTGTAGTCCTGTGTAGCACACCTAGGTATTGGTGTGAATGTAAAGTGGTTAAATATCCCTTTGATACATCTTCTCTACAGGTGGATCTGACCTATTCCTTGACAGCGGTTAGTTAACTGCAGAGGCATCCACATCTCAGAAGGTGTGAGGCCGATTTGAAGAACAGTTACTGTGCCAGTTATTACCACTAGTTGTCCAGTCACAGCTACAGTGAAGCACCAACTTACTACATAGGTTCATGCAAAGTCAATTAACTTCTCACCTCAGTTTCCTGCTCATAAGTCTGATTAAAATGTTCACCCACCAGTATAATCTCCAGTAACCTCCTGCTTAATATTAAGGTAGCCATGAAGACTGATAACTTAGAAGGAATGTTATGCCACAATAAGCCTAGCTAGTTATTCAGGGCCAACTGAATGTCCTGGAAAAAAAAAATCCTCATCTTGTGTTTAATAGGACTTAGAGCAGTTGCCCTTTATGAGGCAAAGGGCCCATAAAAAGTTGTTTATTACAATAATCCCACAAAAGAAAAATTCATTTAATGAAAATAAAGCAACACACTTTCTAAAAGACTAAGAATGCATAGAAGATGATAATTAAACACAATAGACAGATAACACTTACAATCTACTACCAGGTTTAAGTATCAACTTGTACTACAATTCAGACATGGTGATTTTGTTCTTGTTGGCTTTTCTTCTCATTTTGAACAGTTTGTCACTGACTGTCCCTGCTGCCAGTATGTGAGTTCTCTGAGTTACCTGTGAGCTTCATTTAATTTAGACAGTTGTGCTTTCTGCATTTGAAAAATAAAATTGAATTTTACTCTTAAGACAGACAATTCAGTTCAAGCAGCATTTCATCAGTGATCACAGCAGTGCCCCTCCATGGTACCATTGCTGCCTTAGAAGAGCAAAGCCAAAAATGGCAATATGAAGTGAAATGTGGACTTGGATAAGTGTGCAAAGACCAGAGTAGCAAGTTAAAGAAAAGCTGAATTCTGAGACTTGTCTGATTCTTATCATACGCCAAGAATATTCGATCCTTCTTAAATACAAATTACTTTTCATATGTAAAAGGAAAATACTTTTCTAGAAATGAATGAACAAACTGAGCATTGCATGAAACCTGAAAGCCTTAAATCATTCTGGAGACAGAGAACTGGAGAAACATGGGTTACACTTCAGTAGCCATGTTTACAGACTTTAATCTAAAAATCAGTCTGGTCAGGAGAGGATTTTTGAAGTGTTCTCTCATTCTTCACGTATGATTTCCTACCGTAATCTGTCTGCAAAGGCTGAGTGTTTAGAGAAGTCTTAGCAGCAGCATTCAGAGTCTCAGAGAACTCTGATGCTGATAAGCATCTGCTACAAGGTCTGATGGAAAAATAAGAACAGATAAGCATTTTGAAAACATGATTTTGAATTTGGTACTATTTTTTGCAGGCAAATCTACAAAAGTTCATAGAATCATAGAATCATTAGGGATTGGAACAGACCTCTAAAGATCATCTAGTCCAATCCCCCTACCACAGGATCACCCAGACCAAGTCACACAGACTGTCATCCTTGTGACGACAGGAACATAATGAGTTTTAGAGAAGAAGGGAGAGCTATAACAGTAAATACACTGAATACGTGGCTTTACAGCCTGTAACCTATGCTATTTTTTGTTCTTCCCCCCACATTCCATGCTTCCCAGGAGATAGAATGCCATGCAAAACAAAGCAGCTAGCTCCTCATAACAATGGCAATGCAACTTTCTAGCCTGTGACTAGTTAAAACACAGGAGAAATCCAACTCAGTGCAACAGCAACTACGTAGCCTGAAATAGCACAGCAGAGTACACAAGCCAAGGGAAAGGCCAGGTCACTACTTCTCCCACATTAGGTTGCACAACAGCCCTAAAATAACTCAGAAATGGTTTGTAAGAGAGGAGCTGTTTTTTGGTTTCCCTATCTTCATGAAGACTCAGCAGGTCCCATGTCAAAGCTCCCTTGAGGTGGAGAGCTTGTGACATAACTAATGACAGCTTTGAGAACAGATTAATTTAAGCCTTATTTTAAACTTTTCTTGGTGAGATCAGAGCATCAATATCTTTTTTCTGAAACACAAATCGTAGAATTATTAAGGTTGGAATAGACTTCCATGTTCATCAGATCCAACTGTCAACCCAATGCCTCCCTGACCATTAAACCATGTCTTCGAGGGCCAGATCTACACATTTTTTAACACCTCCAAGGATGGTGATTCCACCACTTTCCTGTGCAGCCTGGTCCAATACTTCATCACTCCTTCAGTGAAGAAATTTTTCCTAATGTTCAATTTGAACTTGCTCTGGCACAACTAGAGGCCATTTCCTCTGGTCCTACCACTAGTGATGTGGGCGAAGAGACTAACCCCCACATCTCTACAACCCCCTTTCAGGTGGTTACAGGAAGCAACCTCCCTTACTACAGACTAAATAAAGCCAGTTTCCTCAGCCACTCCTCATACAACCTGTCCTCCAGGCCGTTCATTACCTTTATTGCCCTTGACACACTCCAGCATCTGAATATCTTTGTTGTGTTGATGTACCAAAACTGAATGGAGCACTAGACATGAGACCTCATAAGTGCTGAGCACAGGGGAATGAAACATGTGCATTAATATTTCACAGTACTGAAGTATTTAAGTTGCACACACCTCTAAGGGACAGAAAAGGTACTCAGCTAATGACAGCATACAAAAACACAGAATCCAGTTACAACCTTCTCTATTAAGGATACAACACTTTTTTTAAAAAAAAAAATATCCCCACAGTAGTTACAGCAGGCTGAGATATTCACCTCTGACTGTGACCTGAGCACTGCAAGATGCCTGTCCCATGTTGTTTTCTGCCAGGCATGTATAAATGCCATCATCTTCTGGTAGGGCGTCTTGGACTGTTAATTTTGCAACTCCATCTTCAAAAGTGGAATGGGCATACTGAATTGGCTGGCCTGCAGACAGAAAGGAATTAATGTCTTAATACATCAGACACAAGTTGCAAAAGCCCTTCATATTTTCAGATAAAACTGGATACCTAACACCAGCCACTATATTGAAGTGCTGATCCAAAACCTGCTCTCTGGTGCAGAGCCACTGCTCTCTAGTGACTACAAACAGCAGTATCCCAAGCTCAAAGCAGAATATGGTTGTCAAACAGATGTCACCATTAGGTTTACTGGATACTATCCTCAGCAAAAGCAAGAGGGTAAAGTTTATGCCTGTATTTTGAATAGATTCTTTCAGGTGGATAAGAAATGCTGTGTGTGTACGCATCAGACATTTTGCCCACCTCGTACTTTGCCTAAAACAAGGTATTAGTGTTGTTGTCTGGGTGTGGGCATCTCTTGTTGAGCATGGAGAAGCACTTAAAGTCCTCCACCTAAGTACATTATAGTGGAAGACATTCCAAGAGAGACAGCAAAAACTATGATGGAGTGAAGAGGCTAATCTACATAAGCAGTCATTCTACACTGCAGTATGTTGTCTGGTAATGGACAGGTACTGTTAATGTAGACTGGTTAAAGTTGTTTTGCTGTTGTTTCAAAACTGTCATCAATCTCAGTCATACTTTGTGAAATGCTTCTGTGATCCATTTTTTCAACATGAAATAGTTTCCACAACTGACTCATCACCAGTTGCTTTTCCAGTGTATGCAGTGCTTAAGAGGACCTGTGCATAAACATAATGCTGGAAAAAAAATTAGGGTCATCTTGGAGAAGACACTGGAACTGCAGATAAATTGTGCAGGACTGAATTGAAAACATCTGCTGCTTGGTAAATCATGATCAAAAGGAAAAATCAAAATTAATTTCATTGCCAAGATAATTCTAAAAGATTAGGACAAAAGTTCTTGAGTTTCTAAGAACCAGCTTTGCACTGGATAAATTAAATGATGGGAGAGATTTTTCTATCATCTGTGATTTTCAACACTCAAAACTACTGCCAACTCAAAAGGCAGTAATCATCTATCTGCACATAAAGTTTCATTCTAAAACACAAACATATACCAAAATCAGCATGATCCAATGCCTATATTATAAAATGTGGTACATGATCCTGTTTCCTTGTGTAATTTTTAAGTCATCATTTTGTTAAGTTGGTGAATTTTCTACTACACAAAAAACAGGGAAGAACATTCAAGCAGCTGCATGAACAACTCAAATTTTAGCATAAATTCTCTCCATCATCTTTACAGGCCACATATTCTTATTAATGGTTCCTTTGAGCTCCTGTTGTATAAGGGGAGTACCCTTACACAAGTTGTAACTGCTAGGTCAAATCACATATTTTTACTTGTGGGAATAATATTGCATTTGAGTATGTACACCTAGGACTAAAGGCCAGGCAGACAAATCTGTCTGTGATAAGACATGAGATACTGGACTGCCTTCCTGGTCTGACTGTAGAGTATCTGACCTGACAGGGATCCTTCTGGGATTCTGACACTAAAACTGTTGCTCGTACATTATGATGCCATGATCATCGACAAACCAGAAAAACACTCAGAACCAAATTTTCCTTATTAAAGCCAGAGCAATGTCTTTATTTCTGATTTAAATAAGGATATGAATACAGTAAATGTTCTCTGTGGAAAAGGAAAAAGTGCTCTCCTTTATCATGTCCTCAGTTTTTGTCAGGGTATCCTCTTGTGAAAGAAACCCTGAGGAAGACGCTGCAGCAAGGTTCTAAGTTATGTCCATTGCACTTATATTTTTGGTCTAATAAAATCATCTCTCCCAGTAGTGAAGTGTTTCATTATCCAGATACAAAGCAGTCAGATCTCCATGGCAGCTTGGCAACAGGAACAGGAAGAAAAATTACCTTTCTACTAGCATGTTATGCCAGAAGAAAAGAACTTTTCCCTGGCCCCATTTATTAAAAGATTTCTAAAACCAGAGAGTAATCACAATTGTTATGCTAATGTCAAGGACTTACCGTTCAACTCAGGGGAAAAATACCCAAAACACAGTAAATAGAACAGAAAAATGAAGATATGTAAATTACACTCATATTGGCTTATTCCTACAATTTAAAGCAAGTTTCCAGAAAAATATTTGAAGCTAAAGTAAGTTGGAGTTACACACTGAAATCTTGTCACAGAGAGTATGTCTAAAATGTTATTTATAAGGCTTTGGTGAGGCCAAAACTAAAACATAAGAAGTTTATTTTCAGGGAATTTGCCAGTAAATCAGTGAAAATTCAGAAAGAGTGAGAGCAACAGGACAGAATCATCATGAGGAAGTTGGAAAATAACTTTAAACTATTAAAAAGGTGTGTGTGGGGGAACTGGAAGAAAGAACTTGAAGAGATAGGAAGATGCTCCATATGTGGAAAGAGGTGGATGCCTAAGGAAACCCTTTCTGATCAAGGTATCCCTGGGACATGAAGATGAAATGATTGACCCCTATGGCTTGGAGCTTCTCCTGTGCTACAAGACACAATTCTCTCATATGAAAACAGTGATTGTTTTCATGTCTGCAAAGACAAACTGCAGAGTAGCCTTCACACAGCGAAAAAAATATTTTCAATGGGAGAGTATCAGAGCCTTTACTCATGTATTTAATGTTGTAAATTAAACAGTGACCATTATACTCTAGATGTGGAGCTATTGAGAAGGGGGACAGACCAGGCTGTGAGAATGTATCAGTCTCTAGGTTCATTTGCCCTGCCACCTTTTTCAGGTATCCCATCTACTCTGAATAGCTAAAGAAAAAGAGATCATGTATAAATAATTTTAAAACAACCCTGGAGGAAACATCTTTATGGTAATCTATGCCATTCTTTGTCTTAAAATCACATGCACACACACACAGAGACAGATAGCCTGTGCGAGTCTGCAAAAAAATCAATTACACTTCAGGAGTTACAGAGGTGATCAAGGGTTAAGCTTAGTGAAGCTGTCAAGGGTCTAATAGATATGGCTCTAGATGGAAACAAGCCTTAGCCAAAGCATGTAGTTCCCGGATCTCTGAAAACTTTTGGAATCTAAGCAAAATGCTGCTGTTTGGGCCCAGCTCCAATACTAAAAGAGGACTGTTAAGGAAACTTGCATGTTCAGTTGGGTAATCGGGACAGGGTAGGAGATTATACAGTCCAATAAATGTAAAAAGTATTTTACTTACCTTTTTTTAGTCAACTTTAGATAAATGTTAGAATCTTAAGGTACATATTTCTAGTGGAGAAGCAACCAGAAAAGCTCTGATTTTAAGATACTGGGGACATAGCTGCTAATGCATTTTATGACCTGTTCCAGCTAATGGGAGAGTGGAATTTGTCACGGGTTTCCTTCCTATCATAACAAGAGATACAGTGCACTTCTTTTCCTTAGGACCTATTATCCGTGCAGGATCATGATGCCAACCCGACAGTGTCAGAATAGGGGTAAGTATCAAAGGAGTAGGGAAACACAGGATTCATCACAGTGTAGCCACACAGGCTCTTGTGCAGTATGGTGAAAAATTGTGTTTAACCAAACTGGGGAAACCTATCTGCTGCAACCTAGTCACCAGAGTCCTCTGCTGGACATAATAGAAAAATGCAGGAAGGCAGAATACGCTCAAGAAAACCACCCTTTGTACATATTATGTGCATATAACAGGTTCTCTTCAGATATTCTAGGGGGTTATATTATGGTGTTTTAGAGTATTTTGTGTGGTACTCACAGGCTTACTGTCCTGAGTGCCATTTGGGACTGTAATGTAATTATGTGCACACACATAATGGAGACTAGAGGATTCCTTACCATTAAGAAGCCATGTGATCTGAGGCACAGGTACACCTCCTACACAGCACTGCAGCACAAAGTCTTGCCCTTCACTCACAGAGCATCCTTTCAAGACACTGGAAAAGCATGGAGCAACGTCTTGAACTTTAGGCCCTTTAAAACCAAAATATAAACAGTTCCTTTAACGTCAATTCACAAAATTCTCTTCACCACTTAGTGACTCTAAGTATGCCTAGATGACATGGCTGCACTAAGAAATTTATCTTATGCAAACAAGGGGGAAAAAAAAAACCACCCAAACACCCAAAACTATGTTGAAAAGTTCTACTGAGAAACAGAAATAATTGTGAGCAATGGACTGGTTTAAGACAGGGGTTCTCCTATAATGTACTGGGGAGGAGTTGCAGCCCTGAAGCTGTATCTTAGATGTTGATTTTCTATGCCAGAACGAACCCTTTCCAGACAGTCACTACAAGTGTATGCAACACATTGCCAGAAAGCTTAGTGCAAAAAAGAGGAAGGATAATTTTTATCTACTCTTGTCTGTCTTCTCCTAGTCCCTCTCCCAAACTACCCCTGGCTGGCAGTGAAACAGGGTGGCTTAAGGACATGGTTTACAGGTCTCTCATAAGACAGTAAAGGAGTATCTTGAGTACCCTGGTTTAACATCAAACATGGCAAATAGAAAACAGTTGCATAAACATAATCATAGCTGCAGGACCTAAAATCCGGTGAAAAGGACAGGATTTACTAAGAGGCAAACAGATCTTTCAACTTGACCAGTAAGACCTCTCAAAATAATTTGTCACTGGGAAGCATACTTGAATCCATTTCTCATGCTTTCACTTTGCTTCTTATTTGCTGTGCTGCACAAATTAGTTTGTGCTTGCAAAATGATTCAGATATGCAGTGTCCTATAGAAATACTAAGCAACTCTGAAAAAACTTCATGCAGAACAACAACAATAAAATCTTCGGCAACCTGGATTACATGCATGCAGTAATAGAAAACATCGATGAAGAACAGGTCTCACTTACCTCCAAATGTTCAATGAGATGGTTTTAGCTAAACAAACACCAAAATGAAAAGGTCAGAAGGGAAAGTGATGCAGAAAGGGGCTTGCCAGCTGTCCCATATGATAGTATTTGCAGAGCCAGAAATCAGTATTACCCTGCATTGAGAAACTATTATAGAAATTTTGAAGTCACCACCCTCTGAGAGCTTAGAAAAGTCCAGCCACAGTTTTTAGTGTGGATGGGCTCACAAGAACTTACTTCTGACAGTTAACAACCAGCTGGTGGAAGTCTGGCCTTTGGTGTTGAAAGCTGCACAGCTGTAGGATCCGCTGTCCCCCAAGGAGGCTTTTTTTAACCACAGGCAATGAGTTCCATCTTCTTCACATATTTGCACATCTTCTCCAGGTTTAATTGGTTCACCCTCTTTGAACCATTCCACACTTGGTTTTGGTTTCCCTGAAACTAGACAGGTATTTCCCTTAGTGTAATTTTCCTTACTTGCATGCTATATATATATTAATTGTTTACATAATTATACACACCATAATGAGCAAGCAAAACACAAAAATATCTTCAGAAAAGATAGTTATCATAGAATCATAAGGGATCAGAAGGGACCTCAAAAGATCATCTAGCCCAATCCTCCTGCCACAGCAGGATCACCTAGACCAAGTTGCACAGGAACACATCCAGGCAGATCTTGAATGTCTCCAGAGAAGGAGACTCCACAACCCCCCTGGGCAGCCTGTTCCAATGCTCCATTAACCTCACTGTGAAGAAGTTCCTTCTGATATTTATTTGGAACCTCCTATGTTCCAACTTGCACCCATTGCCCCTTGTCCTATCACCAGATGACATTCACCAGAAGAGCCTGGCTCTATCCTCCACACACCCACTCCTCACATATTTATAGGCATTAATGAGGTCACTCCTCAGCCTCCTCTTCTCCAAGCTCAAGAGACCCAGTTCCCTCACTGTTTCCTCATAAGGGAGCTGTTCTACTTCCTTCATCATCTTTGTTGCTCTACACTGGACAGCCTCCAGCCACTCTGTGTCCTTCTTGAACTGAGGGGTCCAGAAGTTGGACACAACCCTCCAGATGTGGTCTCAC
>VZRI01008823.1:33172-87100 GCA_013397515.1 Upupa epops | reverse complement strand
CGTGGGTGCATTCCATCAGGGCCCATGGATTTATGTGTGTTCCGTTTGCTCAATGCATCCCTAACCCAGTCCTCATCAACCAAGGCAGGCTCCTCTTCTGCCTTGACTTTCTCTGGAGCCTCAGCTGTCTGGCTTTGATATCAGGACAGCTTCCAGAAGTATAGATGGAGTCAAATGAAGTGTTCAATATGTCTGCTCTCTCTGTATCCTGTCTTCAGGGCAACCGGCTAATTCAGCACGGGGCCTACATTGCTTCTGGGTTTAGTTTTACGTGCAATTTATTTGAAGCAGCCCTTTCTGTTACCCTTGACCTCTCTTGCAAGGTTTAATTCCAAGGAAGCCTTGGCTTTCCTAGTTGCATCCCTACATTCGCTCACCAGAGCCTTCTAACCACTCCAAGTGGCCATCCCCTCCTTCCACGACCTATAGACTTTCTTCTTCCTTTTCAGTTTGCCCAGTAGCTCCCCATTTAACTCCACACATCTTCTAGCTCCTTTCCATGACTTCTTTTTTGTTGGGATGCTCCTGTGCTGTGCTTCAAAGAAGTGGTCTTTGAATGATGACCAGCTATCTTGGGCCCCTTTAGCTGCCAGTACCCTGTCCCATGGGATTTCTCCTAGCAATGCTTGAAACGGCTCAAGTTGGCCCTCCTTAAGTCCAGGGCTGTGATTCTGCTAGATATTCTGTTCCTGCCACACAAGACCCTAAACTCCACCATCTCATGGTCACTGCAACCAAGGCTGCCCTCAACCTTCACTGCTTCAACCAGACCCTCGTTGTTGGTGAGTACAAGATCCAGCAGCGCTCCTCTCCTAGTGGGCTCCTCCACCGTTTGCATCAGGAAATTGTCACCAATGCATTGGAGGGACCTCCGGGACTGGGGATGGCTGGCTGAGTAGGTCATCCAGCAAATATCAGGGTAGTTACAATCCCCCACGAGAAGCAGGGCCTGTAGCTGTGAGGCTGTTGTCAGCTACCTGTAGAAGATCTCATCATCTTCCTCATTCTGATCTGGTGGCCTGTAATAGACACCCATGACAGTGTCACCCATGCCAGCCTGCCCCTTGATCCGCACCCACAAACTCCCAGCTCTCTCTTCATCTGCCCCTGGACAGAACTCAAGACATTCCAGTTGCTCTATCACATAAACTCCACCACCTGGCCTTGCTGCTCTGTCCCTCCTGAAAAGGACATAGCTGTCCATGACCACATTCCAGTCCTGAGAGCTGTCCCACCAGGTCTCTGTAATTGCCACCAGATATTTCTGATCTTAAACCTCTTGTTCAGTCCATATTTTAAAGTAACAAACATTTGGTAACTTGAAAAAAAACCAAGCATTCCTATCTGAAAATTATTCCTCTAAAGGTCACACACAAAATGGACGTCATCAGATATTAGAGGAGACAGAAGGGGAAGATAGGAAGGCAGAAAGGAAAGAAGAAAGGGAGAAAGAAAGAAAAAGGGAGGGAGAGGAAGGGAGGGAGAGGAAGGGAGTGAGAGGAAGGCAGGAAGGAACGAAGGCAGGTAGGAAGGCAGGAAGGAATGAAAGAAGGCAGGCACAAAGGAAGAAAGGCAGGCAGGAAGGCAGGCAGGAAGGCACGAGGGAAGGAAGGCCGGCAGGCAGGAAGAAAGGCAAGAAGGAAGTCAAGAAGGAAGGCCGGAAGGAAGGCAGGAAGGAAGGCTGGAGGGCAGGCAGGAAGGCAGGCAGGAAGGAAGGTTGGATGGAAGGAAGGCAGGCAGGAAGGCACTTAGCAGTACTTTGCAGTCCATGGTAGCATCCACTGATGGTGTTTATTCTTAGACTGTTCAGCCTGGAGAAGAGAAGGCTGGAGAGGGGTCTCAGTGAGTATAAACACCTGAGGGAGAGTACAAATAATAAGACAGGGCCTACCCAGTGACAGAACCAGAAGCAATGAGCACAAACTGTCTGAACAAAACCACTTTTACTGTGACGGTTACTAAGTACTGGGACAAGTTGCCCAGGCGGGTTGTGGGATCTCTCACTCTGGAAGCGTTCAAAAGCCACCTTGACAACCTGCTTTGGAAGACACTGCATGAGCACAGGTATTAAAGAACATGATTTCCAGAGGTCCCTTTCTGTCTCAAACAGTCTGTGATTGTGAATATTTTTCCAGAATACCATCCAGATGTAGGACATTCCCAGCAAATTTTCAGAAAGCAGTAGCAAAACAGCTATGGTTTTACTGCCTGCTTTTGCCTGTGTCATAGCTCTAGGAAACCACTCCTAGGGGTCCTGAGGGAGGTCTGGGCTTAGTAGGGCTGTTGCTGTGATGAGTGAAGTGGAAGGTTAGGACAGAATGCCAGAAAAGATCAACTACTGCACCCTTCACTTATTTTCAGTGAACATAGCTCTCTTGGGCATTCACCTTGCTGATGTTCCTTCTCAGCTTCACCCATTTCATCAAAGCAAGAGCACTCATCCCTGAAGAAAGGTGTAAATAACAAAAAGTGTCAGGAATAGCTGCAGCAAAGACATATGAAGACGTTTCTGAATGGAGAAAATGCAAAGAGAGAAGCATGACCCAATGATACAAGCAACTAGAAATGTGAACCAACACATTCAATCTGAAAAAAGCAGCTCCTAAATCCAGTTCCAGATTTTCCAAGTCCATAAAAAATTTGGAAAGAGATAGGTTACCATTACATCCACAAATGGGGCAAAGAATGGAAAGCAGGGAATATCCTGTTCATGTAAATCTTCTCCACTAGAAACCAGAAGCTATTATTCAGAAAAAGATTGTCCTTCCTGCCCAGCAGAAGAGCACACTGAAATCCATAGAAAAATAGTAAAGAACAGTAGAAGTGGGAGAACCTCCAAAAGCTGGGGGAAAACGTAAGCCCCGAAGTATCGAAGATCATGGAAGCTTTATAGTGACCACAAACACCCAGAAGGTTGCTTAGCTGACTGCCTTGCAGCTACAAGGCTGCAGTTTCCTGCAAGGAAGGGTGACCGCTTGCAGAGAGGCTTCTCAGGAGCAAGAATTCCTGGGATTACTTATTAATATGCAATAGGGACATTCCACTGAAACTTCCCAACAGACAACTTGCTTTTGCATTTATGTTTGTCCAAAGCCAGAGTCACTGGCTTAAATAAGCATTGAATGATCTCCTTTGTTTCTGTACACTACAGGTTACTTTCCCTACCAAAGAAGATCACACATCAGTTAAACATTGCAGAGATGCTCTGGCAGAAAGTAATCTATGTTCTTACTACTAATATACCTGAAAAATAAACTATTCAAAAAATGTCAGGATCTCTGGAATAACTTTTTCCCCTCCTTACTCTCTGGGATTGGGATACAAGCTGAATTCTTTACTCATGGGGAAAGACACATCAAGAAACAAAATTAATACCATGGATTTGTTGTGATTTTTTTTTTTTCCTCCAGAGATATAAAACCCAATTTAGGTTTTAACATTTGTGGGAACACTTTAAAGTATGAGTATTATTTGAAACAAATAGCAGAGAAAAGCTCCAGAATTACTTTCTACTAAAACTGTAATAATAAAAAAGTGTTTCAGCTCTACACCCTGGATTTAGCAAGATGTAGCTTTCATTACTTTTCAGAGAGGTTAAAACTCGGTCAAATTCTGGAAAGCACACACTAAACCTCTCTTTTAATTCTGACTTTATAATTTCAGCTGCTGGAAAGAGCTTGGATCAGCACTGGGTTGACCAAATGTAAGGGGTAAACATAGATGCCTCAAGGGAATTGCAGCAACTGTAGTTTCTATAGGATCATTTTTTTGGCTGAAGAGCTTAATATAATAAATTACCATTCTGGGAAGTGTACCATCCATCTTCTCTCTTGTATCCTTATATAATAAACCTTAAAAATAACTGCTAGAAAAGGAGGCATTGAGTACATCTGGGGAATGTACTCAGATGAGAGAAGGGATGGATACTACACTATGGAATAATTTGAAAATATCATTGAGAAGAGCATTGTGGAAAGAGCAAAAATTGTGCATCTATTCCCAAAATACTTTAGAAGAAGGACAACTTGCAATGAAGAAGAAATTGCTTTCCTACTTCCAACATACAGGAGAACCTGAATAACCCCAGGGCTGTGGTAACTAATCTTTTTACCTTTGCTCTTGAATTTAATCTCCTGGCCTTCTGATGCTTCCAGGCTCTGTGGATGGCTCTCAAACTGAGGGGGAGTTCCCAGAGGCTCCCTCTTCTCTTCCATTAAAACCTTCCGGGCTCCAGCTCTGCTTTCTGCTTCTCTACTCCTTGAAATAACTTGCCCTGTCAGAGATGGTGTTGGTTCAGCTGACATCAGGGGCTGCACAGCCCTTTTCCTGTCTTCACCCCGTGTGTTGAAAGTGCCCTGGGGTTCTGCCTTTGATTCTGGTTGTAATTTGACAGCTTGTAATGTGATGGTGCTTGAAGTTTTCTGCAAGACCTGAGAGCTCTTATTTCCTTCTTTAGATTCTTGAGGAGACACCACATTGGCTTCTTGTTGCCATCCCTGCTTACAGTCTTTGGCTTCTCTGGTGACAAAAAAGTTCTCTTTCATTGCTGACACCCTGTCTTTGGTTTCAACCATGAGTTCAGTGCTGCTGGGTTTTACCTCTTTAACAAGTCCATTGCTAGTTGTTGGTTTGAATTCTGAATTTTCAGCGGCTTTAACAGGAAGTGGTGTTGGCTTTGATGACATGCTGAAGGAAAATGATAGGTTTACAGATAAAGGACACTGTATAAAGCAATGGCATAAATGTACAAGCCCTTAGGAAGAAGGTAAACTAATTAGTTTTCAGTCTTCTTCATGCTAATTAAGAACACAGGTTAAAAGAGGTGATGTGAAAAGCCTCGTAAAGTGTGATCAGTGCTCAAACAATGTCTCAACTGAAGAATTTATGGATGTAAATCCACTGCTCATATTCCAATGTTTTGTGAGTGAGATACTGACCGTGCAGACATTGCTTTAGATAGAAAGCAATTACGTGGGACCCTGGAATGACTGGGGTGTAACTTCTTCTTTATGCTTTAATAAATGTGGGTTATGTATAATTACAGTTCAAAACACAGCATAAAATAGTTCTGTAATGGGAAATGAGAACTTTAACTATGCAGTGAATTTACTATTTCTAATTATGGTGGTTTGTAATTTAGGTGATTCTGCACAGTACTTTGGGGCACAAGAATTGCTGACTAACTGGAGACTTGAATCTAAATTTCCTTTATTGATGTTGATTTTCTTGACCACTAAGTGATTACCTGTAGAGGACGGTGTGCATGTCTCATGCTTCCAAAGTATTATTCCAAGACTTGAAATATGTGAAGTAATTTTTACACCACCTCTACTTAGTGCCATTGCCTTATTTTCTCAGGGAAATTCAGGATATTACTAGAGTTAAATGTACCAGAGAAATAATTAATGTCTATGAGATATGTAGTTACTATTTTTTTATCTTTTAATGAAATATATCTCCTTTTTTGTGAATAAATTATGGAGGAGGCAAAACTGCTCTGGAGAATGGAAACTTTCAGCTGCAGAGCTGCAGTTCAACTAACACTAAGCTTAAAGTGTGCTCCTAAGAGTCACCCAGACCTCAAAACCAGTATAGGACAGCATTTTCTGATCCATTTTCTGATCCATTTTCTGGTCTAATTTGCAGTGGACATGAGATTGGGACAATGTAAATATGCCATTTTTAAATCCCATCCAGGGCATTTGAGGACAGATCAAACACCCAGATGACTGTAAAGAGACTGGCCTTCGTGAGTTTGATACAGTTACCTTAGAGCTTTTAATTTCTGCATTTGCTATTAATAAATAAAAGCCACTTTAAAAAACAATTCGAGAAATATTATAGTCATTTTACATTAGAAATCTTGATAAATCCCCAAAGTAGGAAAAGTTTTTGCTTCCTGTTACTTCACCCATACTTTTGTATGTGTTTTTAACAATAACTAAGACCATGCCCACACCACGTTCTGCTTATGACAAGAACATTACTGACAAAGATTAATGCCGGTTTTTGACTCCAAAAAGGAGGTTCTTCTCACACAGGTTTTGGTCAGATGATATAACTATTTGGCTGCATGGAAACATTGAGCATAAAGTCATCTGAATTTTGCTCTCCTGAACCAGACCAGAAGCCAGACTAGAACTCTATACTTCATAGTGTTGACACCAGTTCCAACTATTTTGTAAAAGTCTACCAGGATAGCTGAATTTGGCAGTAAGAGAGAATATCATTCCAAGGAAATATTTTCCAATTTACAAATACAGAATGATACAAAAAGATTTATCCCTTAGTGAGAAAGGCTCATGCAGTAAATGTCAAATTAGTGAACCACAGTTAAATATTCCAAGAAAATACTCTAATAAAAACATACCGTGATGGCTGAGCGTATGTGTCAGTCTTATCTGGACCTCAAATGAAAAAAACAAACAGATAACTTTTACATATAATACTGTACAGAATTCCATAAATGTGAAAGATTTAAATCAAAGCCCCTTTGAAGTCAAGATTAGCCTGAAATTTTATATGGACAACAGCAAGGTACTCAGCTGAAACACAAAGGGGTCTCGGTCTCTTTGAGACATTGCTGAGTCAAACACATTCTCAAGTCCCTTGAGAAATAAAGGTTTTTGTGAGTCTCAAAGGCTCTTTGTTGGGGAAGAGAAGTAAGGAAGAGATTCCAACTGTGAGGCAGCTCATCAAATCCTACAAGAACTGGACCGGACTTGTAGAAGTGGGGAAAGAAAAATCACAGCCCACAGTGAAACAGTACCTGTTCTCTGGCTAAAACACAAAACCAAATGAACAGTGGTAAAAGCTTGCAAAACATGAGCACCCCCCAGCAACTCATTTGCTGTGTAGCAAGTGTTATCCTATTTAACATAAATAACACAACAGCTCACACGTCATATTTCTTCACTTTGCAACAGCAGCAGGTAATATCTGGGAACATGGCTGAACTCAACTGATTTGCCAAGGTACCTCATCAGCTGCATTGATATAACTCAGCATATATGTACCCACAGACAGCCTCTTAGCTCACATGTATGTAACCCTCCATACTTCTCCCAAACCTTGACATTATTATTTCTCTTGAGTGCAGCATGAGGTAATAAATAGTTGAGAGGACGGAAGTACCACCCAAGACCAGGTACCAGCTACATCTCTCCGATGGTCCCTGGTTAACACAGGATACAGCTTGTTTCTTCTGGTCAGATCTAAGTTGCACCTCTGGTGTTGTCAGCTGTGAGACTAGAAATTACTGTGGAAATATATGTGATAATGAATTTGCAAGGTAATAAACTTTGCAAGTCATCAATAAATACTCTATAAAAATGTTTTCAAGGTCATTGCCTCAGGGAAAAGATAAAAAGAAGTGATGGATGGTACCCTAATTTTCATTGTGTTTTGCAAAAAAATTTCATATTTAAACATTTGAATGGGCTGCACCATTCAGAGTCACCAAAACAACCAATTGACACACAAAAAAAAAATGGGGGTGGGGTGGGGTGGCAAATAACCCATTGACCTCACTTCAATTAAACTGTCAATAAAGTCACAGAAATTCTTCACAGAAAAATTAAAGATGAAAAGAGACTGGATAGGAAGCTGAATAACTGCTGGTTACAAACAAGACAGTATCATCAAAGTGTCACTTAAAAAAACATCTCCTTTTACTCCCTCCACTTTCCTCTATGGGAACTTGGGGGGGAGAATGTATCTTTTGGAACAAGATTATCTGTATATGAGACTGCATGGATTTAAAGGAAAATAATACTAAATCCTAGTCACCTGATTGTCTGCTGAAAACTCCTATGACATGGTTTAATTGATACAGAAAGTATTAGGTATGAAATATTGTGGTTAGGTAAGTGGAATCATCCAATTAGTCAAGTACATTGCAAGAAGTGCTCTTTTCACTGACCCGTACTAATCCAAGAAAGAATCCTCTGATTATTCAGAGATGTGGTCAGCATCTGAAGCAAACATATACCACAGCTAACTTTGTGATCTCAGTTCCGCATCACCTCTCCCGGCAGATGTACCCATTACACAACACAAATTTTGCCCCTTCAGGCAGAGCAAGTATGAATCAAGTTTCATGATTTAAAAAAAGGGTTTTTTGTTTGAAATGGCCCTTTCTATAGAACATCAGTTGAACAGGCAACTTGGAGAAGCTTCTGCTACAATGGCTTCATCAAAATGGAATTTTCAGATACAAAGAACATCTCACAGTTGTAAGGGCTAGTTGTGATTTTAAGAACTCTCTTTTTATTTACTTTCTTGATATCTCAGAGTGATAACATTGAGATGTGAACTTAAAGATCTTGCATTAGAACAATCAGTACTGGATGTGTATATAATTCACTGATCTTACGACTGCAGCTGAAGCCAGGAGTTGTTGATTTCATTATCTAATTTGGTCCACTGACTGATGAAATTCCTCTTTGGTGTGGTTGCTGAAGGCTGTATGATTTTGAAATTGATGCAAAGGGGATCCTAAGAAGCATCAAACTTTAAAATTAACTGTATATGGCACTGCTGATATGGAATAGAACAACTCAAGTTATGTATACATATAAGTTATATATACATAACTTAAGATAAAGGACATTTCTTTCCTATAACAGCAGTGAAATAAATAGGATTGGCAGTTTAATCTCATTAGGCTATTTTTTCTCTTACCATTTAGAGTTACGCTCCTTTACTGTCCTGGTTCTACAAATATAGATGCAAATTTGTTTCCCAAAAGGGAGCTGGTATAAATGTGCATCTGGTGTTGGTACTCAACAAATACAAATTTAATTACTGATTGTAATGACAAGTGCAAGGTTTCCATTTGCTGAAATTACAATCTGTACTCAAAGCACATGGGGGTCAAAATCACAGTAAATTGAAAATTTGGTTTTAGAGAAAGTGGGATAGTCTCTTTCCCACTGAACCAACACAGTGTTTTCAGCTGTAGGACAGTCTGATTATCACAGTATTTAATCAAGAGAGAGGAGGATAATGGGAGAAAGTGAATGCTTATGCTGAGAACACAGACAGAGACATTGTAACAGAATGCCCGTGGTTCGCTTGTGCTCTCCTCTGTAAACTCTGCCATACCTTGAACGGTGAGCTCTGCAGACACAGATGCTTTCCCAGCGCTGTTTACCACCGTGCACGTGTAAATTCCTGAATCCGCAAGCTGAGCATTTTGTATTTCCAAGAACTGGATGCCTGTTTTCTCAAACATGTTGAATCGCTCACTTTGCTGCAACTGAATATCACCCTGCAAATATCATAAGATACCATGAAACAGTTAGGCCTTGGTAAGGTAACTGCTGTTTGGTAAAACACCAGGTAAAAATATTCTGAGCAAAGTTCTTCTGTGAATAATACTCAAGAAGGTATAAACAAAGCATTTCTGCCCAGAAGTTCTATAATTCATGTCTGCAGGAGGGTGATTTTCCTTGCATTTCACCTCCCACTCTTCTCAGTTTGATTTTGGCTTTTTGTTATTTACTATATACATGTTCGTAGAAAAATTTCACTGCATGTGGGCTCAAACAAGTTTTCTGTTCATGTTTGTTCCAGAAAGTAAAACATTACTCATTTAGGCAAGAGCTTCCAAGTCAGGGAGTAGTTTATGCTGTGCTTTAAGTCCTTTACATTCCCTATTGTATCACTGCAGGAACTGCAAGAAGTTCTGTAATGGGAGGACATCACCAGGGGCTGATATTAAGAGAGGCACTGCTGTAGCATAGCTCCTTTGCAGAGCCACGTTGGAATTAAATCAAAAGATACTAAGTTTGAAGTAGGAATAAATACTTCTAGTTCTATGCTCTCTGTTACATGGATTAGATGATCAAAAATTTTTTTTCATTTAAATTCTATGAAATAATTGACCAGCATTTCATATCAGTGCTTCTGCTGCTGCACCAGCAGAGTACCTTGCTATCAGGCATCACAGCTTTTCCTACCCTAAGTTTTGGAAGGGAAAATAGACAAATCTACTCTTTCTATACTTCTGGTCAGCAAATATTTGGGAAACTAGTGTTTTCAGACACTGTCATTCCTGAAGTCTTCAGCAGCTGTCTGAGTGCTTTATATTTGAATTTTTAAAAAGCTAGTTTATATCGAGTGTTTAGTGACGGTACAGTAGAAGCCTCTCTTCTTTGAGACTTAAGTAACATAAGGGAAAGGAAACAATAAGCAAAGCAAAATATTTACATGATAGCTTATTCAACAGTTTTGAAAAGAGTAATTTTAGTTATTTGTAAAGCTTCTATGCTGTGTGGAAGGTGGTTCTGTTGTTGGTTTTGCACTAGACGGACATGGTCCAGCAGTCACGTAAGTTCATTGCCACAATGCTAAGGCAGAGCTAAAACTCCTAGTGATCAGCAGGACCCTACAGTGCCCTTCTGACATTATCAGAATCCCAGTGGGATTCTTGATTGCAGATAGCCAAAGCACATGCCTAGCTAACTGTTAATCCCTGCCTTATGAATAGCGATGCACAAATATGCTTAACAGCAACAGCCTGCTGAAGAAATGCTGGTAAAGAGCAACAACACACTTGCACTTCACAGGGCATATGAATTCTTGAAAGACAGCCTCATGTTGCTCAAAGTAGGTGCTAAAATGACATTATGATAGCCTGACTAAATGAAACATGATGGACTGAGGATAAATTCAAGAGAACGGACTGTCAGCAGACCAGCAATGGTATGACTACAGAGCCTCTGAACAACACATCTGTACTATTTACAGAATACTATATGCAGGCCCACAAGTGTTGAAATGTGTTTTTAAGGATGCAAACATAAACAGAGCTCATGGAGCTGTTACTAACAAGAACTTAGCATGCCTCATTCATTTGATCAGACAATGCTGTATTATAGAATAACACATTATAGAAGCTGGAAATCAATTGTAAAATAAATAACGTAACATCCAACAAACTACAAAAGCAGGTATGAAGAAGTGCCAAATTGTAGGTCCAAGCTGCTTTTGTAGGTCCCTACTTGCTTTTTATCACACAGCCCTGAGCAAAGATAACGGAATAACAAATCCTGTTTTGCACTGAGTTGCATGGCTGGAAAACCTGAGCATGTCTGCTGGGACTGGAAACTGGCTGTCGTGGAGCAGCTGCACTGCAGTCTGTCTAGAGAGCCAGCAGGCCCCAAAGGACTGGCGGCAGCTGGAGGGAGAAGGCGGCTTTGGATTTTGCTGCCAGATGAAGGAGATGTTAGTGAGTGCTTTCACAGCAAGAGACTGCTTATTTTCTGAGATGTACCCTGGTGTTTTTGTATTATGGACAACAAGGCTAAGTGTGGAATAAAGCAGACAATGACTTGGAAGCATTTCCCTGCTCTAGTAAGCAGTCTCGTGTTTATTTTATAGCTTCTTTTTTCCCTTCCAGAAAAACTGGAGATGCCAGAAGAAAATAAAACCTCTTTGAGAAGCTTTTTTTTTTTACTGCAAGTGAGGCAATTTTCTATTGAAGGCTGAAGGGGAGCAGAATGCCAACAGAACAGTCACATGTATGTGCTTCCAAACTACAGAAAGTACTTGTAATTCTTTAAAACACTAATAGGTTCCATAAAACTGGTCTAATTGGTGCATGATTTAATCACCAGAAAGCTTTCTTCTTGCCACCAAAAAAGTGGGTAACTAGGACTTAAGTCTTCAATATTTTTATAAAAGTAATAAATGTTAAACACTGCTTATTTATAAAGCTCTTCAGTAAATGAGAGATGCTCACAATGTCTAATTGTAATGCAGATCTAGAGTTCACATCATAGCTCAGAACTCCTTTCTATTATGTCAGACATCAGCTACTGCTGCTTTACAGAGATCAGACTGACCCGGTTTCACAGTCTGTTACAGGTTGGAAGGGACCTCAAAAGGTCATTTGAGTCCAATACCCCGTGCTGGAGCAGGGAGCAGTTGAACAGTTGGTCATCTGCCTTGGGTATTTTTTTACCTTGCAAAAATCAGTCCCGTGTGTGAAAACCCAATCATATCTGTTAATTCCTAAGGACTTTGTTGTCTTTTCAATTCAATTCAATTCGATTCTTCATTCTAAGGGGCAGATAAAGCCCAACATGAGTGACAGGAAAAAGGCATTTTATGGCTGAGACTCATTTGGAACTTTGCAAATAAAGAGAGAGTTTTCATAGGAGATTTCTCTGTAAACAAGATCTCTGCAGTCCTTCTCTGTAAAACAGAGATGATGGTAATATTCACATCTGCCACCCTTTGCCTATTTCACTTATCTAGTTAGCAAGGTCTAATGTATGTCCCATACTATTTTTACAGTGGAACCTGGATCTGGTTTGGTGCTTTCAGATGATTTTTTGGTACAAATTTTTTCAATGAGACAGATAAAGGAGAAAGTTATAATGAGAAGGAACACTATTATCTATTGTGGGTTTATTTGCATAAAAATGAGCAATATGGCTCTCCTCATATGTAAATTCTCTTGCAGCGGCAAGCACATTTCATCCTTTCAAGTCATAATCTTTCAAGAAAGAAAGAAAACGTTTTTTTAGGGATGTTTTGGGGCATGTGAGGGGAAATCATACCTTAAACCACATTACTTGAGGCTGAGGTCGTCCTGTTATTTTGCACGAGAATTTGCCTGTTTGTCCTTCACGCACAACAACTCTGTTGGGCTTTGTAGCAAACTTGGGTGGACTCTCCCCCCAGATGCTTGGCCTGTGGTCCACAGATGGAACAGTAAGTCTTCCTCTGGAAAAACAATTGACATCCTGGTTTTACAGAAGAACTGGAAGCCACTGTGGTTAAAGTACACTTCAGGAGGCATTTTAGACCAGTGGTCTGCCAACAAGGGTATATAATTGGTGGTAACAAAGGCTATAGTTACACAGTGCTTTTTTTGGCTGATGGAAGAAATAGAAATGCTGGTGATGACTGCCTGACTCCTCATGCAACTGAAAAGTGTGATCCTGCACCCCCCAGTTCAGTAAACACTCATAACTCACAAAACACACTTTGGAAACGATTTCAGTTGCTTTTAAGCAGAGCTGGGTAAACCAAATGACAGCAAACACTGCACACATTTAGGTTTTTTCCCATTTTCTGTTTCTTAATTGCTTCCTACTAGATTACTTGTTCGTGGTTCACAGTGCTTTATCATCATGTAAGCTGTTTTGACATTGAGAGCAAGCAGCTACTTGTTTTTGCAGCACTTCTGACATGTCCCAATAAGGATTGTTGGTTTTGGGAAGGCTCCTTTTTGGAATCTCATTCACTACAGTTTTGCAAAGCAGGTATGAAAAGCACACAAAACCAAAGTGCACCCATACCGGGTGAATGTTAAGTGCAAATACCCAGCTCTACTTGCATGGGTGGCACAGCTGGAATGAAACTAGAGGGACATCAGTGACTTCAGTACAAATCCCTCAGTTACACAGCCATAAAACATAAAACATCAAGCAGTATGATCACAAGAAAAGAAACCCAGAAAACGTGCAACTTTAGGTCTGCTAATGTCAAGGGGAACTCTCGCGCTTTTTGCTCTGAAGCCCTGGTACAACACAGACATGCATGAGCAGATGGCAGATGGTGATTTTTATTTTTTAACCTTTAATTTCAAGCAAACTGAATCATTTTCAATGCCTTCTATTCCAGATGGCCTTTTACCACATGCAAGCAAGATATGTTAATACCTCATCATTTCTACCAGGTGTCAGATATTAACAGTGACTGCATTGTCCAAGGTGCTGCCAAGATATGATGGTTGCCATATAGGCAGCTGGAGATTTCTACATAAGAGATGATACCATAATGAAAGGATTTACATGGACAAGAGAACAAGCAAGTCTTGGGAGAGAAGTATGACTGTAATATGCTACAATGAAATACACTTCTTCATATAATTAATGATCTGATGTAATCTTCATGCTGTCACTTAAAGAAAAATATAAATGTGTGTTAAAGAAATACTTCAGTGACCATCTGTAGGTGGTGGTTCTCTATTTATATATTTCTGTAAACGCATATAACACACTAAAAGAAAATCAACTACTAGCTAGCCTAGATCTTTATGGCTCTTCACCAGATACGTGAAAATTGAAATATACGTCTATATATTTCTTGTCCTCCTTCTCTGCTGATGTAAGGCATAATCTTTCCATACCACACAATTACTAATACTATTTAGGAATGAGGCCACATGAGAATAAAAAAATGAATCAAAAATTTAAAATTCAAAACATAGATAAACATTAATCCTGTCAGTGACAAAATTAATATATTCCAGTTTAGCCATCTGTATTCTGATCACTAACAATCAGAAACAGGAACTTCTATCTGCATCAAAGGATGACTCAGTCTCAGCAATGTATGTCAGAAATAATTCTGCTTAAGTTCAAGCTAATTATAATGAAATTAATTCATCTGTTGGAAGGATTAGCACAGTAGCTTTTAAAACAGTGGCATTCACTTAATTGCAATGGTTTACTGAAGTGCAGAAAGTGCATGACAACAAAAAAGCTCTTCTGTGTGCCAGTGCAGATCACCCCATCAACCCATTCTTCCTAACACATTACAGAATAAGAGAATGATTTGGAAGGGACCCTGCAGAGATCATTGAGTCCAGCATCACTGACAGATATGCACAAGATATCCAGATTGTCCAGGATGCACAAGATCTTGTCTAGGACAATTTTGAATGTTTTCAGAGAAGGAGACTACACAGTGCTCTGTTAACCTTAAAGCAAATAAGTTTTTCCTTATGCTTTAGTGAAACTTCCTGTGTTTCAATCTGTGCATGCTGAACGTTGTCCTTTCACTGGACGCTACTGAAAAGAGCATGGTCACATCATCCTGACACCTGACTTCTAGATATTTAGAAGTCTTTATAAGTTCCCCCTTCTGTTCTTCTCTCCAGGCTAAACAGACCCAGGTCTCTCAGCCTTTCTTAGTAAGAGAGATGATCTGGACTCCTAATCATGTTTGTAGCACTCTGTTTTAACCTCTCTCTTTTAACCTCTCTTAACAGCTGTTCCCTGTCCTTCTTAAACTGGGGATCCCAGAACTGGATGCAGTGTTCCAGGTTTGGCCTCACCAGGGCAGAGTAAATGGGGAGGAGAGCCTTGCTCGACCTACTAGATACACTAGATACACACCATCCCAGGAGATCATTGCCCTCCTTGGCCACAAGAGCACATCTCTTGCTCATAGTCCATTGCTATTGTCCGCCATGACTCCCAGATCCTTTTCCATAGAGCTGCTTTACAGCTGATCAACCATGAGTCTTTACTGGTGGAGGGGTCATTCCTCCCCAGATGCAGGACTTTACACTTGCCCTTGTTGAACTTCACTGTGTTCCCTACCACCTAACTCTCAAACCTGTCCAGGTCTTTCTGAATGGCAATTCAGAATAGTTCTTGCTTCTGGACTATAGTCTACTATATTATTGTTATGCTTGAAGATAAATTATGTTCACCAAAATGCTGATTTAATTTGCTTTTATTTATTAGCAGTATTTGCTGTGGCTTTATAAAGATTTCTAAATATCAGAGAGCATAGATAAGAGGGTGCAATATTACAGCAGAGGAGGGTGCAGTATGACAGACACCAGCAGAATACTTTTTTCAGCCAAATTACTGGCAGCATGAAGAAGGGAGCAGTAGCTGTACCAAGCTACTTATGTCTTAAAATCATAGAATGCATCAGGTTGGAAATGACCTCTATGGTCATCTAGTCCAACAAGCAGAGACATCTCTCACTAGGAAGGCAATCTTCCGGACAGCCTCAAGCATTTTACTAACACAGCAGCTCTCATGGTAGTTTTTCTGTTTGGGACAGAGAAATGGATTTAGAGCACTTGAGTGCACAAATATCAAAGCATTTGTTTTCAGACGTCTGTAACTGGCACTGCCCTGTCCCCAAGAGCCCAGACATTCTTTCTGTGTCCTGTGAGAAATCATGCCAAGCAGTTACTCTATTGCAGTGCAATGCTGCACAGAACTGAGTCATTAATGACCAGGCTTCGCCTTCCTCCATCACCTCTGATTCTTGCACAGGTAAGAAGCCTTGGGGATATATTTCCAGGGAGAGAATTACTGAGAACTACACAAGAAACCAACCCTTTCTAACTGCCCTCAAAGTGAATCACAGCTAAAGACAAAATGCAAGAGGCACTTAAAATGGGGAGATGTTATTCTTTAGAAAGAGTAATTGTACTTGTTTTCCTACTAAAACATGTCTGTTAAACAATATTAAAGCAAGTGGACTTCTTACCCAAGGCTTTTGGTACTGGATGGCAGGCTGTACTTCTTCAACGAGTGTCCTGCAAGTACAGGGCGGAAAGACACCAAGTCAGAAGTTTTGTCAGGACCACTAGGAATTGCAGGTACTAAAGACTATGTAAAGAATGCATTTCTCCAGGTTTCAAATGCAAAGGAGGAATGCAACACCTTCAGGATAAGGCTATGTCATCTGTAGTCCAAAGCAAGGCTCTCCAACTTCAAAAAGCAAGTTTTAGCAGAGTTATCATCTAATACCAATTCAAACCAAGGTACCAAAAAACACCACAACCAACCAATGAATCACAATAACAAAAGAAAAACAATCACAAAACCCTCAAGTTTTTTCTCTCTGAGAGAGGCCTTACTTCACGTGGTTTGTTTTTTAGGTCTGCGCTAGTCCAGACTACGTTTTCTGTGAAATGAATCTTTTTGAAGCACAGTAACTCATCGCTGGCTGGCAGAAGGAACTGGGAGCTGTGTACAAGCGGTGTAGGCTCAGCGCCATCTACTGCACACAGCAATCCTGCGGACTTTGGCACATGAAAACAGAGAAATGACCTTGGGTAGATCCAGCGTGGCACCATGAAACAAACAGCTCTGATGGCTGTGAAGACAAAAGATTGTCCCAGACCCTATTGAGAATGTGCACTACTGTCAAACAGGATAGCCATGCAGGATGGAAAGAGTAGATTGTGGTTCAGTCACTTTTTTTTCAAGCAGCAGTCAGCCCTGAGTAGATGTTTCTGCTGAGGACAGAAAAAAATGTATGCTTTCTATCTTGGTGCACAGAGGGAATTTTAGAATAAAATCCAAGTAATTGTTAAACTCTGAGAAATTCAGTCACTGGGCACTACTGCTTCTAAACTACACTAAAACCATATCAGAAAAACAGCTTAACAAATTCTTCACCTCAGTGGAAGCTGTCACTCATAAAAGTTATCACAACTTAAAACTAGGGAGGAAGAAAGATTTTGCATAATTTTTACAGCAGAAGGCAGTAACAGTCATGCCACATCTATGCATATTTCACAGTGTCCTCTGCTAGAAACTTTGATGGTGAATAAACCCAAAAGCTATTTGTTTCAGGACAGATGTATATTTTTGCTTTGCTTCAAGAATTCAATGCAAAGTTATTACCTGAAAAGCTTTGATGTTGCAAAGAGAGAAGCAGTACAATTGATTTCATCCTTCCCTGACTCTGTGTCGCTCTTTACGCTTTAAATTTGGCAGTTTGCAACTATCTAATATGCAGATGTTCTCTTAAAAATTCCTGGGTTTGATCTTGGCTGTTTCCAGTGTGGTGTTAAGCGTGCAATTACAACCAGGCGTTCAGCTATGCAAATGGAAGCCTACATGGAGGACTCCAGAATCTCATTGCCTCTGTGTGCCTATCTGATAGGCTGTGAAGCAGCCAAGATCACCACAGATTTTACTGCCTGAGAAAAACTGCTGACTTTCTAGGCCTTTGTTTCTGTCCTGAATGGTGGAATCCATGAAAATGACAGTTTGTAGTGAAGTCTTTTATTAGCTGGGCATCTTACTTATCTGAAACTGAACACACACTATCTAGCTACAGACATGCAGTACTCTGCAAAATGTCTTAAACTGTGAAACGCACTTGATGAATCTTACTTTTGCACCATTGCACAGCTTTTAAGCAGACAGTTAACACAGCTTCTTCATTTAAACTCCATGATCACCCCAACGACAGGGCAAATATCCTTTTACCTTCCACTGTCAGTTCCACAGTCACTTGACGGACCCCTCCATCGTTTGCAGCCTCACAGGTGTATTTACCAGCATCACTTTCCTCTACACCTTTGATTAACAAACTGAATATTCCTCGAATGCTGCGGTCCACAACATAATGGTCTCCCTCTGGGACAGGATGCCCGTTTCTGTACCATGTTATCTGGGGCTCAGGGTAGCCTCTGACCTGAAAAGATGTGAGAGAGTGTGGAGAAAGAAGTCAAACATAACAGATGATGGCATTAGAAAGAAATGTTGAACATTTAGCAATGCAGTGGAAAGTTGACACAGGAGCTGTTAAATACATAGTCTTTGCAAGCCAAATGGCAGAAAGCAACGAAATGAAAAAACTCCTGGATAAGTAAAACTGTTAAAGTCATAAGAGTAGTCAAGCAGATAGATAGCTACACAGAAAAGGTTTCCACTAGAGTGGTTGACCTGCAGAAGTTTAGGGATGGGCCAACAAAGAATCCCGATGCCTGGGTGCCCATTGTTGAAAAACTCAAGGGCAGCGGTGCTACTATATCCCGAAGTATGCAAGATTAAAAGAGTGAACATTTCTAGCATGGCTTCCAGGGATTAGGTTTACACTGCAAATGTATGGAGCCATCCAGTTTCCAAATGCATGGAGATATATGAGCTCCTGACACAACACAGGCAAGACATGCAGACACATACAAAATAGTGTCTTGAGCTTTAAAAGAAAAAGATAAGGGGTTGCAATCTGAGAAAGTGTCATTAAGGGTCTCGCTCACGTTTTGGTGGTAGGGGATCTATGTCTACGAGTACCTAGTTGTTCAATTTGGAGAACTTTGTGAGTGCTGATAGCCAAAAGAAGAGTTTTCAATGGAATGAACTAGAAGCCTGTGCTTACTAAATAGCTCCCACATTAATAAATCCGTCTGCTATGGCATTAATGATACCTTCAGGTTTGCAGGTAGATTCTCAATTGGCATGACTGAGAACAAAGGCAGTGATTTCAGTTGAGCTGTTGAAATCTCATGAAGATCTGTGTCTTTCAGAAAAAAGTTGAGAAAAGTAGACTAGTTTCCATCAAAAAATTAACTCTTCAGGCAAAGTTTCTTCCTCTGTGTTATGAGACATGCAATCATCCTTGAAAATTGCTTTGGTGTGTGCTGTTAGCACCTTTCCCCAGTCATCATTACAACTCTCCAGTACAGTATTTGCTCCTTATTTCCTATTCCCCCACTCTGACATGTTAGCTCTACATTTTCTGACTCTTTGATCCTTTGCCTACAAGTCAGGGGTGAGTTGCAATGACTAATAGTTGTGGCTGTGTTTGCTCACTGGGAAAGGAGAAATGTTGCACTCTGAACCACGTTATCAAACCTTGGCAACTAAACAGGAAGTCCCTTCAACATCCAGGTGGGCAAAATATGGATGATCTATCTTGATTTGAAGAAGGCTTGGTTGTGGCTTGTGCAAATTCTTCTCAGCATTCTCCTCTCATCTTTTGATCCACATTTCAGCTCTTCTTTCTTCTGACTGCACAGCACTTACTTTCCAACTTACAATCTTTAGACAACCAACCTTACTCATTCTTAGTTTCTCTTCTTTCAAAACCTTTCATTTCTAATCCAGCCCCACCTCACTCCAGCTGCACTTCTCATCTGTTGGAAGTTAACCTACAGCTATCAGAAATTTTTCTCTTTAATTCCTTGAGTATTAGTTCAGACAAATTTATTTTGCCAGTGGTGTGGCAACCCCTTCTTTCTGCCACTACTTGATATATCAAGAACATTCATATTTTCCAAAAGCATGAATTCAATGATAAACTGGAGAAAATTTCTGTTCCTGGCACAAACTTGTTAAGTTCTTTCTCAGTCTGTCTTTGCCCAAGTAAGTGCCATGTTCTATGAAGAATAGCTTGTGGTATCCTGCACAAGAAACTATTTCTGTTTAAAAATATTTAAGCATCTTTCTAAAGCTCTCTGTGGTTATGCCTTTCTTTCCTCTGCTTTTTGAAAACCAGCAGCTCCCACTTGACTATGTCCCCTAACACCGCTCCGCCATTTTGGCTTAGTACTGACTCAGAGGGCAGGCTTCCAGGTATGGCTTTCTTAGCACATCTTACTTTTAGAAAAAGGAGTTGTGAAGCATCAATATGAGATTTTGACAGTAGTGTAACTCTTAGTAGATGATGATGTGCTCACTAATACAGTGAGTACCAAAGCTCTGCTTCTTATGTTAGCTTGTTGATGCCCTCCTACCTATCTTTCATTTTAGATTAAGAAACAGAGAGATTAAGTGACTTACCCAAAATCAGAAAGTACATTAGAAAGCAGTTTCTACCTCTCATTTCTGCTTCACTGATATAGAGATTGCCTTGAATTTGAAATATCTTAGGCAAAATGTCTTCAAAACTTCTATTTCAAGTAATACAATACAGTAAAATAACAAAGTAGCATTTTAATTGGTGTGAAGAAAGAGCCATGATTTCACAACCTCTTTACTAATAGTAGTCTAGTCACATCTGTTTATGGCTGCTGAGATTCTAACCTATGAATACAAGTCATCAGTTACACGTCAGCTAATATATTTATGATTTTTTCCAGTCCACAATCATTCCTTCTGGTGTGCATTGTTCAGTCCAGCTTCAAAGCTTCCAGACGTGAACCTTCCACCACTTACCACAGGGAACAACAGGGGTTGAAACAACCAGAAACACCTTCCTTCCATTTCTCATTTTGTTTTATCATATTCTTGTATTCCTCTTGGACCACACAAGGCCATTCTTACCTGACCCCTCAATCTCTGGCAGACCATTATTCATGCCCTTCCAGTCTCACACAGCTGAGCCTACATGAAGTATTTTTCCATTTCTTCCATGTGTGTTTATTTTATGCTCATTGTGTTTGTATTATTTTGTTCATCCACACCTCTACACTGAGGAAATGCCACACAGACAATTACAGACACAGGTGATCAGTGTGCCATTTCCTTTCAAAAGGTTGAGTGGTTCTTATCCCAAACTCTATTCTTTTTCTTATGTTTTTTGTCAAAAATGAAATTATGGGAAAGCAGAAGTTTACAGAATTGCTCTATTGCAAAGTTTTATTTCAGGATTGGGTTTGGAATGTGTTTCAAACTGAGCCAGCCTTCTCTGAAATACATAGTTGTGCCATAAACTTGTCAGGGACCCTTAAACAAATCACCGGTTACTACATTTTGATGCTAATGGATCAATTCCAGAACTGCAGCAGGTTTTATATTCCTCCCTAACCTTTCCAGAGCCCACTAAAAACATCTGCCTTGAATAAATCCATAGCAAAGAGAAATTTATCTGCTTACTTAATGCCCAGCAGCAGATGGCTATAACCTTTATTTACAGTCTGGCCAGTGTGAGTGTTGCCAGTCCCAGCGAGGCTACAGCTTTCTTTAAATGCCTTACAACACTAACAAGTAGAAAGTGGACAAACAGTAAATAACCACTGTATTGGCACAAAGACGAGTTCTGTGTTTTAATCTGGACCCACTGACTGCTTAAGAGTCTTCCTGGAAAAGTCTGCTAAGGTAAAACAGGCCTCCTGCCCCATGCATCAGTACAGCAAGTGAAGAGCTGGGAGAGAACCAGCTGCCTGTGAAAATTCCAGAGTTAAGAATCTGTCCTGCATCTAGGTCTGGGACAAATAGTGCTAGGTGCCTAAAGAAAAGAAAGAAGGATGAAAACAACTCAGCAAATCAATCAAAGCCATACACTGATGGAAAGTAGTATCAAAACATTTGCTCCTACAAAGTAGTTCCCACTGTCGCTCATTTCAGTTCAGTGCCAAATCTGTTCAGTGAACCCTTTTCTGTTTTGAAAGCACAGGAAAGCTTTTCTACAACTTAGCCTGTGTCTGTGTTCCGATAAATTATATATAAATTTTTAAAAACCTTATAGGATTACCTACTTACACATGTCACAGTTGCAGTGGCAGTTTAGGGCAATAGGTTGAAATCTTTTGTCTCAAGCTTTTAAATTCAGTCATCTCCTCTTTGCAATAACTAGTACTGGCTCCAGTGAAATTATCAATGAATGGGAACCCACACACTGCAAGAGTTAGCCATAACTGACAATATACCAAGGTATAAGTAACTGGGACCCTGATGGAGTGTGTGCTGTTACCAGCTGTTGCTCACTTTGACAGTAGCACCGTAAGGCTATTGGAAATGATGATGAATATTACATGATGCATTCTGGTATTATGTTCATCATACCAAAGTGTTCAGCGCTTGATGTTACAGACTAGATAAATGTCTGCTGCTGCTGAAGGTCACATCAACACAGAACTAATGAGATCAGAGAGAAAACAGCTATCAGAAGGCCATCTCAGCTTGCAAAATGTCCCAAATGATATCACATATAAATGGGAACATCGAAAATTTTTACTAAGCTGGCAGAGTTACAACTGCTATGAAACTGCTATTCAAAATAACTCCCCTTTTAGAGACTTGTTCATATGGTGTATTATAAATTACACCAATGACTAAAATTCCATTCAAAAGACGATTCTTCTCTCATGAAATCAGAATTTTAAAACATCCACATTCTGCCAGCATCTAGTTGTACTGCTATTGCAGTAGCCTATCTTTGTCTTTAATGACACAAAATCTGGAATTAAAAAGCATACATAAAGTGTTCAATCACTGAATAAAAGAATCTGTTATATTTGGGTGGTTCAGTCCATGTAAAGAAGATAGATTTTTAATTTACCTTTGAAAGACAGGAATATTATCTATTTAGCTTTTTTACTTCCAAGCTCTTTTACTTACATGCTATTTAGAATGTAGCTTTCAACCCAATTTGTATGTCTGCCTGTTTTTTGAGGAAGGTTCTCCCTTTCACAGGCTGTTAAAGAATAACTGGATATAGTGGGTGGTAATCAAATTTCTAAGGTAAGCAGATTTATGGCTTCTGCTTTTTGACATTTGTTTCTCAGTAAGAACCTAGTTATCATAACTGTCCACCTGTATTTGAGGTGGAAAAATTTCAAATACACATGTTTGCAATAATGTATGGAAGCTTTTGCTCTTTTAACAAGTACACTGATAAAGAGTTATGCAAAAGTAGGCTTTTCCACATGTTTGAGGATATGGGACATGCAGTCCTTGAAGCTATTAAAAGTTATGCTTGTGTCATATTCATTGCAACACAGAGAAATAACTCATTAAAAGTGCTGATGCTAACTAGTGCAATTAGCATATTTATAGCTAGACTGTAGCCTCAATAAGCATTAAAACAACAGGAAAACAAAGTTTGGATGACCTGGGTAAAAAGCCTTACAAGAAGAATGGCAGTAATAAAGAATGTTTCCTAATGCATAAAGGTACCTGCAAAGCAGAAGAGAATAAACTGTTTCCCAAATCCACAGTGGAAAGGACAAATAGTAGGGTTTGAAGAGAAATTGGCCAGTGGGTTGGTAGATTATGTCAGACAACAATGATCTCCTTTAGAAGAACAGCAGGTGTTTTGCTTATTTGACTGTTTGCCTTTCTAAGCGTTAAGGAATGTCAGAGTGAGGTAATTTTTTAGAAGGGTTTGTAGCCTATCCTCTGTTCCATGCTCCACCTTCACCAGTCACTTCGGGCAACTGTCTGTCAGAAAAGCCCAGAGAAGAGAAGCTGTAAGGGGGCAGAAGGAGGATAGCCTCAGTTATACATACCAGAGATCACCACTGAGTTACCAAGTATGTGTTAGATCGTTAGAAATCACACCAGGAACAGATGCAAAAGGAGATACAGAAAGGCATTCAGAATATCTGACAGACTTTGATCTTTATTCTGCTGTCTGCAAACAGAAGTCAGATGCAAAATATCAAGAAGGGACTTGGCATAACAAATACTCATTACTTGCACCTTTTGCAAAACTTAAGAGTACTGACTCATTACGTTGCAGCAAGAAAGCAGCAGCAATGTTATTAAGTAGCATGACGCATTTTGTCAAGTGCGGTTCTACTCATAGAAGTGAAGATATAAGAAAAAACAATATAATATATATATATGTGAAGATATAATTATTAACAAACACACTTGAAATGCACTAGAGTCTATAATGCACCTCTTTTTGCAATGTCTAGGTATCAGCAAAAAATGAAACATTATTTACTTTGATGCAAGCTATGTGTTAGGTAGGCTCATCTGAAAGTCATGCCCTTGAATATCTCTCCAAGAGGTTCAGTCCAGACAGTAATAGCTGCCCTATGTACTAAAAAAAGAGGTGCTTCCCACAGTCACTAGACTCAAGCCTATGTCTTCTCTCTTCCTTGAATCAAGAGCCAAGAAGTTTCTGATCTAGAGTTTTTGATCAAAAGGCTTATGAGAAGAACAAAGTACTTGAAAGCAAACTTAGCAGGGGATGCTAAGAACTGGATACGCCACACGGGCAGAGTTGTAATCTCTAGAAAAAGAAGTGAGCTCTTAAAATAGCTCACACTGATATGAACTCTTAGTCTTAGGGAAAAGGTACTACAGAGCTGTGGAGACTACAACATAAGCGTCATGAATACAACCCCACTTAATAGGTGGCACATTTTTATTTTTAGTTTAAATGTTTTTATTAGCGCAGATGGGAAATGTGGTTCTGGGCAGCGCAGCTCTTTTGTAAGCTTCGTAACAAAGCTTCTGTTAGGCTCAAGATTCAGTTTGCTTTAACAAATGAACAGCAGATGTTCTCGATAAAGGAAAGTGGACATGATACATTGTTAAGCTCCTTCTGAGACTTTAAACACACGCAGACCATAGCTCAAAAATAGTTTACCCATCTTAAAAGCTTCCTTCTAAAACAGAGAACTTGTCTGGCAAGTTTAAATGTGGAAATATTAAATATTTGTAGATGAAGCTATGAACTTGCAAACAAAACAAGTAATTCACCTCTTCTACTGAGTAGTCTAGAATCTACAACTGCCTCCTTTAAAGCACAATTGGAATACGTAGCTCACTTTTAAGTGCTGCCATTTGTACATACAAGAAACAGTTATGGTCTTTCTGTATACCTGTGGTATGTTTTTGTTTAAGTGCTGAACTACAGTACAGTACATCTGGTGAATAGGTTTCTTGTTGCATATAGGCACAGTCCTCATAAATTAGTTTTTTGGGCGTAACCTTAACTGTAACACAACTCTGAAGATGTAAGTCCTCACAACTGGTCTGTGAGATTATCTGTTTCTTCTCCCCAGTGGCATTGATCAGGGAGAAAAAAATGAAAATGACAACACAGGCATTCAAACAAACCATGGTCTTGTTAAAAAAACAACCTTCCCCCCACCTACACCCCCCCTTAAACTCAACCAAATGCAGCAACCATTAAAAAATAATCAAAAGTAGAAAGAAGAACTAAGCATCTGCAAAGCACCATCAAATGCAACAACTCATTGCACAAACACTCATCCCTGGCAGTCACTTCAGGCTATCTCAGACCACCCATCGTTCACAGACCTCCTTCTCAAGGTTCCACCTGTGGAAGTTTCGATCCATACACATTTTGCTTGATTCTCGTCTGAGAACCTTTGCCAAATTAACTCATTGATATTGCTGACATTAATATTGTGAGCTCAGGAAATCTCACAGAATAATTGTGGTTTGAAAGGACCTCCTAGATCACCAAGTGCAACCATCCCCATATTCTTTTAGTCTCAAATAGAAAGATCATACACCCCAGCACTAATGTAGAAAAGCTGCAAGATTTGTCATTGTCCTGTTTGCCCTGATGACACATATGGAAGAGTTGCATTCAGTGGGAAGTTAGAGGACAGCCATCAGTTACACTCTTACAAGCTTGAGCAAGTACAATAACCTGGGGCGGGCTCAAGTGGACCTCCCAGACTGCATTCAGGCACTGTCTGTTTTAAATTTATTTTTTGATATTTTACTGTGACCTTCTTATCTTTTTGAAAAAACAAATAAACATTCTTTCTTTATTTCCATGACATTCACAATTAGACCATTTCAAATCATTGTCTGCCTGTACTGTTCAAACTGAAGAGCCCTTGGTTTTCATCTGTTCTCGTACTAGAAATCATGAAATACTTCCAACAGTCCTTGCCATATTATCCATCTTTTTCTAACCTGAGACAGGAACACAGCAGAACTGCATGCAGCATCCAAATTCACAGGACAGACACAGCAGATTGTTGGGGACTTTTTTGTTCAATTTTTTGTTCTTACACTTTTTGCTATTTTCCGCGCCTCGAGCTGATTAGTCAGAGAATGCTCAGGGCTCTATTTTGGACTAAGTGTATATATATATGTGTGTGTGTGTGTTTTTATAGTTTGTACTCCTCAAGGCCAAACAGCATTTGATGTTGTATAGTTCAGGCACTAAACAGAATGAGATCCTTTTGCAGATGGCACCTCACCAACTTCAGTTTTGGCTCTACATCACCCGTGCATTTTTATCTTACTATTCAACCTTTTTTTTTTTTGCAAACTGAGAAGGTGCAGAACACTACACATACTAGCTTCATTCTTTAGGGGAATTGGCATTTATGGTAGTCCCAGCAGGGAAGAATTAATGACCTATCCATGGAAGACATGGTCTGCTAAGACAAAAGCAGACAGCAGATGTAAATAATTTCTTCTTCATTTTTCAACATTCAATCTTTTTTTTTTTTGTTTTGTTTTTCGGTAAAATTCAGTGTGGAGAGTTCCCAAAAGTGCATGGAATATTAACTTTGAACTCAGTCACCAGAGTATAGCTGTTTGAATGAAGCATTTTGTCCCAGGTACCATAACATACACAAGTCTATTTGTCCTCAATTATTTCTGAAGGACTCAAGTGGAATTTCAGAGTAGCACTGCTTTGAATTTATTTAGTTTTCAAATTCAAGCAGCAGCTCAAATTAATGCAGATCTTAAGAAAATGCTTAGGTCCTACATTGTAGTTTGAATTTGGCGTGTTTTGGCCTGAGAGATTGCTACCAAAGGCAGTGCTCTGGAGAGGTCATAAGGAATCCCCTTGGTTACATGAATTGCTTTGTTGTAAGGGCTACTTGGTAGGGCTGGCAAGCACTCTGGAGGTGAAATGCTGCTTTTTAAAAAAATCATTAAAAAATAGAATTGATGATGCAATATTTGCACATGAAGGTATGACATCAGGCAGCCTACTCATCTCTCCTTTCATTGTCTGTTGTGGTCTGTAAAACTTCCTGCTATGCATTAAGTAATAGTCTATACATAAGCCTATTGCAAAGCATCAACTGCTCATCAGCAACTGTCAGAGATGCTTTTATCCTGTAATAAACTGTACAACCTCTCAGATTTCCAGGCTTGACACATACATTCTTTAAGAAGAGCTGAGCAGAGAAAACTCATGCAGTAGATTATGCAAACTGCTATGTGCAAAATAAAAATAAAAATTAAGCACTAAGCAGTAACTGTTTAAAAGAAAAAACTTGCAAAGGACTAATTGAAATGGCAAGTATAAATTGATGTGGCTATAAATTTCTAGTTCAACAATTCAGAATAAATATTTATAGGCATGCTGAATTCAAGAGACATTTTGTCGGCTTGTCTCTTCTTTCTAGAGCTTTCTCTCAAAACTAAAATTACTGTGATCTTGGTAAGAGCAACACATGTGCACTCAAAAGTAGCTACATTTGTTTAGGTTGTGTAAAAAGTGCTTACTCCGCATGTGCTTTCAATTGAGCTCCACTTAACAGCAGTTGCTAGCATTCCTCATGCAACATCTGAACAAATCCAACATAACGTTTTCCCCTAAACCCATGAGCATGTAATAGTCTCCTGTGCAGACAAATTTTTTGTCTGCACTTCTGTCTATTAGCATATGCCAACAGGCAAACTAGCTTTTACATTGAGGCACAGAGGACCTAATTCTGGCTGTATGTTTTCATTAAGCGATGCTCGTGTCTGGAGTATTGTGTCCACTTCTGGGCTCCTCAGTTCAAAAAGAACACAGAACTGCTGGAGGATGTCCAGCACAGAGCAATGAAGATGATGAAGGAAACAGAACACCTCCCTTATGAGGAAAGGCTGAGGGAGCTGGGTCTCTTTGGCTTGGAGAAGAGGAGGCAGAGGAGTGACCTCATTAATGTCTACAAATACGTGAGGGGTGGGTGTCAGGAAGATGGAGCCGGGGTCTTCTCAACGTCATCTAGTGATAGGATAAGGGGCAATGCGTGCAAGATGGAACGGAGGAGGTTCCATATAAATATCAGAAGGAACTTCTTCACAGTGAGGATAATGGAGCATTGGAACAGGTTGCATAGGGGGGTTGTGGAGTCTCCCTCTCTGGAGATGTTCAAGACTCACCTGAATCTGTTCCTGTGCAACTTGGTCTAGGTGATGCTGCTGTGGCATGTGAATTGGACTAGATGATTTTTCAAGGTCCCTTCCAATCTCAAGATCCCTAATGATTCTATAATTCTATGATTAATCCAACAGCAGTCACCTAGGCAACGGTGATATTAGCAATTATCACAGAAGTTAAATTTCATTTTCAGGACCAGAGGGTGTTTATCTCCATCATCATCGTCTAACATGCTGGATGGGAATTTGAATTCTGGAAGACACCATTTCAAGTTCTGAATCCAGGCATGTATCTGAGCGCTCTTACACAAACCAATAAATCTCACTGTGTCTCAGTACTCCACATTAATGTGAGGGCAGGTAACAATAACCATTTCTCTGTTGTCTTGTCTAGGAGTGTCATCAAAGAAGGCTCCAACTCTACTTTGGCTTGTGTAGGTGTTAAACACTATCAGCAAGCATACACTAGGATATCAGACAAATTAAGCTGTTTAAGAGGTACCAAGAAACAAGCAAAGATCAATGCCATTTATCATAGTACTTTATATTTCCAACATTTTATCCTAATTTTATTTCCAGTGCCCTGGTTTTTAATAAAACTTTGGCATGAAATGTTTATATTCGCCTCTCTGTAGAGATGAACTGATTTTATAAAGGAACACCAGAATTAATACATTAAAAAAATCAAGCTTAAGTATATTGAACTCTTGTTCTAGGACATTCACAGAACTGAAAAAATTCTTTATCCATTGTTCACGTGATGAGCATCTCCCTTTATTCAGCACATGAATTACAAGTGTCTTTCTATAAGCAATACAAATATGCAAAGCTGACTTGGAATTTTTAACCACTTTTAGCTGCAGCAATTTCAGAAGACAAAGATAGCTTTGTTCTGTCTGCCTGCAGATTTTAAGCAAGCTACTGATTTACAGATTATAAGAAAGCCTGTAAAACAATGTTTTTGAAATTGGAACATTTCCAGGTTTTCACCCTCATGCAGACTTGGGTATATTCCTAAAATGCTGAAGAAGAAAGGCATAAGAGTAGATCATCTCTAGAATCTCATTAGAATATACTCTTAGTGTAGGAAGGTTAGGGCAGATGTTTACAGTTTGAAAATTATCAAATCAGGTGCCTAACTTATGAGTAAACAAACATGATGAAATTCCAAACCAATAATATGGCTGTCAAGTTTTCTAGGAAAGTAAATTGAACATTCTTAGGCAAGCAATTCAACACCCTTATAGTGGACTAGTCATCTCTGGAATGACCAGTCAGTGACATGTTTCAGTACAACCTCTGACTGCAACAGGAGTAGCAGTGTCTCCTTCATTGATCACTACCCCAACACATCATTGTCTCTCCTCTGCATAAAAGTTGAAATAACCACAAAGGCTATTTCCTCTGCATAAAAATACAATTTAGAAATGCGTTTTCACATGTGACGCTGAACTATGACCCACAACAATTTCTGGCTTAAATAGCATGATAAAGGCAGATTTGCCCCCAGACACTCTGGCAGCCTAGACACAGAAATATTTGCTGTTTCAGGAGGAACCTGCTACAGATCCAGTAACCTCTACCAGTGTAGTGATAGCATCCTACAGACTGAACACGCTGTGTTTGGAGCCTGCGGGACTGCAGCCCATTGATGATGGCACAGTTTGTGCATGGCTCACACTTGGCTCCTGGCTTGCTTTCTGTTGCAGAGCAGCCAGCCCTCTCTGCTCTCCGTCAGACAGACTGGTTCTCTTTCTTCATGAACAGGTTGGATTGCACCCAATTCACAGCAATGTTATTTTCTGTTCAGCATGCATGTAAATGCTAGGGAACCCAGATGTCACATGTAAAAAAAAGTACGTTGTCTCATTTTACCCAGTAGATTTCCAAACTCCATACTGTATCCATGAGCACACAGGGCCAAATAACATGTCAAAGGCAGAAATTTCTAGCTTTGGAGTCTAGGTGCTGGAGTGAGTACGGACTGAGCCAAACCACAATGAATAATAATGCGCTTAGATAATAAACCTTCTCCACATGCAGTCTTCTACACAGATTCTGAATGCATTGTGTTTGCTGACTGTTAATGCGTTTCTGTTTCCACAGCAGAATGATAGCAAAAAAAGGGTGATTTGGTATCATTTGGTGTAATTTAGGTCAAACTCTTTAGGTCAAACTCCCAGGGACAGACACATTGATAGACAGTCATATGCATACTTTTATATTTTATATGCTCTCCTAGCTACATATGGCACAGAACCCTTCCCTGACCTTTGTGGTTTTGTCAGCCGCATGAAAATAAGGTGTTGGAGTAATGTTTACGCCTTGCTTATGATGGCAGAAGGCACAAGATCCCTAAACTACTCAAATGCATGCCTGATGGTAAGTGTCCTACATTTTGGGTCAGTTAGAAAAAGGGAATTTAAAGTTCTTCCAGATAGGGCCATATTTCTGAAATTAAAAACATCACCACAAAACACTCAACAAAATCTCCCAATTTTTTCCCATTCTGTCCCTCACACAACAAAGAAAAGAAAATGAACTGCTTACACGCTTTCAGTTACTAGGTCTTGTTTAACCTTTAATTATTATGTTTTGTATTATGACACTGAAATGAGACGTATGCACAATCCCTCCAAAACAGAAAATTTAAAACATCATCCTAAGTTGCAATCATATATCATGTACTGCTAAGAGCATTTATTTAAATAACAAAAAAATAAAAAACCACAATGCTACATTATGAGTTTTATTGACATTGGAATTGACAACAAACACCTACACACTGGCCCAGAAGAACAAGGAAGACTAGCCTGGGAAAGATGTGATTCTCCAAATTAAAAGCAGAACTGAATAATCTAGTAAGATTGTTGAAATTTATTAAATTTAAGAGATTCATCATTTATCATCATGGGGAAAATAAAATAAGAATTATACTGACTGCTTCTGCCCTTAGATGGAATCAATGGGAAACAGCAGGACTTTCTTCTATTCATTTTTCCAACACTTTTATCTTATCATGCCCAAATGGTGGACATGATGATCAATCAGAGTATTTATTCCATCATTATTTTTATAAAAGTAATAACACTGGAGATCCCTGTGGAAAAACCCTTAAACAGACGATGCCCTTAGCTGACACAAAGCCACATTTTAGGATAGAACAATCACAGTAGCTGGTGATCAAAACATAAGCCTACAGACTGTAGGAAGAAATTCCTCACTACAAGGGTGGCGAGGCACCGGAACACATTGCCCAGGCAGGTTAACGCTGTCCCCTCCCTGGAAGTTGTTCAAAATCAGGTGGAGCTCTGAGCAAACTGGTCTAGTGAGAGGTATCCCTGGCCCATGGCAGGAGTATTGGAACTAGATGATCTCTAAAGTCCCTTCCAACCTAAACCATTCTACGATTCATGATTTTATGAATCAACTTTTCAGAGGCAACAGTGGATTTGTTCCCCCAATTCTTGTCCTCAGCTGCTTATAGATAAGCAATTAATGTGGGAAAGAAGATAGAAAGCAAAGAGAATAATAAATGTAATAGTGGGAAAAAGCAGTCTTCTTCCACAGGTCAGTGTGGGGTGGGTTACTGAAAACAGGCTCAATTACATAAACTTTTTTTTTTGTTTTTAAATCAGTCCTCAGAAATGACAACCAAGAATAGGGTTGGTGCATGTTCAGTCCTTCCTAGTCATAGCCGCTTTCTTATTTAGGATATTCATCATTATCAAAGATTTCTGAATGTCTGTTAGATTGGAGCAACTCTGCAAAAATTTCTGATAGAAATTTGCTGTCAAACATCCATGTATCTTGTCTGCTGCCTTAGCTCAAGCACAAATCAGTTAGATGGGATGGCATACTAAGTTCAGCACTTTTGGGAATCATCACATAGACTACACAAGGAATACTTACGTGCTTTGAACCTGGAAACTCCTGGGTAGAACTGTGATAGGCCATAGGTGATAGGGAGACAAGTATCAGGTGAGTTCATGAGTTGAAGACGGAGGGACAGAGTTGAAGCTCACAAACTACCACCCTTTTCTAAAACCTAAACATTTCTCATGCAGCAGTTTGCACCCCTTCAGTTTCATAAAGGAAATATATTTAAAGCAGAGAAAATGGGTGTCAACACATGGGCACTTCTGCCATTTGATGAAGGAAAGCATCTAAATAATTCTGGGTGTAGGTAACACTGTGTGGGAAAGGAAGTTTGATTAAATCCCACCTTAACTACTTCCAATGGAGCAGCTACTCCCAGTTTACCTTTGTCTGAAGCTAAAACTCTCTTAAGCCACTGTTTCTGAATGCCAATACAGTGTTTCACACTAAAAGAACATGAAATAATACATGCGTTTCTCATGGGGACATGTAAATGGGTAACAAAACAGGACTCTGGTAAGTGACTATAATGGAAGGTCAATTACACCAAGGAAGAAAAAACAGCAGTAGAAAACCTAAGGAAAAAAAAGTGCAATAAACTGTTTACAGATATTCAACTTGTGTGTATTTAATTTCAGCTGTTAGTACCCAATGTCCATTTGATAGAAAATGCAGCACAGTTTTTCCCCCAGATGCTCACTTCTACGTGGAAAGGAAGATAAGATTGAATTTCCAGTCAAATCAATAACTTCTTCAGTTCTTTGTTGCCCAAAATATGTTGTATCAGGTTTTATATCATGTTTCTGAGTCTATCTCAATACACTGGTAGTATTACAGATCAGCACAATTCCTTCCACAGCATGCACTTTCATCAGACAACTTTCTCCCATGAAAACATGGATCTTTCCTAATTTTCTTCCTCATATAACTCGGAACAGGCACACCTCCAGAAAGTGCAGGTGCAAAACCACTGGCAGCTTCATGAAATTAGCTGCCCAGTACATTTTATATTTTATTTACATTTTATATCTTCTGTTCCCAGGCACAACATTTCAATTAGTACCTGTACAACCAACAGCAGAAAAGGCAGCTCAGAAGGCATTTTTACAGGTATAGATGTGGTGGATGAAACAGCAGTGCAGTAGGACAGCCAGAAAGCAAGGGCAGGATTTGATGTTGACCTGGCTTGCCTTAAAATTTACCATCTGGCCCCCTTACTTGGAGATGGATGGAAGAGTAGAACAGTAACTACTCAACTGGTAGCAAAATGAACTATGTACCCCAACATCTACTCAAACTATGAGCTGTATGTCAAAATATGAAATCTAGTTCCTGGGATTAGAATACCAGACCAGATTTATAGTCTGATATCTTGATTCTGGCAATGGACCATGTATGATTGTTCACATGAAGCAAAAAAACAACTCTGCTGTTGCCAATGGTGAAATGCTTTGTCCAAGGAGAAAAATTCTTTCCTGACCCCTAGGTGATCAGTCTGTGGTCTGGTAACACAATGTTTGGCCATGCGTCTCAAGAAGATCTGTAGCACAAATGTTCTTAAAGCTCATAAAATTAACGAGCACCAATATTATCGTAAAAAAATCCTGCATGTGTGCAGCCAAAACAGGATGGGCTAACTGCTTGCTGCAGTCAAACATGGAGGTTTGGACAGGGAAGTGTTTATCTGAAACCCAGTTTCGGGACTTACCATTTTTCCTGCTTGACAGTGACACTACAGTGAGGAACCAGAAGTGCTGATGCTATATTTTTGATGTAGTGCAACTATTGCTACTTAAATTCAGAAAAATTATGTGTGGACAGCTAATCACATAGTTATCAACTAGAAGTTCTTGGGTTAGGTACAACCTCTGCTGCAGACTGTTTTATTGGTCTCAAAATTCAAAGCTTATAAAAAAGAAAAGAGAATGCAGTTCAGTGTCTAGTCAATCCTGCTGCTCTATTCACCTACATCCAGCACCAGAATTTGGGGGTCCCAATGTTTATTTCTGCCACAGAAACCCAACATGCTTTTGAAGACTTCTTCAGACAGTCAATGAAAGATCTTTTCAGTGCCTCTAGACACAAAAAGTGCATAGGAGGATTTGCTTGCTGTCTTAATGCACAAGGCTCACAAACACTAACAAAAGTTTTATTTGATTGTTAACATTAGGATGGCCCTAGTCAGGCTGAGTTGAACACATCAAGCTGTGTGAATAGGTAGATGTGGAACAGAGTCAGGACAACATTTAAATGACTTGGGTTCCACAGCAGAGACATCACAGTATCACAGTAATGATAATGTTGGAAAAGACTTTAAAGACCATCCAGTCCAACCTAAATCCAAATAAACCAAGTAACCTAACATCGAACATCTGTATCATGCCACTCAGCACCTCATCCAGCCCAACCCTGAACACCTCCAGGGATGGTGACTCGACCACCTCCATGGGCAGCCTGTTCCAAAATCTGATCACTCTTTCAGTGAAAAACCTTTTCCTAATGTCAAGTCTAAACTTCCCCCCATGGAGCATAAGACTGTGATCCATTGTCCTGTCCCCAGTGTCCAGGGAGAAAAGACCGACCCCTGCCTGACCATAACCACCTTTTAGGTAGTTATAGACAGCGATAAGGTCACCCCTGAGCCTCCTCTTTTCCAGGCTAAACAGACCCAGCTCCATCAGCCTCTCCTTGTAGGGCTTATCTTCCAGGCCCTTTACCATTCTAGTTGCCCTTTTCTGGACTCATTCCAGCACCCTAACATCCTTCTTGAACTGAGGGGTCCAGAACTGAACACAATACTCCAGGTGCAGTCTAACCAGTGCCGAATACAGGGGGAGGATAACCTCCGTCTCCCTGCTGGCCACACCATTTCAGATACAGGCCAGGATGCCATTAGCCCTCTTGGCTGCCTGGGCACATTGCTGTCTCATGCTAAGTTTGCTGTCCTTAGTACCCCCAAGTCTCTTTCCACCTAAGTACTCTCTAAGAACTCCATTCCCAGCCCATAGTTCTGCCTGGGGTTCTAATAACCAAAATGCAGAACCCGACACTTAGACATGTTAAAACTCATTCTAATAGAGTCTACCCATCTCTCCAGTCTGTCCAAGTCCCTCTGCAGGACCCTCCTACCCTCTAGCAAATCAACACAGGCTCCAAGCTTGGTGTCATCTGCAAATTTGCTCATGATGGATTCCAACCCATCATCAATAAAGATGTTGAACAGGACCAGACCTAACAGTGACCCTAGGGGGACACCAGTAGTAACTGGATGCAACACTATTTACTACCACTCTCTGGGCTCGTCCATCCAACTTGTTCCTGACAATGCATAGAATCTTCCTGTCAAAGCCTCTTGCTGCCATCTTCGCCAGGAGTATATCATAGGAGACTGTGTCGAATGCTTTACTGAAATCCAGGTACACTACATCCACAGCACTCCTCTCATCAACCAGTTGAGTTACTTGGTCATAAAAGGAGATCAGGTTACTCAGGCAAGACCTACCCCGCCCAAATCCATGTTGACTGGGCTTAACTCTTGGCAATCACACAGTTGTTGCATGATAGCACTCAGCACTAACCGTTCCATAACTTTGCCCGGAACTGAGGTGAAGCTAACAGGTCTGTAGACCATCCTTTTGACCTTTCTTGTGTATGGGGGTCACATTCATCAACTTCCAATCATCCGTGACCTCACCTGTGATCCATGACTTCTGATAAATTATGGGGAGCAGTTTAGCAAGCTCATCCGCCAGCTCTCTCATCACTCTGGGGTGAATCCCATCCAGTCTAACTAGTACCTCTTGGATAACAGTGGAACTATACTGTACCCTGTCCTTGTTTACCAGTTTAGATATGCAGTCATCCTGAAGACAGTCTACCCTGTTGTTGAAGACAGAGGCAAAGGAGGCATTAAGTACCTCTGCCTTATCCTCATCTCTAGTTACTAAATTTCCCTCCATGTCCAGTAAGGAGTGGAGGTTATTACTACCCCTCTTTTTTTCACTGATATATTTGTAAAAGCTCTTCATATTATCCTTAACAGTAGTGGCCAGCCTGAGTTCAAGTTGGGCTTTTGCCTCCCTGATTTTCCTCCTACACAACCTGACAATTCCTTGGTACATGACTTGATGGACCTTGCCCTTTTTCCAGAGGTGGTGCATTCTCTTTTTTCTTGCTTAGTTCTTTCAAAATTTCCTTACTCATCCAGGCTGGTCTTCTTCGCCTATGGCTCATCTTACCTCAAAATAGTTACAGTGAAAAACTTAGAGCTGGATAAAGTTGTCAGATTTTTAGAAGACAAGTTTCTAAAGATGAAGAATATCTTCAAGAATAATAGAGTTTGAGACTTAAGACAGGCTTCTCTCATAAGTCACTGACTCTGTAGCCTCTGAAACACATGTAAAGAGGATACTAAGAAGTGAGGTAGGTACAAAAACATGTGAAGCTGTGGAAATCTGCACCCACTCTGTCCATCACAAAAGGGGAAACTTGTATAGATTTGCAAATCCCAGTGAAAAAACTTTCTAGGTGCTTCTGCCCAGCACTTGTATTAATATACACTTGCCAAACTCCTGAGAGTTAGACTAGCGAGCAAAATACATGGGAAAGTTTAGTAACTTTATTTTATTTCATTGTACAGGAAATGATCTTATTTGCTGTACTATGTACTATTATACTACTGGTGTACTGAACCTTTGCTATAGAATAGCACAGATGAGTTTAGGAGAGAAAGACAAACAAGTTACATTTTAAACTAGGTATGTGACTAATGATTTTGTACCTGTAGGTCAGCATAATAATCTACTCCATGTTATAATTAAAGGATCCTGCACACTTTCAGAAAGCAAACTTTTGGAATACCTGAAGTATAGAGGAATTACATAAGATACTGTGCTTGGACTATAAATTGAACAAATATTGCCAGCATCAAAATATCACCTTGCCTGATAATTTACAGATGCTGAGTGAGGTGCTATAGCTAGAAAATATATTCTACTCCTCTCACATGACGCCACAGAAACTCCAATGGTATTTGGTACAAAGAAAGGAATCTCCTTCATTAAGTGCTTAAAATCTAGTGATCAGGTAAATTAAGAAGATAAAGATTTCCAACCACAATTTAATACTGCATTGCACTGACAAATATTCCAGCAATCAAATACAGAAAGAGCTTAAACCAAAACCTGGTAACATTTTGGCCTGCTCTTATTTTCCAAGGGCATCTCAAGTGTTTAACAGACAAGCTACAAAGCCTTAGCATTATGTATTGTTTCTACTACTACTCTGAGCTGCTCACTTCACACATGATATGCTATTGAACAGCAGCACATCAATCAGTTCCTAAGAAGCTGGGAACCTACAATTTCATAATAATGTGAGGTGGTTTGCCTAAAAGCCAACTCAGCAATTAGTTAACAACAGAGATGACCATGCAGCTGGCATTTGGGAAACATCCATGGGAGGTAACCTTGCCTTTGCCTTAATAAGTGGTTCCACCCTTCAGTGCTCCAAGCCAAAACCATGTTCATATACATGAAAGATAAAGAGAAACATTTATGTGCTGAGGTCACATTGGAAAACCGAGATCTGCACTCAGATATTGATAATGTTGAGATTGTAGTAAGAAAAAGGGGTGGTAGAAGAAAAACTTTAAAAATTCTTGTTCCTTCTCAAGTCTCATTTCCTGCATTTACAGGCTATTTATCAATTTCTGCACTCTCCATCTTGAATTGCCTTTTCACACAACAGACCTTACATACTGCTGGAAAGAAAAGCAACAAGCTTGATTCAGGCTCTCTCATTTTTGTTCATTTAATAAGAGCATGGGATCATCAAAATATCAAATTAATATCCTGTCTAGGATTCTCAAATTGTTTGTTCTTTCTGATAAAACAAATTCCACTACAGAGAGACTCTTTGAAGAAAATATCCTGTCTAGCCATTTTTCAAATTTTTTTTCTTTAGTCTGAGTCTAGTTTAATATTTACACTGTGTGATGGAAGCAGAGTGTCAGCAAGAACTCATCATAATATTTACAGTCTATTTTCCAGGAGAGAGAAACTGGGGAATGTTCAGTAGCTAATTCTATTCCTAAATCTTAAACTACTTTATTAACAATTGTCCTTCTGAACACTGTCCCCCTAAGCCTCTGGAACATTGACAAGCAGCCTTGTACTAACCAGCTGAAGATGGATACAAGCCCTGCAGGCTGCTACTGCTAACAGATAACAGCATCTTTTCAAACAGTACTGTGGCATTCCTCCTCTCCAACCTGCTCTGGAGTAAGAGCACAAACAAACATTCATTTGAAATGATTCATTCTAAATGCCCAAATGAACACTCTCCCCAACAAGGTTACATTACAAACAGCAGATCACACAGACTCAATTTTTATAATTGGTATTATAGCTAAAAACCTAATTTAGAATAATCCATAAAGATAAAAGTCAGCTGGTTCATGTCTTAGCTCTGATACATGTTTATTCTTACCCGTGTTAGCTGAGTGAGGTAAAACAAAGATCCTCAAAGCAGCAATGACCCATGCACAGCAAGAGGCAGAACTCCACAGGCAGTGGCTATAATTAAGTCATCTTGGTTTGCCAAACCTTTGAGGCAAGCTGTTGGCCACAAAGTAATTGCAAATCTCACATATATTTCAGTGATGCTGTGTTCTTGGCACTTATGAAAGGACTTTGAGCATTAAAGGTTTCTTTCAGCTATATGACATTTGTGCATGTCATATATTATCATCCCAATTCAAGAATGGAAAAGTAAAGGTCTCATCCACACTCATATACTAAATGGGCAGAACTGGAATTGAGCTTTCCATCACATAGGTTCTGTCCAGCACTTCACTCAAAGGAAGTTTAGCCCATCAGTTTAAACTCATATTCATACCCCTCTCTCACATTTTACCCTTCCATCCTTCAAACTGACTTTTAAAAGGGGATAGGTATTCCTTAAAAGTTAACACTTTAAAACTTGATCTGAAAAAAGAATGCAAAGCAGTAACAGCACTCTCTTGGAGATCATTTTATTTCACAATCGTTTCTATTTCACTAATAATGAAAAGTCCACAGGATGCACTAAAACTTGAAAATATCACAATTTAGCTTTTAAATAGGAAATACGAGAAATGTAAAATCAAAACTTAGCACCATGACATAATTTTATATCACTGTACTGTTGTCGCCAGTTGCAGCGTTGTTTGAAAGAATTCATCAGAGTTAGAATAGTTCTGTGCACAGGTGTCATACACATTAAGTTGCCATTTTCCCACTGTGTCTGCAGCAAAGCCAGGTGAAATTGGAGAGATGGGGGGAAGAAGGATAGAAGCAATAAGAAAGAGAATGCTTACTGGGACTGGCTAATGTCATGTACGTAGAAAGATTCTGACTGGTCCTTAGAAATTCAATAAATGTACATTACTGTAAATAAACTCTTTCTAAAGATTTGGTAAACTGTTAATTGGTTTAACACTTTCCTTGATACCGGGTTTGAATGAAAAATCCTACTTTTCTTCAAAAAGTCAAATCCCAGGACTACTCTCCTGAGTTTTTGTTTTGCGCTTAAAAAGTTTTGTATTCCAACAATTGTTTTTCTGCCCAGTTCCTGTTGAAAAATCCCGGTTCCTGGCCTGATTTTATATAAACAAATAAGATAAATATCAAATACCTTTTGCCAACCCTCTCTTTAAGTTAGTTTCAGAAGTTACAGATTTCCAAAATTCCATCTTGCCCCTTGCTTTTGTTACAGACAAGTTGTCATTTCCTGCTTCGGTCAAACCCCACCACTTCAAAGCCTAAAAGCATAGTCAGTTTGATGATACAGCTGTCAGCTTGCAATCAGAGCATGACATGGACAATGAAGCTGAAAGGGCTGAGGGAAAGCTGACAGCTTCAGAAAAAATATTTGGGTTATGGGAGGAGAAAGTTAGATAGCTACAACAAGGAAGGCATCAAAACAGGACTGGACCGTGACAGAAATTTGGAAGCCAGTAAGCAAAATTCCATGTCCCAATAACGAGGACAAGGGGAGAACCTGGGACCCACACCCCACTCTTGTAAGCCCTCTTGGTTAGCAAGTGTCTGAACAAATCAGTCTTCTGAAAACACTCCTTTCTCTCAGATTAACACAAAGTATGGTAGGTGTGTAGATAAAAAAATGTCACAACTCTCTTTACAGGTTTGTAACTTGACTACTTGGAAAAAACACGCTATAGTGGTGTTAGATTGGGTTCTGCACATGAAGCTTCATGTCAGATGGATTTGGAATGCACGGAGGTGAATAATATGTATTCTTTGATTAGAGACAGCTCTTGAAGTAATTTTTCACTTGTACTGAGTTCAGTGCCTAGCACTATCAACTACTTTATACTAGCACATGCTTGGGTTTTGCAACACTTTACTCAGAAACAGATCTGTAATACTCCTACCTCCTCTGGAGTGTAAACACTGGTGCATTCCTCTTGAGTAAAGGTCCTGCATTGCAGAAGTAAATTCACCATCTTTACAGCCCACTAAGCAGCTTCAAGAAAGAAGAAAACCAAAAGAAGCAGCCCTCCTTCATCTCTTTCTTACCTTCCCCTCAAATCTTGCAATGGCTCCCAGCTGCACTCGGATATTCCGAGGAGGAAGAGTAAATGCTGGTGCTTCAGTAGGGATAGGAGGGCTGAGCGTCAGGGATGTTTTAGAGACTCGAGTAGCTGTCACCAGTTTCATATCCCCCATGATGCGGACTGTCAAAATAAAAACAAAACAAACAAAACAAAAAAAGTAGTAAGAAAGAAGTTACAATAACTAATTATTTAGATTACAGTAACAGCTAAGAATCAGATCAGGAGCAGACTGTTCTACATGTATGCTGCACTCATATGCAATCTTCAGCTGAAAGTGAGAAGTGGTATTTTCTGGGTGGGGAACAGAGTCCCAAATGGATTGCCTGGTGTGCCTACAACTGCACATAGGGTCACAGCTATGCACTGAACTAAATTTGAACTTCCAAGTTCCAAGCCAGAGCCTTAACCTTTACAACTGTATTAAAAGGTAATAACTTATTTCAGAAAGACATTTTCACAATGTGACTTTAATTTTCCTGGCCTGGAACGCACCAAAATCAATAAGTCTCAAAAGTAGAGCCAGCATTAAACAAGTACTTACGAAATAAAGAGCACTCTGTTTGCACTGGATTTAAGTTTCAAGCGGGAATGTGGAAAATCTGATTTTTCATACCATGCTTTCAAGATCTTAAGAAATATCTGGATATCTCCCTCCATAGTACTGCTAATACATGACAAATACTTCTGCAGAAATTCCAAGTCTCTAATGCAAATCCTCCTACAGCACATAGACCAATAAAAGAGCACAGAGACCAAACTTTGCAGTGCTGCAAAAATGTCTGCTTCAGCTACATACTTAATGAAAACAAAAATACTTGTCTTTCTGTAAAGTAAAATTTCAGGTTTTCCAGAAACAAAATAGTAGCTGGTCCTACTACTAATTTCTAGAATCTGCATAGAGGAAGCCCCACTGTAAAATGCCTATTTAACAGACAACTTTAATCAAGGAAAAACCTCAGAAATGGCTCAAGCCACCAATAGGTCATGTTAACTCAATGAAGAACACTGAGCTTCCAGTCAATCATGTGCCATACACCAATCCATGATAGACCACATATTTGGACATCTGATTCTAATGAAAGCTACAATAAAGAATACTTGAGTAAACAGTGAAACCTAAGAAAAAAATTAAACTAAGGACATAGTTCTTACTCCATGAAGGATATTTGCTATAGAACAAGCTGCAGCCACTTAGTGAGCAAGGGAACACGAAACTCATTTTCAAATGGAATTTACAGTGTCACCAAACCCCTGTCTGAAAAGAGGTTTTCATAGAACATGGCTGACATGTTCCATAAGCCACCAAAAGCTTTTCTCTGTGTTGTTCAAAAACTGTTTAGGAGGACAGCCCCTCTCACAGAAATGATTGGTCTAAAATTTAGCTGTTTAATTTGCAATAGAAGTTTTGTGTTCCTCATGGTCAACAGAAAAAAGTGGCATCACCAGAGGATGTTTTGTGTGGAGGCCACAAAGTGTCCTGCTCATGCAGTTAATCTCTGTATTGGCACTCAAGCACTTCACTCCAGCATAAGCAATTCTTTAAAACGTATGCAGAAAAAAAAATCCCAAATTATCTTTGTACTCTAACTTATCAAAGAATGGTAAGAAATTGTGTAATTGAGATAAGGAGGAAACAGATTGTATTCCAGAGACAAGAAAACACATAGGACTTGATCCTTTTCTAAAAAAATACACTCAGCACCCTAACAAAGAATTACAGTATTTCATAGCTATAGTCACTGCAATTAACAACCATTTGCCTGAAAGAGAATTTTCCTTTCAATTAGTTGTTCTTTTATTAAGGAAAAGAGTCTGTACTCAGTTCTCCAGTCAACTAAAACCAGAGTGCCAAAGCAAAGCTGTGAACTGAGTGCATCTTCACCAGCATGTTTTTAAAATTTCTTCACAGACTAGATGCAAACAATTTTCAAATCTCATGTTGTCATAAATATAAACCATGATCTATTGTCACTTTTAGTACATGACACTGATAATTTTGTATCTGCTTACCCCTTCTGAATTGGCCTACTTCCCATTACTAGGTTATTGCTGATGTTTTTCTTGTCCTCTTACTCAAAATGTTTCCTTGAATTTCTTTTTCACAGATGATCTTTGCTTTCCAACAAGCTCAACTAGTTAGTCAATCTTCAGTTTTTCTTCCCACACATTCGTCTCCTCCATTAAATACACCTTTCCATCAATGACAAATGCCAAAAATCTGCTATGCCCCTCTAGCTTTGAAACTCTTAACTTATGCATCAGTCAGGTCTGCAATGTAATTTGCAGACCACTAGTATTGATAATAATGTGCCATGTATCCTAGGATGCATCAAGAGAAGTGAGGCCACCAGAGCAAGAGAGGTGATTCTCCCACTTTATTCTGCTCTTGTGAGAACCCACCTTAAATACTGTGTCTAGTTCTGGTATCCCCAACATACGAAAAATTTAGAACTGCTGGAGCAAGTCCAGAGGAGGCCTCAAAGATGATCCAAGAGCTGGAGCACTGTTACTATGAGGATAGGCTAAGGGAGCTGGGGTTGCTCAATCTAAGGAAGACTCAAGGGAGACCTTTCAGCAGCCTTCCAATATCTGAAGAGAACCTACAGGAAGGCTGGAGAGGGACTTTTCACAAGGGAATCTAGCAATATGACAAAAGGAAATAGTTTTAAACTGAAGGAAGTAAGGTTCAGGTTAGATCTTAGGAAGAAGTTCTTCAGTGCAAAGGTGGACAAGTGTGGAGAGACTCTGGAATAGATTGATCAGAGAGGTGGTCATGCCCTCTCTCTGGAGATGTTCAAGAACAGGTTGGATGTGGTCTTGAGCAACCAGGTCTAGTTGGGAGGTGTTGCTGCCCATGGCAGGGAGGTTGGAGTAGATAATCCCTGACATCTCCTTCAGCCTAAGCCGCTCTATGATTCTATGAAAATCTTTTTCAGTCTAATGATATTGTAATGCATTTGATTACATAGGAAGCCAGTAAGAAAATCTATCCTTCGCCACACATCTGTATCAAATTTGCAGAGAGTTTGCAAAAGCTAAACAACATCAAAGCAAAAATATATCCCCATACATTGTTTTAAAAATAATACTGTAAGGGGAGTAAAATTGAAAACAAAACAAAAACCCCAACCACCAGCTTCCAGAATCCAATTCAAACATTATTTTCACCCATGCAAATGGGACGCAATTTTGGTCAATGCTTTTATAAAGTCTGTAAAGCGTAAGAGAGAAAAATCTTACATTGCAGATGCTCACAGAACGGACTGTTCTGTAGGGATAAAATGCTTGAGTATCTGTCCTTAGGTACAGTGTTATGCTTATGCATGGTGACTTTAAAGAACTTGTTAGGCATGACTCCTGCTGCCACACAGAAACCTCCACACTGGGTATGCTACAAGGCAAAATTCACCAAGTACCTGAAACAGAGGCTCTACACATGCCTAGAAAACATGCCATATTCAACATACACACATCCTCCAAGCATTGCTGTGCTTAGGTATGTCTCTATTGTATTGGACAAAAAGTCCTGTGGCTAGGAAAAACTCTCTGGAGAAAAGACTGAGCTAAAGCCCAGCACCAAATTTCTACCAATTTCCCTAGCTGTTTGATCAAGCTTTATATAAAATGAAAAAAATAGAAAAATAAATAAGCAAACAAACAAACCCCAAGAAACAGAAGGATTGGGGTAAGTAGAAAGAAAGAAAAAGAATCCCAAGTTAATCTACTCTTACGGGTCAGGTTATGTTTCTACTGCATATTGGTAAGATGTTCACAAATTGATGCCTGATATAGTCAGAATGCAGCACAAAGTAATAGCTAGTCTTTTCCATAAGCACATGTTGCATGGATTAATATTTTTCTACATTATCTAAACAGGATTGAATTTACAAAACAATATTAGCTTAAATCAGCACAAGCAATTTTCTACCAACATAAGCTTCTAATCATCCACATTTTGCTTGACTTTAATTAACAACATATGCTGGGGATGCTTCTAGTAAATAATTAGGAAGTTGTTTTTTTCAGTTTAAAGGGTGTTTAACAGTTGTGTTCCCATGTTGAGCAGTCTGGTTTTAATATGGAACTACCATGTCCAAATATGCTAAAGAAATATTGTCACAGAGAATAAATCTTGTACTTGCTTAAAATCTGATAGTAAGAAAATAGACACTTAAAGGCTGTGAAATGTATCCGACTTTTTATATTTTATTTAAGCAGCTTTCTATCATGAGCCTATCTCTAAAATTAGATTGTTTGTTTCATATTTCAAACTTACTAAATAAGATTTCAAGCAGCATCCTTGAACTCACAGCACCTCATTTTACACACTGTGTGCACCTAAACCTTGGTCTTTAAACAAAACCAAGCGTAACTAAAGCTGCAACACAAACATTGTGGTATTGGACATAAAAGAAAACCACCATGCAAATGTTGGCTTGCAGGGTAGCGATGTGGTCAGACAGCATTTCTAATCAGGATTTTTTTTTATTCTTAATCCTTTCTAAAAAGCACATCAATCCTTACAAATTCTCACAGTGTGCCCTCTAATCTTTCTAATGCCAAAGCAGACTAATGTGTTTCAAGAATTTTCTACAGAGAACGAATCTGTCACTCACTCTGCTTACAAAAATAAACCCCAAAAAGCAAAAACCAAGAAATCCACCTCATCGTTTCTCCTCCACTAATTTTATATAAGTAAATATTTACCATTAGTTCCTACATAACCACTTAATTATACTAATTTCCTTTTACCAAGTCCTTCCTGTGATGCAGAAGTGAAATGAGTTACAGAGAGGGCATGTTTGTCTGTATGAGAGAGCAAGCTCACACAAGTGAGCTGCCAGCTGAAAAACCTTTATTTGACTTACTGATACTGCAAGTCCATGCATAAGCAGCACTGTTTCACTTGCTCCAGCTCTTCTGTTATTTTAGCCAGACTGCCTTCAATAACCCCTAAATCATCTCTGAAATCTGGATAGAACCTTTTGAGCACTTTAAAATTAGGAGCAAAAGGGCTGACAGCTCAGGGATTGGAGCATTTGTCTGCTGTTAGAGAGTCCTGGTTGAATTCTGTGCTCCATAATGGGCTGCCTGCATGACCTCAGGCAAGTCACTAAGCCTTTCTTTTGCCAAGACTCCCCATTTGTAAAGTAGGGATTACTGTACTCCCTTACCACAAAGGAGTGCTTCGAGGATAACTATATTACAGGGTGGGAGTTAGGTTCTAGTAATACGTCCATGTAAATGTAACTAGCAAGAGGCACAAAACCAGTATAAACTTACAGGAAGCTGGATCTCATTGCAGCATCCTGCTTTTATAAAATGATCAGAGGGTGTTTTCAAAAAACACAGTTTGAAAAACTAGGTAAGGTTTATTCCCTTACACAGATCACTGAATTCAACAGGGTTTTGCTAGAGACTAAACAGTATCCATTATGGTTCAAAACTTCAGTATTTAAAAGAGTTTCATTATTAAGCCTGTTTGACAGTTTCCCCTTTTTACACACCTTATTTCCTTTCATACAGCTTCTTTCTTTACCGCAAGGACTAACATGTGGTTACCATACTTCTAGACAAATCTATAACTGAGCTTTCTCCACAGAACTACAGAAATGAATTTTTGCAGACATATGACTTGTGACTGTCTTTGCAGTTTTGCCCTACAAAACCACACAAGGAAGTATTCTGCCTCCTGTCAGCTGTCAGTACCCAAGAAACAGCATGTAAGGAGAAAAATAAACTAGAAAGGATCAAAGGTGAGGAAATTGTGCAGATATAGCAGATGGGAAGAGTTCAGAAATGGAAACAGGAACCAAGTTAGATCAGTGCCTGATTAAAGGAAAAGTGCCCTGACACTGTGGAAACAAGTGAGATTTTGTATCAGTCCTAACTTTACTGAGATTTTGTCCTTTATTGTCTCATCCACAAATGATCATTTCACTTGTTTGCTACATATCTGGTACCTAGAGAAGCCTTTTTGTCATACAAATTTAAAGCATTTTCAACCTAGATCCTTAAAAAAATAGTTTGTCTTTTTCAACTAAAATTAGAGCATGAGTGTTAAACATGACAGTAGGAAGAGGCTCAGATGCCAAAACTTCAGGCTCATCACCATTATCCAAATATTTTGTGAACTCCAGTTTTGGCAACACACTGGGTATGTCCCCCCAATACACATTTGCATAACTGTCCTGCACAGATCAACTTGCAATTTGGGCTAAAACTTAGGGCCACTAGAACAACAGCAAAAAAATCCCAGACTAAATTACAGTAACATTTGGGACCTTAATGAAAAGATTTCCCCACAATTTCAGTGCCTCAGATTTCACACTCAGCAAGTCAGTCATGAGGCTTTGCAATAGCAAGATTCCTGTACTCAATACAAGGGAAGGACAGGTCCAAACTGTTCCAGGTGCTCTTTTTAACAAAATACTATTGCATCCCTTTTATTTTATTCTGACGCAATAATGTTTTCCAGGCTGCTCTAAAGACTGAAATACTGTCAAGGTCCAAGAGAGATGTACACATGTGAGACTGAGAGACAGAGTTTGAGTTACAAAATATAGTAGCAACTTGCTGAAATGAACCCCAGTCATTGTTTTTATGTAGCAGTGGGCAATACTAGAAGTTTGGGCTACACAGACAGACATAAGAGCAAAGTAAAAGCATTTTGTGGCAGATTTCCTTTAGTCTACTGTATGTCTTTGCTGTCCTTTCAAGAAACAGGACAAGTCTTTCTATGTACTGTGTCGGAGTCTTTTGTGATGTCCATTAGCTTTTGCTGAATATGCAAATCACAACAGTGGCTACTGTAGAAGTGTGTAAGTGGCTAACCCAGAAGGACTTAGAACAAACTTCATCATTAACCAGCCAATATCTCTCTAAAAGATACAAAAAGACCTTGCCATATGGCTTATGTAACACAGAATAGAATTATTTTTAACTGGTCAGAGAGAGGTAAGAGATTATATTTGTCTAATAAATTAGAGCTTTTGTTGTATTTGCATAAATTTAACCCGAAATGGTTTCCATGGCACAATCACATAGCTGGGTCATGTAAAATCAGGATGATTTTACATGAAAGAATAACTCAAGATGATGCAAGTACAGAAAGGTGGTAGTAAAAAACCTTTGTTTTTAGAAATTATAGAAAAAATAAATACATACTTACATGTTCTTATGAAGGGAAAAAATCCTACCCTTCATAGACCTCTGGTCGTGCCTTGCAAAAAATCACACGGGCAAAGTGAGTTTCTTGAAGACACACAGTTGTTAACATCCTCTATTTTTCCTCAATTTAACAGTGTCCTTTAGGGGACTAACAATACCAAGCCCACTGAATATGTGCAGATATCTAACTTCAGCTATTATCAGTAGTCAGATTGCTGCAACACATCTAACACGAGCCCTGATACGTGCCCTTACACAACTGTGCCTTACGGGTTTTTTTGATATGTTGTTAAAGGAGCTGCAAAGGGTATTCCAGGTTCAAGGAAGGATGTGGAAAAACATATAAAAAAGAGAAAAGTGGATGTATACCTTTGATAACTTAGACTCACTTTGATTAGAAACAGACATGCTGCATTATTCAATTATTCCATAACCACTGAGCATTAAACTGTAAGAAAAAACATGCCCATTACAAAGCAGCTGAACATATGTCTTAGAAGACCACAATGACATTTGAAGGCTCAAAACCTTCCATGCTTAATTTGAAACACCAGATTAAGCAGCAGTAAAACAGGGGAGACCACAAGAAACACAGCTTATTTGCAGCCGTTATCATAGAAGAAATACAAGTAACTAAACATGACATGTGTTGGGCAGGTTCGGTACAGAATGAATAGCTAACAAATGGGATGAATGTTAGTCCTGTTCTTACCCATTCCAAAGTGGCTTCCTATAGAAACATGTTGGGGAGAGTAATTCAATTCAACTTCAAAGCCTGCTACAATTTTAGTTTATAAGCAACAGTAAGAAAAAAAAGTCAAAGCTTACTGGAACATTTTCACCCTACAAAGCAGTAGGTCACTGGCAATAAAATTCTAGTCTTTTCTGTAAACAATTACTTATAAGACTCAATATATACATCAATATACAAGTATTTTAGTCTTGGGAAGGTGTAGACTAAAAATCTCCTGACGTTCATCGACACCTGTCTTAAAGGAACAGACTCATAATACCTCTTATGTCCTTGAAGAAGGGTTTTCAGGATATGCAGAGCATGGACATACAATATCTGAAGAAAGAGCAATCACACAATGTGAAGATGAAGCATGTCATAGAATAGCATGAAGTTTCAAGTTCACAAGGACAAATTTGCAGCTACAGCTCTGGCTTCAGACTTTAATACTCAAAACACACAAGCCAATCACACTGCTTTGCTAACAGCAGTATGCATTTAAACACCTTTCATCCGAGCCCTTTAAATCATTTATCTGTATTCATTCTCCCAGTACTGAGGCAAAAGAATGATTCAGTACTTCAATAATTTATTTAGTAAGAGACTGTAAAGCTAGAAGGCAATGAAAAAAGTCAAGATGTCAAAGATCCAAGGACTGAATACAAAAAAATTATCAAATGAAAGAAAAAATTCTTATTTCATATATGTTTTGTAAGGTATTTCCCTTTATCAAAGAGTGGCTTAGGTTGGAAGGTACCTCAGAGATCATCTAATCCAACCTCCCTGCCATGAGCAGGGATGCCTCTTGACTAGACCAGGTGGCTCAAAGCCTCATCCGACTGGCCTTGAACATCCCCAGGCAGGGGCATCCACAACCTCTCTGGGCAACCTATTCCACAATCTTGCCACCCTTGTACTGAAGAATTTCTTCCTAAAGTTCCAATCTAAAACATATTATCATTCAGTTTAAAGCTGTTTCCCTTCATCCCATCACTGGGCACTCTTGTAAAAAGTCTGCCCCCCAGTTTCCCTTCAAATATTGGAAGGCAGCTCCTCTTTTCTCTAGGCTGAACAATCTCAGCTCCCTCAGCCTGTCCTTGTAGCAGAGTTGCCCCAGATCCTGGATCATCCTTCCTCTGGAGTCATTCCAACAGATTTATGTCCCTCTTACAGTGGGGACACTAGAAATGGACACAGTAGTTAAGGCAGGATCCTAGAACCACAGAGTAGAGGATAAGAATCACCTCTCTTGATCTGCTGGCCATGGTCCTCTTGATGTATTCCAGGATATCACTGGTCTTCTGGGCTGCCTGAGCAAAATGTTTGCTCATGTTGACCTTTCTGTTGATTAACACCCTGAAATCCTTCTCTTCAAGGCTAATCTCAAGCTACTCTGTGTTTGTGGCTTGGACTGTCCCAACCCAGGTGCAGGACCTTGTTGAATCTCATGCATTTTGCACTGGCCCATTTCTCAAGCCTGTCGAGGTCCCTCTGGATGGCATCACTTCCCTCAAGCAAGTCCACCACACCACACAGCTTTATGTCATTGGCAAGCTTGCTGAGAGTGCACTCAATGCTGTTGTCCATGTTGCAACCATGTTAAACAGCACTGGACCTGGAACAGGTCCCTGAGGAACTCCATTTGTCACTGTTTTCCACATGGATATTGAATGGTTGAACACAACACTTTGAGTACAATCATCTAGCCAGTTGCTTACCCATTTGTCCATCCATCCAGTCCACATCTTTCTATCTTTGAGACAAGGATGTCATGTGGGACAGTGTCAAGCGCTTTGCACTTAGCTGAGTGGAAGTTCAGCAAGATTTCTAGCAGTGCTATTGAGGTTAATTCTGGATCTAGTTAATATGGGGCAATTTTTTTTAGAGATCTGCCTACCAATTGATTTATGGAAAAAGTTTTGTAGAAAAAGTCATAGTTTGAAATGTCTTGGTGATGGTAGAATGTTATGCTAAGTCAGCAGTTTACAGTGAAACTCATCTGTTGGGGTTTGTTTTAACATAATTTGGGGTTTTTTTTAGATTCTACATTTCAAAGAGTAACCACAACATTTACTCATGGTGATGCTGCAGGTGGCCTATGCTATTGCCCATTTCCGAGCCAAGAATATAAAACAGCATGAAAGGCGAGTCGTGGAAGACTGGTGGTTCATAAAACACAGAATTTTTAGTCTCTACATTTTGCTTTGGGGTTTAGTTTCAAATACAGCCAGAACTCACAAAACAAAGAGAGACTCAAGCCTGCCAAGTTCTGTGCCATTTGGGAAAAAGCATTCTACTAGCCAAGGCGTGTCAACCCCAGGGTAACATTGGAAAGAAATCAGTTCAGTCCAGACAGAGATAGTAATGTTTATCTATGGCCCAGTCTAAGTTTCAAATTATACTGCTGATACTTAATACTAAAGGGATTAGGTTCTTCATATGAAAGAGCCACTGGTTCTTCGTGCTGAGCTACTCCACACAAGGCCAAAATTCTGTGCTGCCTTCCATTCTATGAAGTCCCATTAACTGTCAGCAGAAAACCTAGCCCATATTTTTTCTGGAAACAGCAGTTTTGTTCATGCATGCAAGCCAGCATAGCCCAACAATCACTGCTTATACGTCAGTACTTAACAATGTATTTGGAACTGTTAAGCAAACACCACCTTGCTCAAAAAGTTATAAATCTAGATGTGAGATGAAGTTACATCTTTTCTTATTCATTAACAAAGAGTTGGTTTTATTTCATAAAAGCATAAAAGCATTAGATAGCGTGCAAAAGTTACTGCTGCAAGGTGCTCCAGACAGTCAGACAGATGCAGCACTGACAAAAACATCTACAATTACAGTGTGGAATACGTTTTTCTATGGTAATAACAGCTCCCAAAACTTCAGATACAGTAGCAATGACCACTACAGAGAATGAGCTTATGGTTGGTCCACAACACTCTGACCTTCACATTACCTACTTGACACAGGACAGCTTCCTGTGACTTTATTCCTGTCTCTACTGAAAGTCAGAAAGAACAGAAAGCTTCAAGAATGCCATCTAGAAGAGCTATAGCAGAGACCATCAAGAAGTTAAAGACTTCATATGATGAAATATAAACCCAAACATGCATCCTTTGAGCTGAAAATGCCTTTTCTACTTTATCTCTGTGGTCCAGGTTTTTGCAGTGGTGTAACTGCATAAGACCAACTCTTAACATACAAGCCATCCATTTGCTCTTCTCACTGCTAGTGTATGTCTGCATTCAGTGCTGCATGCTAAACTCCAAGCCTGAAACAGTTGGAGACTTTGGAAGCAAGCAAACATGAACTGATAGCACTGTTATAAATCCTTAAGTGGAATGATTCCCTCAACAAACCCCACTAGTTTGAGAAGTTAAGGTGGTTATTATGTTTATTATGTTCAAACAACTGTTTGCTGCAAAGAAAATGAGGACAAATTTATTCTCAACGTACAGAGAAAATAAGATGTGAAATCATAAGCTTTAATTGCACCAGAGACATTTTAGCCTTAATGGAAAGTGTTTAATAAATAACATTTGAAGCAGTGCTGGAAAAGATTGTTCAAGGAGCCCATGGAGTTTTTAATGCTGGAAGCCATACAAATGCCTGTCAGGAATGACACACAGAGTTGATTTAGCCTTGACCATGGGAAGACTGGATGGCCTTCAGAAGTCCCTTCCAAACCCATGACTCTGATTCATCTCACAATTGATGCTATATTGGACTACAACATAGGACTTTCACATGCTGAACACAGGCCAGCAAGATTATTATTTTGCAGAGAGGACTGTAGCAAATCTGAAAAGAAGCAACTGTTGTAAGGAAAAAAAGTAAAATTGGCCTACAAAAATAACAATATCAATATATAAATCATTAGCATTGCAGAGCCTAATGAGAAAGAGGGAGACAGAAAGAATCTTCCTTAAGCACCAATTTACAAATCTCAGCCAAATGTCTTTTTCAGGATAAGTGAGCATGGAGGCTGTTTGACACTCGGGCACACAAATCAATGCCTTTAAAAGACCTTATTGGATAATTTACATTTTACATACATTTTACTAAGTTTGGGAATAGAGAGATGCAGTATGTTTCTCAGATCATATCACATTTATTCCCAGCTATTTTCAAAAGTGCAAAATGCATGTTCTTGAAGCTATCAGTATCCAAGTGTACGGAAAAGACGACATAAGTGAAAACCAGTGGTTCAGAGACTCCCCACATTTCAGTGGGGACAGTATGAACAGAAGAATGGTTGGACTTGGTCTGACATCCATGTCAGTCCTGACTGCCTTCCTTCTCTGCAGGGAATTTTGTTGAGTGGCCGTTCTCACAAAATTTTGGCCCCATCCAATCCTCAGCCTTTACACATTATATCTGACAATGAACATACCAACATTTACTCTGTCAGTAGGGAAAAAAGTGCTAAAAATAAAATCTTCCCCATAAGGCAAAAGTTTCCTACCCCCCTTTTAAAAATGTAAAAATTCAGCAAGGCAGAGCACTGCAATGCTCTTGGGAAGACATTCTGTGGAGGCTCGATGCTGTCAGTTACATTAATGTCTACCACATTGGGACTAAGTGGCCTAGTTCAATACTGGGAGTTCAATACGATTTCATGTCACCCCAGCAAGGATGTTTCCTAACAAGGAGGGAAGAGATTACAAATGGAAGAATTGAGATGAAAACCAAAAAAGAACACAAAGGAAGAAGAAATCAACATGAAATTAAAAAGACAACTTCAAGAATGTGGAAAGGCACTGAGGAGCAGGGAGAGGTACGGTCACACACACAGAAAGAATGTAACAAAGAACACATCATAAAAATTGTTAAAGGACAACAAATAGGCAGCTGTACAGGCTGTATGGTTGAGAACCACTGTAGCTCTGTTCTTGAATTCTACAGCTTTAAGTGAATGAACTTCAGGACATTTGCTTTGATTCCCCCCAACCCCCACCCCTCACAAGTAAGAACAGAAATAATCCAAGGATGCCTGAGATTCAGACTAAGGTCTGTACAATGTTTAACTGTACAGACTAAGGTCTGTACCGGTTTTAACTGACTTTCACANTTGCTAAGCATTTTATGTTTCTTCCCACCCAAGTGCCTTCACTCACAGCCTAGTTGCCAGTCTAAGGAAATTCTCGTTTATACAAGATCCTAACAACCTCCCTGGGTGCCAATACTGAAAGCGAGCAGGTCAGAAAGGAGTCAGTTACCCAAGTGCTTATAAAGATGTGAATAAA